>LR738709.1:225214696-225265453 GCA_902687465.1 Secale cereale | reverse complement strand
CCCCCCCCCCCCCCCCGCTCCTTTATATACGTGGGCAGGGGCAGCCAAAAAGGCACAACAGACAATCTCTTAGTCGTGTGCGGTGCCCCCCACCACAGTTTACACCTCTAGTCATAGCGGCGTAGTGCTTAGGCAAAGCCCTACGCGGATCACATCACCAACACCGTCGCCACGCCGTCGTGCTGATGGAACTCTCCCTCGACACTTTGCTGGATCAAGAGCTCGAGGGACGTCATTGAGCTGAATGTGTGCTGAACACGGAGGATCCGTACGTTCGGTACTTTTATCGGTTGTATCGTGAAGATGTTCGACTACATCAACTGCGTTAATACAACACTTTTGCTTTCGGTCTACGAGGGTACGTCGACGCACTCTCCTCGTCTCGTTGCTATGCATCTCCTATATAGATCTTACGTTCCCAACATGACCGGGTTGGCGACTGTCGGGGATATACCCCGCGGTATGACCCGACCGGAGATATGACCCGGCTAGGACTTGGCGTTTCACTAGGGACCCGGCCAGACTTGGCGAATCACTAGTGACCCACCCGGAATTGGTGACTTGATGGTAACTCGGCAGGCAGTTCAGATGAACGACAAGACCCAACGTCCCAGAAGGCGGCTTATGGGAAGGCCGACTCATGTTGTGATGGGCCGGTTTAAGAAGGAATACATAAGGAACAATTCCCTTACAAGGGAAGCAAGACTAGGATTCCATTTGTAGTAGAATAGTCCTAATCCTACTAGGACTCCACATGTATCCTGCCCCTCCAACTTTGTAGGATCGAAAGTAGGTTTAGAGGGGGGGTGATTAGACTACTTGACAATATAAAAATCTGCCTTTAGATCATGCAATGTTTTTGGCAGTTTCACAATTAAGATCAATTCAAGTATCACCCTACACATGCAATTCTAGAGTATAAGCAGCGGAAAGTAAATTGCACATGTAAAAGAGAGGTGGAGAAGATCAAACGCAGTTTGGTGACACGAAGATTTTTGTCGTGGTTCCGATAGGTGGTGCTATCGTACATCCACGTTGATGGAGACTTCAACCCACGGAGGGTAACGGCTGCGCGAGTCCACGGAGGGCTCCACCCACGAAGGGTCCACGAAGAAGCAACCTTGTCTATTCCATCATGGCCTACGCCCACGGAGGACTAGCCTTACTCGGGGTAGATCTTCACGAAGTAGGCGATCTCCTTGCCCTTACAAACTTCTTGGTTCAACTCCACATCTCGAAGACGGAGGCTCCCAAGCGACACCTAACCAATCTAGGAGGAACCACCCTCCAAAAGGTAATAGACGGTGTTGATGATGATGAACTCCTTGCTCTTGTGCTTCAAATGATAATCTCCCCAACACTCAACTCTCCTCACTGATATGGCTGTGGTGGAAGAAAGGTTTGAGTGGAAAGCAACTTGGGAAGGCTAGAAATCAAGTTTCATATGGTAGGAATGGAATGGCTTGATCTCAACACAAGGGTAGGTGGTTCACATCTCAGAAAGTGTATGGTAGGAGTGGTAGACTTTCTGATGGCTCTCTCCACGAATGAAGAGGGGGTGGAGGGGTATATATAGCCTCCACACAAAATCCAACCGTTACACACACATTTGACCAATCTCGGTGAGACCGAAGTTAAAACTCGGTCAGACCGAAAGTTCAAATATAGTGAACGTTGGGATTTTCGGTGGGACCGAAAATACCATCTCGGTGTGTCCGAAGTGAGTCAAAGGTTGGAGCTTGCCATCTCGGTGAGACCGAAAGTAACAACTCGGATATTCCGAAGTGATGTCAATTGGTTACAGAAGGTTGGCAGTCCATTTTCGGTGAGACCGAAACTCAAAATCGGATGGACCGAGAAATTAGGGTTTGGAAGAATAACTGAGGTGGTTCATCTCGGTGGGACTGAGTTTGCAGAATCGGTTTGTCCGAGATTACTTATGAGTGTGTTAAGTAGTGAAGAGTGCTGATAGTTGAGGGAGCTAGATCACCAAGCACTTGAGCAACCAGATCATTAACACAACCTCATCCCCTTTTAATAGTATTGGATTTTCCTATGGACTCAATGTGATCTTTGATCACTAAACCAAAAATAGAGTCTTGAGCTTTTGCCAATGCTTGTCTTAGCATTTTGAGGGGTCCACTTCTTCAGACATTTCCATACCCATATCATCGAACTTTTCTGAAATGATTCTCAAGTAAATATTAGTTCAATGATATATATGTTGTTATTAATTACCAAAACCACCCGGGGATTAGTTGCACTTTCAATCTCCCCCTTTTTGGTAATTGATGACAACATATAGATCAAAGCTTCGACAAAGGATATAGTCAATGAATAATATCGTCGCTTTGAGAAGTATGTGATAAACAAGCGCTCCCCCTAAATTTGTGCATTATTTAAAATTTGCGTTTGAATGCAAATGCACAATCGATTAGGATTATGGGTCACTCTTCCATGTCACATACATCTTGGTGGAGCGCACAAAATGATAAGAATGAATAACATGCACTCAATCACCAAGACAAGAGTAAATAGCCATACAATAAGGAATAGCATATGATAAGAAATAAGCACACATTAAAGCATAGTATGACTAAGCACTCATTAAGATAGCATGAAACGTAGTAGCAAGCACACTTAAAGTTTCAGGAACCAAAAGAAATCACTGTATCTCAAAGAAAACCGGCAAAAGAACGAAAGACGAAAGAGCACTCTCTCTCTCGAAGCCCTATGATCTATAACAATTTCTCCCCCTTTGGCAACAAGTTACTAAAAAGTTCGAAAAGGTATAGAGCTAAGCGTCACTGCGGGCTCTGCTGGCAGCTCCCGTCTGGGTAGATGTCGGGTAGAGATAGCTGCATCGGCGAAGACTTCTGCTGATGTCTGCGGTGGAGGAGTGGATGCTGGAGCTGGAGCAACTGCTGGAGCTGAAGTGGTAGCCCTGGAGTCTGTCACTGGGATAGCTGCAGATCTGGATCTTCTGGGAACCTGAGCAGTCTGGCGATGAGAGTCCTGGACTAGATCATCCTGCATAAGCTCTGCTCTCTCCTGCCTTGTCTCCTCCATGTCTGCCTCAAGCTTGTTGACAGACACCTGAATCTCAGTCAGCTTCACGTCCAGAGCGTGGATCTTGTCCTCGACAATCCTCTCTAGGCTCTCCTGAGATTGCTCAATGCTGGCCAGGCGTTGTTCAATCCTCTGGGTAGCTTCAAGAATTTGTTCTCCAAAGCTCTTTGGCTTAGCTGCTGCTGCTGCTGCCTCTTTGTCAGCTTTAGCCTTCTTCGCAGCTTCGATTTTGGCCTGTCCTTCAACTGAGGTAGGATCCTCTTCATCCATCACAACTACGTTGTCCTCATGCTCTGGCTGCAGTGGCAAGTGCTTCCTATCCAACATGAATTTGCACATGCCAAACTTGGCGTTGATGAGCATCTGAATCTGCGGAGCAAACCCACACGACCTCTTCTGGTCAGCTGCAGTCCTCTTAATGGTCTCTACCATCAAGTCCATCACCTTGAAAGGTGCCTTCTCATCGAGAATGTGCAGCATGTTGATAGAATAGCCTCGAATCATGCGGTGGTCTCCAGACTTAGGCATCAAAGTATGCCTCAGAATAGTGTTAGTGGTGGTCAGACCTGCCTGGAGATAGTACACTGAGCCAAGCTTCCATCCTTCCAAATCAGCAGCCGGGATCTCCTTGTACATGTTCTTCATGGAATCATGAATCTTCTTAGGAATCCCATAGACATCAATGTCGTCCTCTCTCTGCACTGGAGCATTCAGAAGTTCTGCCCATTCTTCAACAGTCGAAGAAAACCTTTGACCTTCAGTCATCCAGGTGATCTTGCCATCAGGATAGAAGTGGGCTGTGGCATAGAACTGCATGATCATCTCGTCATTCCAAGCTGTCAGCTCTTGACCCACAAAATCAGCAACTCCACATGCAGTAAAGCTCTCATGCACATGGGGAAAGAAGTCCCGGTGCTCTTCACTGTCAATATACTTCCAGTCAACATACCTGGTGTCAGCAACAATGGGCTTCTTATCCATCAGCACAGTCTCATAGAAATCCTGCTGCTCTCTGGTGTGGAATCTGGGGTCCACAGCAGTCCTTCTCCTTACAGCATATGGATCAGACTGTCTCCATAGCCTGAGACCTTTGTCCTTCCTTGACTTCATGTCCTCAGCTTGAGGATGAGCATCATTGTGGAGTGGCAACTTGGGACGGAGCTTAAGCAACACATGCTCTTCATCTGATTCAGACGGTGGCATCTCACCTTTGTTCTTCTCAGAAGCTGGAATGCTTCTGGTTGTTCTCTTGGGCTTAGCTGGAGCTGCCTTGGCTTGAGCAGGCTTCTTGGGTTTAGAGGAGGCTTGAGCCCGAATAGCATCACCCATGAACTTAGCTTTCTGAGGAGGAGGCTGGGGTGCTTCTTCTTCTTCTTCTTCTGCAGCATCAACTTGAGGTTCAGCATAAACTACCCTATTCCTTTTGGAAGTCTTCTTCACCTTGCTTGGAGCAGGCTCTTCCAAGTTGAGCTTCTTTGCAACTGCTGACTGCTTTACTTTGCTTGTGCCTTCCCTTGACTGTTGCCCTTGGTGCTCTTTGGCAACCACATTCCTCTTTGGCTTGGAGGTAACTTCCTCAGCAACAAAGTCAGAGTCCTCATCATCAGAAGTTCTCTTCTTCCTGGTTCTGGTGGCTGCAGGAGGCAAACCACTAGGGGTGCTCCTCTCACCATCATCACTGGAGCTGCTAGCAGGACTTGTATCTGCCTCTGGAATTTCAGCAAACGGTGATTCAGACCTGTTCTGGTTGTCACTGACATCTGACATGGCTGAAAAACCTGTGAAAAGATAAGGTATAGGCAGAGTAGAAGAGTTATCACAACTGCAGAAGTTTTTGCAAAAAAAAAAATGAGTTCAAAACTTAGTTTTGAGTTTTCACAGAATGTATTTCGGTCAAACCGATTTCAAGTTTCGGTGCAACCGAAGTGTTCAACAGAAACCTACACACCACTTTCGGTCAGACCGAAATGGGTTTCGGTCCTACCGATAACTTAGGGTTTCACTGAAACTACGTTTCGGTCATTCCGATTGGCACAACTCGGTTAAACCGAATGATGCAGTGCAATGGCCAGAGGCCAAATCGGTCATTCCGAGTTTCAAAATCGGCTTCACCGAGATGCATTCCGTGGAAACCTAAACCTAAGAATTTTGCTCGAAACTAGAGGATCTGAACTAATGTATAGGGAGTATCTCAAACGTGGATTGAATCATGGCAAGCCTATCGTGCAAGAATCAGATGGGGAGCACGAAAGGGATCGGGATACACCCTAACTTGGTAGAATCCCTCTACGGCGGCAACGGTGGAGATGATTACCGTTGACGGCGGCGGAGACCTGCGGCGAGGGCGCACAGGCGACGACGGCGACGATCCGTAGACCAGGGCGACGGCAGCAGGGGTCTTGGGGGCGAACGGTTTGAAGAATTGAATTGCGCGCAGCCCTCAGGTATATATAACCCCATGCTGTCGGTGGGACCGAGTTGAAAAACTCGGTGTCACCGAGATGTATAGCTGTTGTGCAGTTACACATATCGGTCAGACCGAGAGTTTGAACTCGGTTTCACCGAGATGAAACCTAGATCAGTCTAAGAGTTTCGGTTGGACCGAGATTGAGAAGCCGGTCAGACCGAAATGGACTTAGAAGGTTTTGGAAGTCAGCCTTAGACGAATCGGTGGCTCCGAGTGCTCCTCACTCGGACTGTCCGAAAAAGACTTGTTCAAAGTTGTGATATGAGCATGAATAGAATTTGAGACAAGAAAGCATAGATAGCTAGGGAAACGTGCTTAGGCATTCTTGTCCATCCATTTGGCCAGAAAAAGAAAACAAAACAATCAAAACAACAAATGGATGTCCTTGAATGGATAAAATCATGCATTCAACATGCTCACACAATAAGATAGCAACTGAAATATGTGTCAAACATGCACAACCAACACTCTAGCTACTAGCACACAATTTGTCGATGACTAGGTCATCCATATATGAGTATATTGACTTAGGAGCCAAATGAGAACATTTGATCATAGGTCATACTCATCGTTTAAGCACAAGTGGGGTTACCACTTTTACATAAAGCATTTATGTGTTCACATCATTTGGAGATGCTTTAGCTCAATTTTTAGAGCAAAGCTCCCCCTAGATGTGAGAACCCCTTTCAAAGGGTCAAACTAACCTTGGGTTGTCGTAGAAGACTTCATGTAGATGTTGAAGATGTGGATGCTCAATGTTGATGCAGATCATCAAGAGTTGGGAGCAATCCTTTGGATTAGGGCACTTTCAATACCTACATGGGTTAGTCCCACAAGGAACAAACAAGAATATCCATAGACATAGAGTGAAGTACACAAAAGATGATGTCCATGAAAGCAATGATTACCTTGTCCCTTGACTTACCAACAAGAGGGTTTGTGACTCCATGAACTAGTGCATGATGTGGAAGTTGATTGCACAAGTTCTTGCCAAAATGAATATGAGTGAAGTTTGTTGGCGGAGTCACCCTCAAGAACCTACTAGTTCTTCTTCTTTGGGATCCACATCATCTTGATGGGAATCCTTGGTGTTGTAGTTGAGCTTGACGAAGTAGAACTTGATGTGTCCTTGGGAACCCACTTGACCATGGCTTGAGGTGCTTCAATGAATGCATCAATCTCCTCTTGAAGCTTGTCCTTGGCCTTTAGCTTGTGGTATTGTGGTGGAAGGTCATCTTGAGCTTGTTCCACATTGGAAGAAGTAGGATCATACTTCTCCTTTTGTGAAACAAACTGTGGAGTAGGGTATTGACCTTCTTCCCACTCAACACTTTCGGCGTTGAACTTTCGCTCAAAACCAATCCCTTGATTCTTCCGGTGTCTTCCTTGTTTGCGAACAATCTCCTCAAAGTTCTTGCTTCCGGCAAGACTCTTGTAGACACCTTTCTCTATGATTTCCTTCAATAAGCTATTTTCTTGCTCAAGTGTAACTTGGCTTGAAACATTATTAGTGGAATCAAGAGAACTACTAGAAGCAACAACATTTGATTTAACATTGTCATTGTTACTACTAGAGGAAGAATTTTTCTTATATTTGTCATGCTTAGTCTTAATAGGTGGCAAGAAATTAGACAAGAGAAGTCGTTTGGCAAGATATGAAGAACTCTTCTTTCGAAGATCGTCATTGATCGCTTTTAGAAACTCATGTTCTTGCTCTAGAGTGAGCTTCTCGAAGCGTAGCTTCTCATGAGATCTTAGGAGCACTCTATGATCTTCTTGAGTTGTTTCATGAGCTAACTTAAGAGTGTTTAGTTCTTTAGTTAGACGCTCAATCTCCTTCATAGCATTGTCATTCGACTCTTCTCGACTATAAAGACTACTAGCATTTTCATCATTACTAAGCTTACTAGATTTATCATGCAAGAGCTCATCTTCACCAAGCAAGTCATCCTCATCACTATCAAAGTCAATGAATTCAGGGTGTGTTACCTTGGGGCCTTTAGCCATGAAGCATCTTCCAATTCCCTCATTTGGTGAATCAAATAAGTCGTAGGAGTTGGAGTTGGAGGATACGAGTGCAAGTCCGGCAACACCTTCATCTTGACTATAGTCAGAGTCGGAGTGATAGCTTCCATCGGATTGATTGTCAGAGTCGGAGCCGGAGACCCATTCACCAACATGAGCTTGATGTCTTCTTCTTGTGTAGCTCCTTGATGACTTGTCTTTCCTCTCCGAATCCTTGCTTCTCCGAGAGGGTCTTCGTTCATAACGATCATCTCTGCTCCTTCTCTCTCTCCGAGGTGACTCATCTCTTGCTCTTCTTCTTGGAGATTCTTCTCTTCTCTTGTGGGGAGCCGTACACTCATTTGAGAAGTTTCCGGGTCTTCCACAATTGTAGCAGTTTCGATCACGACTAGAAGATCTCTTTTCATCATATGATCTAGATTTTGAGCTTCTTTCTTTGCCTCTATTCTTGTAGAACTTGTTGAAGTTCCTGACCATTAGGCTTATCTCTTCATTGGAAATTAGCTTGTCACTTGAGGTAGTAGGAGCATCACTTGTAGCTTTGTAAGCACCACTTGACTTGTTGTGAAGCTCTTCCTTATCCTTAAGTGTCATCTCATGAGCAACAATTCTTCCAATGACTTCAGTTGGCTTGAGGGTCTTGTAGTTTGGCATCATTTGGATCAAAGTGCACACGGTGTCATACTTTCCATCCAAAGCTTTGAGAATCTTCTTAATGATGAATCGGTCGGTCATTTCTTCGCTTCCTAAGCCGGCAATCTCATTTGTGATGAGAGCAAGCCTAGAGTACATTTCAGCGACTCCTTCACCATCCTTCATCTTGAACTTGTCAAGTTGACCTTGAAGAATATCTAGCTTTGATTCCTTCACAGATTCAGTACCTTCATGCATTTCAACCAAAGTATCCCAAATCTCTTTAGCATTCTCAAGACGGCTGATTTTGTTGAACTCTTCGGGACACAAAGCATTGAAGAGAATGTCACAAGCTTGAGCATTGTTTTGCAACATCCGCAACTCTTCCGGTGTAGCTTCGCGATCCGGAACTTTTCCTTCATCGAAGAATTCACCTTGCATACCAACACAAATAATGCCCCATGCGGCTGGGTTATGACCAAGAATATGCATTTTCATTTTATGCTTCCAACTAGCAAAATTTGTACCATCAAAGTAAGGACCTCTACGATAATTACCCTCACTAGACGCCATACTCTCCTAGGTTGTGAAACCAAGCTTATGGAGTCCAATGCAATGGAAACCAAAACAATGGAGACCAAAGCTCTGATACCACTTGTAGGATCGAAAGTAGGTTTAGAGGGGGGGTGATTAGACTACTTGACAATATAAAAATCTGCCTTTAGATCATGCAATGTTTTTGGCAGTTTCACAATTAAGATCAATTCAAGTATCACCCTACACATGAAATTCTAGAGTATAAGCAGCGGAAAGTAAATTGCACATGTAAAAGAGAGGTGGAGAAGATCAAACGCAGTTTGGTGACACGAAGATTTTTGTCGTGGTTCCGATAGGTGGTGCTATCGTACATCCACGTTGATGGAGACTTCAACCCACGGAGGGTAACGGCTGCGCGAGTCCACGGAGGCCTCCACCCACGAAGGGTCCACAAAGAAGCAACCTTGTCTATTCCATCATGGCCTACGCCCACGGAGGACTAGCCTTACTCGGGGTAGATCTTCACGAAGTAGGCGATCTCCTTGCCCTTACAAACTTCTTGGTTCAACTCCACATCTCGAAGACGGAGGCTCTCAAGCGACACCTAACCAATCTAGGAGGCACCACCCTCCAAAAGGTAATAGACGGTGTTGATGATGATGAACTCCTTGCTCTTGTGCTTCAAATGATAATCTCCCCAACACTCAACTCTCCTCACTGATATGGCTGTGGTGGAAGAAAGGTTTGAGTGGAAAGCAACTTGGGAAGGCTAGAAATCAAGTTTCATATGGTAGGAATGGAATGGCTTGATCTCAACACAAGGGTAGGTGGTTCACTTCTCAGAAAGTGTATGGTAGGAGTGGTAGACTTTCTGATGGCTCTCTCCATGAATGAAGAGGGGGTGGAGGGGTATATATAGCCTCCACACAAAATCCAACCGTTACACACACATTTGACCAATCTCGGTGAGACCGAAGTGAAAACTCGGTCAGACCGAAAGTTCAAATATAGTGAACGTTGGGATTTTCGGTGGGACCGAAAATACCATCTCGGTGTGTCCGAAGTGAGTCAAAGGTTGGAGCTTGCCATCTCGGTGAGACCGAAAGTAACAACTCGGATATTCCGAAGTGATGTCAATTGGTTACAGAAGGTTGGCAGTCCATTTTCGGTGAGACCGAAACTCAAAATCGGATGGACCGAGAAATTAGGGTTTGGAAGAATAACTGAGGTGGTTCATCTCGGTGGGACTGAGTTTGCAGAATCGGTTTGTCCGAGATTACTTATGAGTGTGTTAAGTAGTGAAGAGTGCTGATAGTTGAGGGAGCTAGATCACCAAGCACTTGAGCAACCAGATCATTAACACAACCTCATCCCCTTTTAATAGTATTGGCTTTTCCTATGGACTCAATGTTATCTTTGATCACTAAACCAAAAATAGAGTCATGAGCTTTTGCCAATGCTTGTCTTAGCATTTTGAGGGGTCCACTTCTTCAGACATTTCCATACCCATATCATCGAACTTTTCTGAAATGATTCTCAAGTAAATATTAGTTCAATGATATATATGTTGTTATTAATTACCAAAACCACCCGGGGATTAGTTGCACTTTCAAACTTATATAAGGAGGGGCAAGGCTCCTCAAGACGGACAAGGAAGAAGCTCAATAATCTCTAGGGCTAGACACAATTAGAGGAGAGTCGGCTTATACAGCGACTCCCTCATGAGCATATGGAATAAGACCTAGCCACAAACAACATGTAGGGCTATTACCGGATGATGTTTCCCGGGGCTTGAAGCTGTCTAATATCTTGTCTCGTGTGTTAACTGATACGTCTCCAACATATCTACTTTTCCAAACACTCATGCCCTTGTTTTGGACTCTAACTTGCATGATTTGAATGGAACTAACCCGGACCGACGCTGTTTTCAACAGAACTTCCATGGTGTTATTTTTGTGCAGAAATAAAAGTTCTCGGAATGACCTGAAAATCAACGGAGATTTATTTTGGAATATATAAAAAATACATGCGGAAAGAACTAGACCAAGGGGCCCACACCCTGTCCACGAGGGTGGGAGGCGCCCCCCCTGGGCGCGCCCCTTCCTCGTGGGCCCCATGAGGCTCCACCGACATCACCCCCAACTCCATATATTCACTTTCGGGGAGAGAAAAATCAGAGAGAAGGATTCATCGCGTTTTACGATACGGACCTGCCGCCAAGCCCTAATCTCTCTCAGGAGGGCTGATCTGGAGTCCGTTCAGGGCTCCGGAGAGTGGAGATCGTCGCGTCATCATCATCAACCTTCCTCCATCACCAATTCTATGATGCTCACCCTCGTGCGTGAGTAATCCCATCGTAGTCTTACTGGACGGTGATGGGTTGGATGAGATTTACCATCTATCGAGTTAGTTTTGTTAGGGTTTGATCCCTAGTATCCATTATGTTCTAAGATTGATGTTGCTATGACTTTGCTATTCTTAAAGCTTCTCACTAGGGCCTGAGTGCCATGATTTCAGATCTGAACCTATTATGTTTTCATGAATATATGTGTGTTCTTGATCCTATCTTGCAAGTCAATAGTCACCTACTATGTGTTATGATCCAGCAACCCCGAAGAGACAATAATCGGGACCACTCCCGGTGATGACCGTAGTTCGAGGACTTCATGTATTCACTATGTGTTAATGCTTTGGTCCAGTACTCTATTGAAAGGAGGCCTTAATATCCCTTAGTTTCCAATAGGACCCCGCTGCCACGGGAGGGTAGGACAAAAGATGGCATGCAACTTCTTTCCCATAAGCACGTATGACGATATTTGGAATACATGCCTACATTACATTAATGAATTGGAGCTAGTTTTGTGTCACCCTATGTTATAACTATTACATGAGGAATGGCATCCGACATAATTATCCATCACTGATCCAATGCCTACGAGCTTTTCACATATTTCATGTTGCTTATTTACTTTTCCGTTGCTGCTCTTACAATCACTACAAAACTACTATCGTTACTTTTACTACGGCCTCGTACGGCCCAGCTGATCGACTAGCTGCTCATGACCCTCACGAGGGGGCTAGACCTTGCGAGGAGAACGGCACCAAGGCCCGCTCAGGAGCGGCCTCGGCTAGGTTGCTCCGGAGGGGCAGAGAATCCAAAGCCAAGCCTGCCTCAGGAGGAGGCAGTGACGCGAGCAGTGACGCACCGCGCTAGCGGGTGCCAGCGCGTGCCAGTGGCGCAGTTGCCGTTTTGGTGCAAAGGAGACAGCGCAGGCGCAGGTTCCCAAGGGGCGGGACAAAGGTTTCCCCTTTGGTGCAACAAGACCGAAGACCGCAAAGACGGCAGGGAGGATGTCACCACCGAGCCCACCAACGCGTCATCGCCTGATCCCTTTGCAGGCGAAGACCGCTTTTGTCAGGATAGGAGAGTCCTTGTGTTCCCGCTCAAAATGGCCGTTGTGGGATCCCTTCCCGCCTAAAACATTTCGGGGGAAGAGGACCAAGGCCGCCTATATAAGTAGCTAGAATTCCCACCGCGCAAGGGGACGGATGGGATCAAGGGAGACTCCGCCTTCACACCAAGGAGCAAGAACCCTTGCCTCCTGACCCTCCTGAGCTCTCCTCCTGAGCTCAGGAACCACTGTACTCGTTCATACTCAAGCCCTCCCGAGGCTAATCCACCAAAGCAGGACGTAGGGTTTTACACCGCAAGGTGGCCTGAACCTGGGTAAATTCATGTTTGCTTTACTTGTTGCTTGCTTGAATCTCTTCATTGGACGAGGGCGAGGCGCTAGGTAGACGTGAGTGGGAGAGATCTTCGTTCACGCCCCTGTGTTCGAACTTCTTGGGTTTGCGGAGCCCATAATCCGACATTTGGCGTGCCAGGTAGGGGCGTGTCGAAAGCTCGCCTCTCCGGCGTCCTCGTACCGCCCTCGTCCGTCGACCTCGCTTCACCTCGGCTCGACGGATCGCGACTCCGATGGCAGAGGCGCATCAAACGCGCGCGGAAGCCTGCGGCGTTTGCACCACTCGAGCGTCGCCCTTCGGCCACGGGACTCATCGTCACCCGGCCTTGATCGGGGCTGACGGCATGATGAGCATCATCGACCCACCGCCCGGGGACCGGCAGCACCCACCGCTCACGCGGCGCCAAAGCCACATAGCAGTGCGGGCCGCCGAGCACCAGGCTGTGAGTTCGCGGGACCGGCGCGAAATTGCAAACATGAGGGCCACACTGCTGGTGGCAAGGGAGCTGCTAAGGTGCCGGTTTTACACCGCAAGGTGGCCTGAACCTGGGTAAATTCGTCTGTGCTTTACTTGTTGCTTGCTTGAATTTCTTCATTGGACGAGGGCGGGATGCTAGGTAAACGTGAGTGGGAGAGATCTTCGATCATGCCCCTGTGTTCGAACTTCTTGGGTTTGCGGAGCCCGTAATCCGACAAGTAGTATGGAAGTAACGGTAGCGGTGGTAAAAGTGACAGTAGCAGTTTGTAGTGATGGTGACAGTAGCACTAACGAAAGTAACGAAGCAAAGATCAATATGGAACGAACTCATAGGCAATGGATCGGCAATGATAGGTGTTCGATAATATTCATCATGTAGCAGTTATAACCTAGGGTGACACAGAATTAGCTCCAATTCATCAATGTAATGGAGGAATGTATTCCGAATATAGTCATACATGCTTATGGAAAAGAACTTGCATGCCATCTTTTGTCCTACCCTCTCGTGGCAGCGGGGTCCTAATGGAAACTAAGGGATATTAAGGCCTCCTTTTAATAGAGTACCGAACTAAAGCATTAGCACTTAGTGAATACATGAACTCCTAAAACTATGGTCATCACCGGGAAGTGCCCTGGTTATTGTCACTCTGAGTTTGCCGGGTCATAACACATAGTAGGTGACTATTGACTTGCAAGATAGAATCTAGAACACAAATATATTCATGAAAACATAATAGGTTCAGATCTGAAATCATGGCACTCGGGCCCTAGTAACAAGCATTAAGCATAGCAAAGTCATAGCAACATTAATCTCAGAACATAGTGGATACTAGGGATCAAACCCTAACAAAACTAACTCGATTACATTATAAATCTCATCCAATCCATCACCGTCCAGCAAGCCTATGATGGTATTACTCAAACACGGCGGTGAGCATCATGAAATTGGTGATGGAGGATAATTGATGATGACGATGGCGACGATCTCCACTCTCCGGAGCCTCAAACGGACTCCAGATCAGGTCTCCAGATGAAGAACAGGAGGTGGCAGTAGCCCCGTATTGTAAAATGTGATGGGATCTTCTCTCTTATTTATTTCTCCCCGAAAGATATTATTTGATTGTTGGAGTTGAGGTTGGTGGAGCTCCAGGGGGGCACAAGGTAGGGGGCACGCCCCCCACCTTGTGTTCAGGGTGTGGGACCCCTCTAGTGATTCTTTCCGTCAATATTTTTTATATATTATGAAAATATGCTCCGTGAAGTTTCAGGTCATTCCGAGAACTTTTATTTCTGCACAAAAATAACACCAAGGCAATTCTGCTAAAAACAGCGACAGTCCGGGTTAGTTCCATTCAAATCATGAAAATTAGAGTCCAAAACAAGGGCAAAAGAGTTTGGAAAAGTAGATACGATGGAGACGTATCAACTCCCCCAAGCTTAGCCCATTGCTTGTCCTCAAGCAATTAAGTTAATAAATTGAAAGTGATAAAGAAAAACTTTTACAAACTCTGTTTGATCTTGTTGTTGCAAATACGTAAAGCCAGCATTCAAGTTTTCAGCAAAGATTATGAACTAACCATATTAACAATAACATTTAGGTCTCACGTTTACTAATATCAATGGCATAATCAACCAGCGAGCAATAATAAGAAATCTCGAATGACAACAATTTTTGAAAACCATCATGATATAATATGACAAAATGGTATCTCACTAGCCCTTTCTGAGACCGCAGAAAATAAATGCAGAGCACCTAAGAAGATCAAGGACTTACTAGACATTATAATTCATGGTTATAGAGATCCAGTCACACTCATACTAAATATCAATTAATAACAAAGCATATAAATGACAGATATGTTCTCCAATTGGTGCTTTTTATAAGAGGATGATGAATCAGCAATAAAAGTAAATAGATAGACCCTTCGCAAGCAGGGATTTGGAGAGGTGCTGGAGCTCAAGTTTTTTAATCAGAGATAAATATAATTTTGAGCGATATGCTTTCTTTGTCAATGCTACGACCAAGAGTTCTCAATATCTTCCATGCCACATACATTATAGGCGGTTCCCAAACATAATGGTACAGTTTTACTCCCCTTCCAACATCAAACACATTCCACGGATTATCCGAAAGAACGGATACAATCCAAACCAACAACAGTCTTGGGGAGCTTTGTTTAATTATATTGTGATTTCATTTTTGATCTATTGATCATGGGACTAGGTATCCCGATTACCAGCCATTTTCTTGTGAATGACAAGCGGAGTCCACTCATCGTGAGAATAACCCACCTAGCATAGAAGATATTGACAGACCCGAGTCGCCACATGAGCGATTTGGGCATACAAAATAGAATTTCATTTGAAGGTTCAGAGTTCGGCACATGCAAATTTACTTGGAACGGCAGGTAAATACCACATATAGGTATATATGGTGGACTCATATGGAACAACTTTAAGTTTATGGAAGTGGATGCACAAGTAGTATTCCCGCTTAGTACAGGTGAATGCTAGAAAGAGACTGGGAAGGGACCAGCTAGAGAGCAACAACGGTCATAAACATGCCTTGAGATTAACCAACATTGAGTGCAAGGATGAGTATGATATAAATTACCATGAACATAAATATCGTGGAGGCTATGTTGAATTTGTTTCAACTACATGTGTGAACATGTACCAAGTCGAGCAACTTAAGTCATTCAAAGGAGGATATCAACCCATCATACTAAATCACAACTATTTTAAAGCATGTTGGCACGCAAGGTAAACCATTATAAACTCCTACCTAATTATGCATGGCATGAGTAACTATAATCTCTAATTGTCATCGCAAACATGTTTCATTCATAACAAGTTGAATCTGGAATAACAAGCTAATCATATTTACAAAAACAAGATAGCTCGAGTTCATACCAGCTTTTCTCCATCTCAATCATTTCATCATATATCATCATTATTGCCTTTCACTTGCACGACCAAATGGTGTGGATAATAATAAGAGTGCACGTGCATTGGACTAACTTGGAATCTGCAATATTCATTCAGAGGAGAAGACAAGGTAATATGGGCTCTTTGTTAGATCAACAATAATGCATATGAGAGCCACACATCATTTTCATTGTGGTCTTCTCCTCTCGACCCCTAAAGAAAATAAAAGAATTTCAAAGAAACACACAGAAATATTTTTGGAGTTTTTTGTTTTCTGAAGAGAGCAAAACAAGAACGGGAAAAACTATTTACATGGGAAAGCTCCCAACAAACAAAAAGAAGAACGAGAAATCTTTTGGGGTTTTCTTTTAATACTACAAACTACTAAAGAACTAACTGGAAATAAAAGACAAAAAGAAGCAAGAAATATTTTTGGGTTTTCCAAAGTTTATCAAACACACAAGAAGAAAGCGAGAAAAATAAACTAACATGGATAATACAATGAAAAAGTATGAACACCGACAACTGGAATAAATGTGTGAACATGAATGTAATGTCGGTGAGAAATATGTACTCCCCCAAACTTAGGCTTTGGCCTAAGTTGGTCTAGGGCCACCACTGGCCTGGATGATATCCGAAATCGTAGTTGGGGTTGTACTGTGTTGCGGCAGCTGCTGCTAGGCGAGCTTCTTCATGAAGGAGGGCGATCTCCGCCTCTCTCTCATGTGCGTTCGCCTCCTCTCTGGTTATAAAGTACCTCCCTTTTGCCTGAAACTCAAAGAAAGCAGGAGCAGGAAGAGTAATATGGACGGCATGCCGTCTGTCATAGATTAGTCGGTACTGAAGGTACTGCTCATCCCTCCTGAGAAACTGATAATGTATCATGGCTTCAAAATCTAGAAAAGCATGTGGCAACTCAACATGATATCATCTTATGGTTACACCCAAATAATTAGCTAAATGATTTGCATATATCCCTCCAAACAAATCTCCATTTTTAGCATTATGATGTAAACTTCTCACAATAATATCCCCAAAATCATATTTCTTCTCACATAGCACCGCACATTTAAGGATACTCATATCTGGGACACAAATATGGCTATGCTCGTGTTTACCATTAATGCATCTTCCTATGGTGGCATGTGTAATGTTTCTAGTTTCCCCCATTGTGATACTATCAAGGAGATCACGGTATTCAGATTTGTGAGGATCGTTAAGGCTACACCACTGTGGGATATTGCATGCAACACAAAAATCTTCTAGGTCCATGGTATAAGATTCATCGTAAAGATCAAACAGGACAGCATGACTATTGCGGTTGGATGAAAATTAAAACCTCCACACAAAGGAATCGGTGAGGTAATAATGTTGTCGGCACTTATCTGACACGAAGTCCTCAAGGCCGGCATTTCCTACGTATGCATAAAAATCATCCTTGAATCCCGCGCGAATCATAAATTCATCCGACGACCATTCACAAGGCCATACTTGAGCATCTCTTGGTGGTTCAAGGTCCGGTTCGTGTATCACGAGCCTCGGTGCTTGCTTTCTTGACAGACCACCTTGAAATGTTCTCCTGGACATTTTCTTTTGGGTCTTTTACATTTGTGTCCCTAACTCGAACCCACTACTCATATTTTCCCCTAATTTCGAAGTGTGCTCAATTTTTTTTGACTATGTACTGCAAGGCAACAGCCTCGCAGCTCTTTATTAAAACTCAAACTCAAACTGGAATAAAGTACAAGGAAATGAAGTCTAGGAGAACCTATGTAAAGGGGAAAAGAAAAAACTTACAACAAAGCTATTGAAGGGAGGCTATCCAACAAAGGAGGCTATCCCTATATTTACATTTGATCCTATGAGCTAACAAAGAGATATCATGCACAAAGTTTCTCTTCCAGGCTCTGAATCTGGACTGCTCATTTCTGAAGATCTTGCCATTCCTTGGAGTCCAAATGTTCCAAGTAGCAGTAAATATTACTTCAGTAAAGAAAGGGAGGCCAAATTCCTGTCTATCCGCCAGATCCATGGTGTATGTGGTTTGGTTGCTGTTTGAAGTCCAAGAGATTCCAAGATAATTCCAAACTCGCTGGCCAAAGATACAAGTAAAGAAAAGGTCCACACGATCCTTGTGGCTAGGTAGATGACACAAGATACACGTATCATCTTGCACGTGTCAGTGTCTTCGTTGCATCATATCCTTGTATTTAGCCGATCCATTAGGAGTAACCATCCGATGACCTTAATCTTAAGGGTGCAGGAGCATTTCCAAATCCACTTAAAGATGGGGTCAACCATGTAATGCCCACGATGGGACTATATCTCCTACGTGTCGAGGCACGACTTAAAGATATAAGCCCATTCTGGAATGATCGCAAGTTTGGTATCTTTGCACATCTCATGTAAAAATAGGGATGAAAGCGAAAAGATAGTTGGCTTACACTCGCCACGTTACACAATTCATTACATATCCAAACATCATTTAAATAAACATCACAACCCGTCTACGGGTGAAGATACAAATGAAAGATACCAAACATAACATAAAACCACAGGTCTGAATCGCCCCTAGTAGAAACCTCTACTGATCGTCGCGATAGTGCACATAGTAATGGCTACGGTCCTCGTCGTACTCCCAGTACAGCTCGGTGCCATCACTTGAATAGATCGCCTGAGTACCTGCATCTGGTGTGGTGTAGAGTCTGTGAGCCACAGAGGACTCAGCAATCCCGTTCCCGGGTAACACAACTATCCAAGCCTTGGGTGTGGAACAAGGCTGAATAAAGAACAAGAGGTTGCCGCAGCACTAGCACTAACTTACGTAAAAGAGAGCGAGAAGAGAAGTGCCTCGGTCGAAAAGATGATCACGAAGTGATCCTAACTAAGCAAGTCAAACATAACCCCACCGTGTTCACTTTCCGAACCCCTTTCGGAAAATGACCGTCACAGTACTCACGTTGGTAGTGTATTCTGAATATTGGTGTCAAGTTTTCTACAACCGGATATTAACAAATTCCCATCTGCCACATAACCGCGGGCACGGCTTTCGAAAGTTCATAACCCTGCAGGGTTGTTCCAACTTGGCCCATGACAAGCCCACGATCCGCGGAGTCGCAACTCCAAGGTGGTAAGGCCCGAGTATCCTCGGAATCCCGTGCTCAAGATACTCTGACTAAGGTAAGGCTAATCTAGCAAATCCTCCCGGCGTGCCGACACCCTGACAATAGCCGCGCGTATCTAGTCTCAGGCCACAACCGGATCGGCGATGCTACAGGTTTTTACCAGACCTTGAGTTTCCTCGAGGTGGCCCTGCAGGACCCCCAGTTCGGACCAACACTCATGTGGAGCACTGGCCCGGGGTTGTTGATTAAGAAGAGGGTTAATTACTCCCTATGCAAGTTTTTAGTTATTAGGCAAATAGTACCAAAGTTGGGACTTGCTGGAAAAGACTTAGCACTTAGCGGTTTATCGAGGGGGTCCCATAACCCCAACCTTGTGAGGAACGCAAAATCAAGGAACATAACACCGGTTTAAACGGTTCCTAGGGCGGCATGAGTGGAACAAAACACCAAGCAAAAGGCTTAGCCTTCCACCCATTACCAATATATAGATGATTTCATTAAGAGTTAATATAGTGTGATATCCCAACAAGCTTCAACATGAAGCAAGAATCTTCAATCTTCTCCTGCAACTAGCAATGCTATAAGAGGGGTTGAGCGAAGCTTACTTAGCCAATCAAAGGTTTGCATAGGTAGGGTGGTTAAACAGATTCATGGTTACAATAGGAGGCTGACAGGAAAACATGGGCATCGAGGCAAAAGCTATAGAGCGAGACTTCTGGCAATAGGCAAAGATAGTAATGATATCTGGGTCAGGTCATCTTGCCTGTCGGTTCGTCGATGGGATCGTAAGAGAGCTCCTCGTTCTCAACCTCAGTAGTAACCTCGTTCTCGTACTTGTTCTCGGCTTCCGGCTCTACTCAACACAAAACACACGGGGCACAAAATCAACAAGATGCAATGCGCGAACCACAGGATGCATGACGGATGCACTAAGGAAGCATTGCAGATGCACTAAGGATGCACAGAAAGTCAACATAGGAAACACAGAGATACAGCACAAGGAACACGATAATGTGCATCAAGCAAGAAACTTCAAAACATGATAACAAGATGATATTATGAATCTACATGCAAAATCACACAAGTTTCATATAGGACTTGCTCAAAACGGAGCAACGGGCTAAAAGATACACCCGAAACAATAAACATGCAAAAGCTGAAACTAGCAGCCACATAGCAACTTCGGAGCAAGAAATATATATTCTACAGCACTCAAACATCATGACAAGAAGCATGGACATAAAGTAGACATATCCTACAGCAAACAATTCCATTGGAGCATCTCCATAGGAGGCATGGATCAATAGCAACAAGCTATGACATTTTGAACTTGACAACAAAAACCTGACAGCAGTAATTTATAGCAACTTGGGAGCAAAAGATAAATATGCTACAGCCACCCAAAAGAGCATGTGAGAGCTTAATGGATGGCCAACAACTTATACAACAAGGAATCATCAAGAGTCACCCCAAAACTATCATGGATTTGCCTGGAACAACAAGCAAACATGGCATCTGGAATTACAGATTTCAGACTTAGTGAAATTTCACTAAGTGTTAAAACAGCAGTAATATCATGGCATGTTTGTGAGCAAGTTTAAGTCACCTCAAAGCATAACATGGCAAGTCGTTAGCACCATAGCAAAGTACACATGATGGGGAGTCCAAAACATGTAAGCATGCATCAAGGGGACAACCACATCAATAGCAACGAGCTCCTCAACTAGGCATCTCGTAACAAGTTTAACAACATAACAGCCACAAGCACTTTTGCAAAGGAGATAAACATGGCAAGATGAAATCTATCATGCAAGCTAAAGCAACCAACATGTAGAGCATCTCATGATGAACATGTAGACATATCATTTGCTTCATTTGGATAAACATGCACCAAGATATCACATTGCAAACATGGCATGAAGACATCTAATAGCAGCAGTTTATAACAAGTAGCACTCTTCCAATGAAGATTAAGACATCTAGATGACCTCAAACATGCATGGCACAATGGAACAAAACATAGTACAAGTCACCACGATCATTTTGACATATCATACACACAAATCGGACATGCACAGTAAAAGTTATCATCATCACAACTATGCATCAGAAACTGAAAAAACCACTAGGGACTTAGCAAAAAAAACACGAAGTCAACCTCAGGGGCGGTCAACGCGGGCGGACTGGAGCTAATCACGGGTCCGAAGCGGTTAGGCGGGCAGCGCCCAGGTCCGCTAGGGTTCGGCGCCTGGCGCCCGATCCGATCGGATCGAGGGGCTGGCGGCTGGGATCCCTCGATCCCCCGGGCGGCGGCTGCCTTCGGGCGAGGCTGCTGGCGGGAGGGCGCCGGGAGGCGGCGGCTGGCCGGCAAGGAGGGGAGGCCGGCGGCGGCGGCGGCCTGCGGCCTAGCCGAGGTGGAGGAGCGGCGGCGGCGAGATGGAGGAGCGGCAGCGGTGCTCCGGCGTGGATCTGAGGCGGCGGCGGCGAGCTCCTGGCCGGCGGCGCTCCGGCCGGCGAGAGGAAGCTCCGGCGGCAGCGGTCTCGAGCTGGAGGAAGAAGACGCGGGGCAGCTCGGGCGCGGGGACTCGGAAGCACGGCGCGGCGACGTCGGAAGCACGGGTGCGGCGAGGTTGGAAGCACCGAGCGGCAACGGTGGAAGCACGGCTCGACAACGGTGGAAGCACGGCGCGGCAGAGGTGGAAACCCTAGGGTTTTGGACGCAAAATTGGAGGGGGGTGGACGTTTATATAGGCACAAGGAGCTAGGGTTGTCCAAATGAGGAGAGGTTTTCGGCCACGAGATCACAATTGAACGGCCTAGATGAAGGGAAGGGTTTGAGCTGGGTTGGTGGGCTGTTGGAGGGGTTTCTTGGGCCTCAAAGGGGAGGTACTTTTAGACCACCAGGATAACTGTTGGAGCAACAAACGAACTCCAAACGCGACAAAACTTAACAGGCGGGTTACACATATCAAAACAACATCGCACGACAAGTCTCACGCCAAACCGGAAACGTTACACGGCCAAACACAAAAGAAGGACTCCGGGAAGACACGGACACGTGTGAGAGCGTCGGAACTTGAAACGGACAACGGGAAGGAACTAGTGGGACCGGATGCAAACGACAACACAAATGCAATGCAATGCACATGACAACATGACATGGATGAATGCACACACGCACACGACAAAACGACGAAAACCCGAAAAGACGAAGAACCCGGAATGGAACTGATGAAGCCAAAGTTATATATTGCCAAAAAGGGAAAGTATTACATCCGGGGCATTACAAACTCTCCTCTACTACGAAAAGATCTCGTCCCGAGATCTAGGACTGGAAGAAGGAAGGGTACTCGGAACGAAGGTGATCTTCTCGTTCCCACGTAGCTTCTCGGTAGGTATGGTGTGACCACTTGACTTTCAAGAACTTGATTGACTTGTTGCGGGTCTTGCGCTCGGTTTCTTCGAGAATAGCAACTGCGTGCTCTCGGTAAGACAAGTCTTGTTGAAGATCAATCTCCTCAAACGGAATGGTGCGTTCAGGTGTCTTGAAGCACTTGCGGAGTTGAGACACGTGAAACACATCATGAACATTGGCGAAGTTGGAAGGGATCTCAAGTTGATAGGCTAGATCGCCTCTTTTGCCAAGGATCTTGAAAGGGCCCACGTATCTAGGAGCAAGCTTTCCTTTGATACCGAACCTTTGGGTGCCTTTCATAGGAGAAACACGGAGATAGACATGATCTCCAATGTTGAAAGCCAAATCATGATGCTTGCCGTCATAGTAGCTCTTCTGACGCGACTGAGCAGCCTTGAGATTCTCATGTATGACATTGCACATTTCTTCGGCTTCTCAGATCAAGTCATTGCCAAGAAGTTGACGTTCATCAATCTCAGACCAGTTGAGGGGGGTACGGTGATGGCTTCTCGCCCCTCGTTGGTTACCCCAAGTGGAAGGTTGAGATGTAGCATAGCGGCAAATTTCCCTTGGCAAAGGTACCAAGGATCGAATCCCGTGAGACTCCGAGGGTCGACAAGTAGGTGTCAACGGCGCCAGAAACTTAGCGGTTGACGGGACCTGCACACAGATACAGATAACTTTGCTCCCAACGAGTACAGAGAGGTTGTCAATCCCTCCGGCCTTGTTGTTTACAAAGGATCAACCACAAGAGATAATAATGATAGCTATGACTACAACTAGGAAATAAAAACAGGAAGTAAATAGAAGGTGTGATCAGCGGTGGTAATATGGACCGGGGTCCCATGATGTTCACTAGTGATGTCTCTCTCCCAAAAGACGATAAAACAGAAAAGCGAGGTAAAAAAATGACAGCTGGGCAATTGACAGGATTATGTGCGCAAACCAATGCTTACTATGCTGCAAAGAAAGGTGGAGGCTCAAAAGCATGGGCGGTACGCCAAGGCAAGTAGACCGAAATCCATCTGCATCTACTACTAATCATCCACCTTGAGATATCTATCCAGAACATCTCGCTGGTATTAAGTTGCGAATCCCACCCAAAGTGTAAACTCAAAGCAACAGACAACTGCATTAAAAGAACTTTGCGTAAAGTAAACAATCCTTGCACCCGTAAGTACAAGCACCGTTGTTTTCTCCCTTGTGGCAACAGCACATCCCCTAGACTCATGTTTCTGTCACTCAAGCTAGTCATCAGGGGGCATGAACCCACAATCAAGCATAACGCTCCCTCTTGGAGTTACTACCTACTACTTGGCCAAAGCAATAAACAGCAACGGACCGCATGCAAGAATTACTCAAGAACAAAGATATAAAAGAGGAAAATCAAATATATTACTCAAACACAATCAGAACATAGTCTCATAATCCATCAGATCCTAGCAAACTCAGCAAAGCAACAACAGAAAGATTACATATGTGCCTCGATCATGTAGGGCAGCTCACGAGGTCTAAACCATGAAGAGCAAAGAGAGGAGGAGAACATCACATAGCTACTGATCATGGACCCATGGTCCATGGTGGACAACTCACGACTCATCCGGGAAGCGTCCATGGTGGTGGAGAAGCTCCCGGTGGTGGTTCTCCCCTCCGGCATGGTTCCGGGAAGAGTTCTCCTGATGCTACCGATCTTGGAAGCGCTGTGGCGGCGGGACAGAGGCGAGATCGCGAAAAAGGGTTCTGTCCTCGAGGGTTTCGGGACGAGAGGGATATATATGCGAAGGGGGGCAGCCAGAGGTGGAGCAGGGGCCCCAGGCGCCCCCCTGGCGCGGCCAGGGGTGGGGCCGCGCCAGGTGGCCGCCTGGGCCTCCCCTGGCTCCCCTCTGGCCCATCTTTGGTTCTTCGCGAAGCTTCCTGTACGCTCATTTTTCCTATATTTTTCCTGGAATTTTTGGAGCACTTTTAATATGGGGGAAACCTGAAATAGAAAAACAGCAGAAAACGGGAACTGGCACTGTGGTGCACTGAGTTAATAGGTTAGTCCAAATATGATCAAAAGTGTATGGAAGTGCATCAATATCATAGCAATATCACACAAAAGAAGCATGGAGAAAGCAGAAATTATAGATACGTTTTGGACGTATCAACATCCCCAAGCTTAATTCCTGCTCATCCTCGAGTAGGTAAATGATAACAAGCATAATTTTTGTGGTGACATGCTACCAACCATATAAGAACTGTTTAAGTAAAGCAATCAAGGCATGTAATTCAATTCAAGTCATAACAAGCAAGAGTCTATATTAGCATTATAACAAGCAACATAAGAACATAAAGGTGCAAGAGCTCTCGCTGTTCGTGACTCGAATGTCTCCAAATGGTGTTTGCGTGCAAGAAAGGGGATAGGGATATACGAGAGAGTAAAACATAGTTTTTGTATTGTTGAGAACTTAATCTACTAAAGTTTCACACTTGGTCTTCTTTGGAATCTTATCTTGACTCATCCCCAGACCACTAGCCAGGTACAAGTCAAAAAGATCCACTCCCTTTTGATATTTTGAGCACTCGTGCAATGGATGAGCGTAAGCAAGAAAGTTGACACTTAGGATGGCAAAGAGAGAAAAATGATGAAGGGGGAAGACAAAAAAGGTGTGAAAGGCTCACATCAATGAGGACAATCATAGGTGAGACAAAAGCCAAATGATAGATATGATGTGAGGAGTAGGGAACATCTCATATGCCCCGTGGTGCTCAAAACGCTTTTGGAGCCCCGATTCTAAACTGTAAAGCATGCTGCACTGAACCAGGGAGTAATCATCACAGCGCGACTGCTAGGCGTTCATAACGTCTTGGGTCGCCGGGAGAACGGGTGCATCACCTAGCGGTGCTTCAAGGACATATGATCTCTTGGCAGCTATGAGGATAATCCTCAGGTTACGGACCCAATCCATATAGTTGCTACCATCGTCTTTCAGCTTGGTTTTCTCTAGGAACGCGTTGAAGTTGAGGGAAACTTGAGCGTGGGCCATTTGATCTACAAGAGATATTGTAAATAATTTAGACTAAGTTCATGATAATTAAGTTCATCTTAATCAAATTTTAATGAACTCCCACTCAGAATGACATCTCTCTAGTCATCTAAGTGATACACGATCCGAATCGACTAACCCGTGTCCGATCATCACGTGAGACGGACTAGTCATCAACGGTGAACATCTTCATGTTGATCGTATCTTCTATACGACTCGTGTTCGACCTTTCGGTCTTCCGTGTTCCGAGGCCATGTCTATACATGCTAGTCTCGTCAAGTAAACCCTAAGTGTATTGCTTGTGTAAATCTGGCTTACACCCGTTGTATGCGAACGTTACAACCTATCACACCCGATCATCACGTGGTGCTTCGGAACAACGATCCTTAGCAACGGTGCACAGTTAGGGGGAACACAATTCTTGAAATTTTAGTGAGAGATCATCTTATTTACTACCGTCGTTCTAAGTAAACAAGATGCATAAACATGATAAACATCACATGCAATCAATTAAAGTGACATGATATGGCCAATATCATCTTGCTCCTTCGATCTCCATCTTCGGGGCACCATGATCATCTTGTCACCGGCTCGACACCATGATCTTCATCATCATGATCTCCATCATCGTGTCTTGAAGAAGTCGTCACGCCAATTATTACTTCTACTACTATGGCTAACGTTTAGCAATAAAGTAAAGAAATTACATAGCTTTTATTCAGTGACACGCAGGTCATACAATAATTAAGACAACTCCTATGGCTCCTGCCGGTTGTCAAGTTCATCGACATGCAAGTCGTGATTCCCTATTACAAGAACATGATCAATCTCATACATCATATATATCATTCATCACATCTTCTTTTGGCCATACCACGTCACATAGCACATGCTGCAAAAACAAGTTAGACGTCCTCTAATTGTTGTTGCAAGTTTTACGTGGCTTCTATAGGTTTTCTAGCAAGAACGTTTCTTACCTACGCCAAAACCACAACGTGATTTGTCAATTTCTATTTACCCTTCATAAGGACCCTTTTCATCGAATCCGATCCGACTAAAGTAGGAGAGACAGACACCCGCCAGCCACCTTATGCATCTAGTGCATGTCTGTCGGTGGAACCAGTCTCACGTAAGCGTACGTGTAAAGTCGGTCCGGGTCGCTTCATCCCACAATACCGCCGAATCAAGATTGACTAGTAACGGCAAGAAATTTGAACAAACTCAAACGCCCACAACTACTTTGTGTTCTACTCATGCAAGATGCTACGCATAAAACCTAGCTCAGATGCCACTGTTGGGGAACGTAGCAGAATTCAAAAAATTTCTACGCTTTCACCAAGATCCAACTAAGGAGACATCTAGCAACGAGCAAATAAGAGTGCATCTACATACCGTTATGGAGATTGCGAGCGGAAGCTTTCAAAGAAGCGTGGATGGAGTAGTCTTACTCTTCGCGTTCTTCGTCACCGATGATCTAGCGCCGAACGGACGACACCTCCGCGTTCAACACACGTCCGGTACAGCAACGTCACCTCCTTCTTGATCCAGCAAGGGGGGAGGATAGGTCGTCGGAGATCCAGCAGCACGACGGCGTGGTGGTGGATGCAGTGGAGATTCCTGCAGGGCTTCGCCGGGAGCCCTGCGTTAAGGAGACGGAGGTGTGACGGGAGGGGGAGAGGCGCCAGGGCAAGGGTGCGGCTGCCCTCTCCCCCCCCCACATATATATAGGGGGCCAGGGGGGTGCGCCATGCCCTGCAGATGGCATCTGCAGGGGGGGCGGCGGCCTGGGGGGGAGTCTTGCCCCCCCAAGGCAAGGGGGGCGCCCCCTCCCCTTAGGGTTTCAACCCTAGGCGCATGGGGAGGGGGGCCCATGTGGTGCGCCAGCCCACCAGGGGCTGGCCACTTCCCCCACGCAGCCTAGGGGCCCCACCGGGATGGGTGGCCCCACCCGGTGGACCCCCGGGGCCCCTCCGGTGGTCTCGGGATACTCCCGGTGACCCCCGGAGATCACCCGATGGCCAAAACTGGACTTCCTATATATCATTCTTTACCTCCGGACCATTCCGGAACTCCTCGTGACGTCCGGGATCTCATCCGGGACTCCGAACAACTTTCGGGTTTCCACGTGCATGTATCTCTATGAACCTAGCGTTACCGAACCTTAAGTGTGTAGACCCTACGGGTTCGGGAGACACGCAGACATGACCGAGACCACTCTCCGGTCAATAACCAACAGCGGGATCTGGATACCCATGTTGGTTCCCACGTGTTCCTCGATGATTTTCATCGGATGAACCACCGTGTCAAGGATTCACTCAATCCCGTATGTTATTCCCTTTGTCCATCGGTACGGTACTTGCCCGAGATTCGATCGTCGGTATTTCCGATACCTTGTTCAATCTCGTCATGGCAAGTGTCTTTACTCGATCCATAATCCATCATACCGTGACTAACTCCTTAGTCACTTTGAGCTCGTTATGATGATGTATTACCGAGTGGGCCCAGAGGTACCTCTCTGTCATACGGAGTGACAATATCCCAATCTCGGTTCGTACCAACCCAACAGACACCTTCGGTGATACCCGATGCGTACCTTTATAGCCACCCAGTTACGTTGTGACGTTTGGCACACCCAAAGTATTCCTACGGCATCCGGGAGTTGTACAACCTCATGGTCTAAGGAATAAATACTTGACACTGAAAAGCTTATGCATTACGAACTATACGATCTCGTGCTATGCTCAGGATTGGGTCTTGTCCATCACATCATTCTCCTAATGATGTGATCCCGTTATCACTGACATCACATGTCCATGATCAGGAAACCGTGATCATCTGTTGATTAACGAGCTAGTAACTAGAGGCTTACCAGGGACTCATTTTGGTCTATATATTCACACATGTATCGTTGTTTCCGTACAATACAATTCAAGCATGAATAATAGATGATTATCATGAACAAGGAAATATAATAATAACACTTTTATTATTGCCTCTAGGGCATATTTCCAACAGGACCCAAGGGGACGGGAACTGTGGAAGCCAGGCTTGAAGCTATGGAGAAAGAAGTCTTCCGATGCAAGAAGATGGTGGAGCGTGGACTCAACGCCAATCACCTCATGATCACAGACTTTTCCCGTGATCTCAAGGTGGATGGCAAGTCCATAAAGGTTATCATCTTCACCCTCAACGAGCAAATCCACTACCTTCAAAGCCAGATTTATGATCTTTAGAACCAAGTCTTTGAATACGAGGCAAGGTTCAAAGGTATCAGTTTGGCTGCCAGTTGTAGGACCCGTGAGACTCATTCTTCCTATTTCGATGGTGGACCTCTGTCATGGAAACCCGCGGACAAGATCGCATTTACTTCTACGCCACCACCATCTTCTTCACCACCAAAAGAAAATTGAGTATTTGGTATGGGCACTCGCCTTGGCCTCCACCAAGCTTGGGGGAGGTGCCCCGGTATCATATCATCCCCACTATCCTTATGCATGTACTTATCCTAGTTTGATCTTATGCTTTAAAATAAATGAAAGTTTAGTTCAATCCCTTCTTTTCGTGAGTTTTCTTAGTGATCTATCTTGTAATCGTGTGAGATATATAATAAAGTTTAGTTTTGAGTTTTTGCTTTCTTTACCTTCCTTTTGCAATAAAAGAAAGGTTATAATTGAATGAATAAAGTATAGGAAATAAATTAAGAAGATCATATGCTAATCTTATGGTAGGTGATAGCACCACATAAGGAAAAGTATAAGTAGAAAATTTTATTAGAGGTTGAAAAACATAGCATTGGTCAATGATGCAACTCATGCAAGAATTAATAAGGGAAGAGAAGATTCACAAATAAATATACTATCCTAAAAATCTTTTGTGATTGTGAGCCCCCATCAAAATATTATATGCCAAAATTGTTGACGTTGGACAAGGAAGAAAACTTAATGATTTATGTTTGTTCATATTCACATAGAAGTCTTATTGTCATAGATCCTTTAACATGTGGTGCTTGCTCAATATCCTTTCTAGCCAAAAATTCCGCATTAAGTAGAGATACTACTTGTGCATCCAAAAACCCTTAAACCCAAACCTTTTTCGAGAGTCCACCATACCTACCTATGGATTGATTACGATCCCTCAAGTAAGTTGTCATCGATGCAATAAGGCAATACAAATTGCTTCTAAAAGTGTGAGATTATTTAGTGTAAGAGAAAATTGAGCGTTGCACGAACTTGTGATGGTGAAGAATAAAAGCGACAAACTACATAATAAAGGTTGCTATCACAAGCGGCAATGCAATGTGATGTTCTTTTGCACTAAGGGATTGAGCATACAAAAAATAAACGCATGGCAACCTCTGCTTCCCTCTACTAAGGGCCTATCTTTTACTTTTATGCAAAGAGTCAAAGTTTTCTCTCTATCCCTTTTTATTTTATCCTTTGGAAAGCATCATGTCACGAGGAAAAATCTAGGCACATATGTCCAGTTGAATATGGGTGACATGAGTTATTATTGTTGACATCACCCTTCAGGTGAGTACGTTGGGAGGCAAAACCATAAGCCCCTATCTTTCTATGTGTCCAGTTGAAATGTTTTGCTCATGTGTATGCGGTGCGTGTTAGCAATCATAGAAGACTATATGATGGTTGAGTATGTGGACTTGCCTAAAGGCTCCGATACGTGACCCTTCCTGAAAAGATGATGAATTGTAGTTGCAAAGTTGACTGGGAACATAGTTTGTTGGTTTCTAATAGAGTTTATGCTTTATACTTCAACTATGTGATGAACTTTAACTTGCTTGTGAGAAGTCTATGATACAAGTCCTTTGATAAAAGTCTTATGTTTAAATTTGTTGCTATTATAACAATCAACATGATGCTTCTATGTTCGTATTTTTTTTTTATCGACACCTTTCTCTCAAAGCATGTGACATGTTTTTTGTTTTCGGTTTTCGCTTGAGGACAAGCGAGGTCTAAGCTTGGGAGAGTTGATACGTCCATTTTGCATCATGTTTTCTTGCGGTTATTTATGTTGTTATTATGCATAATAATGCTTTCTGGAGTAATTCTAATGCCTTATCTCATAATTTGCAAGGAATGCACCAAGGGGGAGAATACTGGCAGCTGGAAATCTGGACCTGAAAAAGCTACGTCGGGCCACCTATTTTGCACAACTCCAAATAAGCTGAAACTTCACGGAGATTTTTTATGGAATATATAAAAAAGTACTGGAGCTGATAACCACCGGAGGGGCCCACCAGGTGGGCACAACCCACCTGGACGCGCCAGGCCCCCCAGGCATGCCCTGGTGGGTTGTGCTCACCCAGGCCCGTCTCCGGTGCCCGTCTTCTGGTATAATCTCTTCTGACATAGAAAAAACCAGGAGAAGACTTTTGGGACGGAGCGCCGCCGTCTCAAGGCGGAACTTGGGCAGGAGCACTTTTGCACTTCGGCGGAGCGATTTCGCTGGGGGAACTTCACTCTCGGAGGGGGAAATATCGTCATCATCATCACCAACAACTCTCCCATCTTGGGGACGGCTATCTTCATCAACATCTTCAATAGCACCATCTCATCCCAAACCCTAGTTCATCTCTTGTGTTCAATCTTGTTACTGGAACTATAAATTAGTGCTTGTGGGTGACTAGTAGTGTTGATTACATCTTGTAGTTGATTACTATATGGTTTATTTGGTGGAAGATTATACGTTCAGATCCATTATTCTATTTAATACTCCTCTGATCTTGAGCATGTTCATCATTTGTGAGTAGTTACCTTTGTTCTTGAGGTCACGGGAGAAATCATGTTGCAAGTAATAATGTGAATTTTATATATGTTTGATATTTTTATAGTATGTATATTGTGATTCGCTTAGTGGTGTCATGTGAACGTCGAATACATGTCATTTCACCAGATTTGGGCTTAAGGGAATGCATTGTGGAGTAGTAATTAGATGGTGGGTAGCGAGAGTGATAGAAGCTTAAACCCCAGTTTATGCGCTATTCCATAAGGGACTGATAGGATCCAAAAGTTTAATGCGACGGTTAGAATTTATTGTTAATACTTTTCTCGTCATTGCAGATGCTTGCGGGAGGGTTAATCATAAGTAGGAGGTTTGTTCAAGTAAGACAACACCTAAGCAGTGATCCCCCAACATATCAAATTATCAAAGTAGCGAACACGAATTGAACCAACATGATGAAAGTGACTAGATGAAATTCCCGTGTACCCTCAAGAATGCTTTTATTATTATTAGAAATCGTCTTGGCATGTCCTTTGCCTCAAAAGGATTGGGCTACCTTGTTGCATGCTATTAATATCGTTACTTGCTCATTACAAAATTATCTTGTTATCAAACTACTCTACTACTTTCAATTTGAGCACTTGCAGACATTACCTTACTAAAAACACTTGTCATTTCCCTCTACTCCTCGTTGGGTTCGACACTCTTTCTTATCTAACAGAGCTACAATTGATCCCCTATACTTGTGAGTTATCATGGGTTATCAAGATCAACAAGATGTTTGATCTCTACATCATTATCATTACTAGGTTGAGCATCGGTATGAACATCATCATTAACAGTGTCACTAGGTTCATGTTCATTACTAGATTGAGTCTCAGCATCAGAAATAGAAATATTATTGGGATTCTGAGGTGTGTCTACAATAGGTTCACTAGAAGCAGGCAAAGTCCTATTAGTTTTCATTTTCTTTTTAGTACTAGGACTAGGTTTATTAGTATTAATTCTCTGAGAATCTTTCTTAATTGTCTTAGGATGGCTCTCGGGATAAAAGTTTCCTGAGTTACTTTACCACCTCTAGTAGCAATCATAATAGCCTTATCATTATTCTTACTCTTCAACTCATTAAGCAAATCATTTTGTGACTCATGTACTCGTTCTACTTGAGTGGTAACCTTGGAAGCGTGTTTACTAATAAGTTTAAGATCATTAGAAGTTCTAGTCACAAGATCAACCAAGCGGTCAAGCATATAAGAATTACGTTTCAGTTGCCTACTAACATAAGCATTAAAATCTTCTTGTTTAACAATAAAATTATCAAACTCATCTACGCATTGGCTAGCGGACTTATTATGTGGAATATCACCTTCATCAAATCTATAAAGAGAATTTACCTCTACTACCCGTGTCGGGTTATCAAGACCATGTATTTCTTCAATAGACGGTAAATTCTTAACATCTTTAGCTTTAATACCTTTTTCCTTCATTGATTTCTTTGCCTCTTGCATATCTTCGGGCCTGAGAAATAGAATATGTCTTTTCTTCTGAGTTGGCTTCGGAGTTGGTTCAGGAAGAGTCCAATCATTATCATTACTCAATATATTATTCAATAACTTTTCAGCTTGTTCAATAGTTCGTTCCCTGAAAACACAACCAGCACAACTATCTAGGTGGTCCCTAGAAGCATCGGTTAGCCCATTATAAAAGATATCAAGTATTTCATTCTTCTTGAGAGGATGATCAGGCAAAGCATTAAGTAATTGGAGAAGCTTCCCCCAAGCTTGTGGGAGACTCTCTTCATCAATTTGCACAAAATTAAATATTTCTTCTAAGGCAGCTTGTTTCTTATGAGCAGCAAAATATTTTGCAGAGAAGTAATAAATCATATCCTGGGGGACTATGCACACATCCAGGGTCAAGAGAATTAAACCATAACTTAGCATCACCCTTTAATGAGAAAGGAAATAATTTAAGAATATAATAATAGCGAATTTTTTTCTCATGCGCAAATAGGGTGGCTATATCATTTAATTTAGTAAGATGTGCAAAAGCAGTTTTAGATTCATAACTGTCGGCGTTCTGGGAACGGGGGTACCCAGACTTGCCTGCCTGCGGCCCAGGGTGTGGCTCACCAGGTGGCATGGTACGGCCCAGCATCTTCAGCGACCACTCAAGACCCTCGCGAGGGGCCAAGCCTCACGAGCCGGACGACACAAGGCACCCCCTCGGGTGGCCTCACCAGGCCGGCTCGCAAGGATCAGTGATGGCCAAGACCAGGCGGGCACCAGCATGCGCAGAGTGCCAGTTTCCCCTTTGGTGCTAAAGGACCAGGCGCAGGTGAAGAGTCCCGAGGCATCAGGCAAAGGTTTCCATATCGGTGCAACAAGACCAAGACCAGCAGGACAGCAGGATGGAGGTCGTCGCAGAGCCCACGGCGCCGTCACCACCAGTACTAGCTGTCCCCCTTCAAATTTGGCCGTTGTGGGATCCCTTCCCGCTCAATATTTGGGAAGAGGACCCGAGCCACTATAAATAGGACTAGCCACCACCATTGGGCTCATCTGATCTCATCAGAGAGGGAGTTGATCTCATCTAGAGTTGATCAGATAGAAGGCCACACACCACCAGCTCACTCGAGCACAAGAACTCCTCTCCTCAAGAGGCAGTTCATCCATGTACTAGTTCTTCCTCAGCCACCAAGGCAATCCACCACACCACACTGGATTAGGGTATTACACCACAACGGTGGCCCGAACCAGTATAAATCTTGTGTCCCTTGTTCTTCGGATCTGACGAGCTAGGCCTTGGGTTGTTGAGTAGACGAGCTAGGGCGAAAGGAGAGAACTTCGTGCACACCCCAGAGTTCGAACCTTAAGGGTTTTGCCGGAACCCTAAATCTGACAATAACCATGAAAAGGATCAGATTCAACTAAAGTAATTAACTCAGGATCAACAGAGAATTCAGAATCCTTATCAGTAACACGGATAGGTGAAGTAGCAAATTCAGGGTCATGTTGCATTCTAACATTCAAAGATTGTTCTTTCCACTTGTGTACTAATTTCTTAAGATCATTCCTATCCTTACAAGCAAGAAAGTTTCTAGATACTTCTCCTTCCATAACATATCTCTCAGGAACAATAGGCAATTCATATCTAGGGGAAGTATGTCTAGCAGGTGTTTGAAAGTTTTCAGTATGAATAATTTCATATGTTTCAGAAATATCATCATCTTCAGCATAATCAATAGTACTAGCTCTAGCAAGGTGTGCATCAAGTAATTCACCCAATGGCACAGTTTCATCATAACATCATTCATAACAGAAGTGGCATCATCAATATCATGCGACATATCAGAATCAATAGCAGGTGTAGGTGTCGCAAGTTTACTCAAACCAGATGGTGAATCAAGTGCATAGCTAGATGGTAGTTCCTTACCTCCCATCGTTCTAGAGGGAACGATCTTGGTTCTGACATCCTTCAGATTCTTCATATTTTTCATAGTGACCAGCAGATACAAATCCCAAGTGACTGAGAGAATAGAGCTATGCTCCGTGGCAACGGCGCCAAAAAAAGGTTTTGACAACCAACAAGTATTTGGGATCGCAACAGTTTTCGAGGGTAGAGTATTCAACCCAAATTTATTGATTTGACACAAGGGGAGCCAAAGAATATTATCAAGTATTAGCAAGTGAGTTGTCAATTCAACCACACCTGGAAAACTTAATATCTGCAGCAAAATATTTAGTAGCAAAGTAGTATGGAAGTAACGGTAGCGGTGGTAAAAGTGACAGTAGCAGTTTTGTAGTGATGGTGATAGTAGCAGTAACGAAAGTAACGAAGCAATTAATATGGAACAAACTCATAGGCAATGGATCGGCAATGATAGGTGTTGGATAATATTCAGCATGTAGCAGTTATAACCTAGGGTGACACAGAACTAGCTCCAATTCATCAATGTAATGTTGGCATGTATTCCGAATATAGTCATACGTGCTTATGGAAAAGTACTTGCATGACATCTTTTGTCCTACCCTGCCGTGGTAGTGGGGTCCTAATGGAAACTAAGGGATCTTAAAGCCTCCTTTAAATAGAGTATCGGACCAAAGCAATTGCACTTAGTGAGTACATGAACTCCACAAACAATGGTCATCATCGGGAAGTGCCCCGGTTATTGTCACTCCGAGTTTGCCGAATCATAACACATAGTAGGTGACTATTGACTTGCAAGATAGGATCAAGAATGCAAATATATTCATGAAAACATAATAGGTTTAGATCTGAAATCATGGCACTCGGGCCCTAGTGACAAGCATTAAGCATAGCAAAGTCATAGCAACATCATTTTCAGAACATAGTGGATACTAGGGATCAAACCCTAACAAAACTAACTCGATTACATGATAAATCTCATCCAACCCATCACCATCTAGCAAGCCTACAATGGAATTACGCACGCACGGCGGTGAGCATCATGAAATTGGTGATGAAGGATGGTTGATGATGACGAAGGCGAAGATCTCCACTCTCCGGAGCCCCGAACGGACTCCAGATCAGGTCTCCCGATGAAGAAGAGGAGGTGACGGCGGTTCCGTATCGTAAAACGTGATGGGATCTTTTCTCTTATGTTTTTCTTCACGAAAGAGATTATATGGAGTTGGAGTTGAGGTCGGTGGAGCTCCAGGGGGCCTACAAGGTAGGGGCACGCCCTAGGGGACGTCCCCCACCCTTGTGGCCATGGTGTGGGCCCCCTCCGGTGATTCTTTCCGTCAATATTTTTTATATATTCTGAAAATATTCTCCGTGAAGTTTCAGTTCATTCCGAGAACTTTTATTTCTGCACAAAAATAACACCAAGGCAATTCTGCTGAAAACAGCGTCAGTTTGGGTTAGTTCCATTCAAATCATGCAAATTAGAGTCCAAAACAAGGGCAAAAGAGTTTGGAAAAGTAGATATGATGGTGACGTGTGACCCCGTCTTCAAGCCACCGCCGACGAGCTGCCGCGGCCTCTCCTCACTTGGCAAAATATCTGCCTCTGACATGGCCCTCTGCTGGCCTTGCTCGCCTCATAAGTCACCGGCCTTGCTCGCCTAATGAGACGACGGCCGCCTCCGCCTTATCAAGTTGCTGTCGTGCCTCGCTGGAAGTCCGCTGGCCGTCTCTGTTCAATTTCGCATCGAGCAACCCCGCAACCTTATTCGTCGTCACACCAAGTTACCGTTTCTACTACCGCTATGGTCCACTCACCTCAGCCGCGGGCCGTCGTCATTGCTCGTCCCTGCCCTGAGCCGCCCCGACCTGGCCCCACCATTGCCGTGGCCACATCGTTGTTGCTCGCTTTTGCAACCAGCCCCCTCCGAGACCCGCTCACCTCCACCATCGTCTGCTTTCGAGCTGCCTCGCCTCCTACTCCGGTGTGAGCCGCCACCTCCATGGCAACAGCCCACCTCGCGGCTTATCGCCTCGCAGCGGGAGTGTGCCTTGACCCGCCGGATTCCGCCTCTGCCTCGGCCTCATCCCAAAGACAGCTCCGCCCATCTCTGACTCGATTAGACTGCCATGGGCCGCCTCGAGTTGCCATATCGACCCGTCGTCTCGTTTCTCACCACGATCACCTCGAGCGGTTCGCGATTCTAGGGTCCAGGAAGCTGCTTGACCCGCCTCCGTTGTCGACCCGCCAAAGCCCCGCCGACCCGCTCGGAGCCTCGTTGGCCCGCCACTCTAGGCAAGGCTTCTTGCCTCTGAACCGCCCCTGGTTTAGAGCCGCCTCGGGCTCATCCCGCCGCTACCATGCCCGCACTGGCTGCATACTGGTTCCTCGCGACGCAGTACACCCACCCCTGCTCTGCCTCTAAAGCCTGTCCGCGCGAGCCGGTTTTTTGAGCGCTCCTACTACAGCGGTTTGCTAAGGCAGAAAAGATCAAAGATAGTAGAAGCAGATTGTAGAAGTAGAGAGTACTTCTGGTTACTCGCTTTAAATATCGAGGACCTATTACAAAACTATGCTGCTACTCTTAGTACATGGCGTCAACCCAATAGTTGGTACGCAAAGACAAATGAGCACGGTACTGTCCCTCGGCTGCATAGCCAACCAAAATCATCAGGTGCTATTAACTCTATCTATTTCACCTACATATAGTAATTCGCCCGAGAACAAATTACTTTGACATGTATATTCTACGTATGCAGGAGAAATGTACACCCTGACTGTGATTCCATACCGCGGGCGGAGTGCGTGCCAGCTTCTCTGCACCGGTGCTACCTCTTGAGCTTGCGTTGCATTCCCTCGAAGAGGAAAGGGAGATGCAGCACAATAGCGTAAGTATTTCCCTCAGTTTTTGAGAACCAAGGTAACAATCCAGTAGGAGACCACGCGCGAGTCCCTCGCACCTACACAAACAAATAAGAACTTCGCAGCCAACGCGATAAGGGGTTGTCAATCCCTTTAAGGTCACTTACGAGAGTGAGATCTGATAGAGATGATAATTATATTTTTGGTATTTTTAGTTTAATAAAACAGAAAATAAAAGTAAGTAGATGTAGATTGATATGTTGAGAATAGACCCGGGGGCCATAGTTTTCTCTAGTGGCTTCTCTCATGATAGCGGTATTCTACAGCAAGTAAACAAATTACTGTCGAGCAATTGATAGAAAAGCGAATAATTATGAGACTATCTAGGCATGATCATTGTATATAGGCATCAGGTCCGAGACAAGTAGACCGAAACGATTCTGCATCTACTACTATTACTCCACACATCAACCGCTATCCAGCATGCATCTAGTGTATTGAGTTCATACGAACAGAGTAACGCCTTAAGCAAGATGGCATGATGTAGAGGGATAAACTCAAGCAATATGATGAAAACCCCATCTTTTTATCCTCGATGGCACCAATACAATACGTGCCTTGCTGCCCCTACTGTCACTGGGAAAGGACACCGCAAGATTGAACCCAAAGCCAAGCACTTCTCCCATTGCAAGAACTATAGATCTAGTAGGCCAAACCAAACCAATAATTCGAAGAGACTTGCAAGGATATTATGAGCACACATAAAAAGTTCAGAAAAGAACCAAATACCTTTCATATATAACCTTGATCATAAACTCACAATTCATTGGATCTCGACAAACACACCGCAAAAAAAGATTACATCTAATAGATCTCCTCGAACACCGAGGAGAACTTTGTATTGAGATCCAGAGAGAGAGAAGAAGCCATCTAGATACCAGCTATGGACCCGAAGGTCTAAGGTAAACTACTCACAACTCATGGTGAGGGCGATGATGATGATGATGAAGGCTTCCGTGATGGATCCCCCTCCCAGAACAGGCTCCAAGATGGGATCTCCACGGGAACAGAAGCTACGGCGGTGGAATTAGGGTTTTCTCTCTGTGTATGGAGTTTCTGGGGTACGTAGGTATATATAGGAAGAAGGAGGGCACCGGGGGCCGTGTGGGCCAGCCTCGAGGCAGGTGGGCGCGCCCCCCACCCTCGAGGGCAGGCCTTCCGTCCCCTGACTTGGTCCTGACGTTTCCCGAGCATGATTTCCTCCAAAAATATCTCTCGCGATGGTTTCATTCCATTTGGACTCCATTTGATATTCCTTTTCTGCAAAACCCTGAAATAGGCAAAAAATAACAATCTGGACTGGGCCTTTGGGTTAGTAGGTTAGTCCCAAAAATGATATAAAAGTGAATGATAAAGCCCACTAAACATCCAAGACTTCATAAATAATAGCATGGAACAATAAAAAATTATAGATACGTTGGAGACGTATCAAGCATCCCCAGGCTTAATTCCTACTCGTCCTCGAGTAGGTAAATCATAAAGAAAGAATTTTTGATGTGGAATGCTAACCAATATAGTTTTTCAATGTAATTCTCTTAATTGTGGCATGAATGTTCAGATCTGAAAGATTCAAGATAAAAGTCTATATTGACATAAGAAATAACAATACTTCAAGCAATACTAACAAAGCAATCATGTCTTCTCAAAATACCATGGCTAAAGAAAGTTATCCCTACAAAATCATATGGTCTGTCTATGCTCCCTCTTCATCACACAAAATATTCATATCATGCACAACCCCGATTTCAGCCAAGCATTTGTTTTCATACTCTATTTTTTTCAAACCTTTCAACTTTCACGCAATACATGAGCGTGAGCCATGGATATAGCACTATGGGTGGAATAGAGGTGGTCTCACATCGACTAGGCGTATCAACGGGCTATGGAGATGCCCATTAATAGATATTAATGTGAGTGAGTAGGGATTGCCATGCAACGGATGCACTAGATCTAAATATGAATGAAAGCTCAACAAAAGAAACTAGTGGGTGTGCATCCAACTTGCTTGCTCACGAAGACCTAGGGCATTTGAGGAAGCCCATTGTTGGAATATACAAGCCAAGTTCTATAATCAAAATTCCCACTAGTATATGAAAGTGACTGCTCATGAGACACTCTACAATGATGATCATGGTGCTACTTTGAAGCACAAGTGTGGAAAAAGATAGTAGCAATTGTCCCTTCTCTCTTTTCTCTCATTTTTTTGGAGGGGCTTTTCTCTTTTTTTTATTAGCCCCTCTCTATTTTTATTTGGGCCTTTTCTTTTTTATTGGCCTTTCCTCACACGGTACAATGCTCTAATAATGATGATCATCACACTTTCTGTTACAACTCGAAATTACAACTCGATACTACAACAAGTATGACTCTACATGAATGCCTCCGGCGGTGTACCGGCATAAGCAATGAATCAAGAGCGACATATATGAAAAATTATGCATGGTGGCTTTTCCACAACTACGATGTCAACTACATGATCATGCATGGCACTATGACAATATGATGCCTGTCATATGAACGGAACGGTGGGTTGCATGGCAATAAATCTCGGAATGGCTATGGAAATGCCATGATAGGTAGGTATGGTGGCTGTTTTGAGGAACAATATGGTGGTTGTTTTGAGGAACGATATATAGTGGGTTTATGGTACCGGCGAAAGTTGCGCGGTACAAGAGAGGCTAGCAATGGTGGAAGGGTGAGAGTGCGTATAATCCATGGACTCAACATTAGTCATAAGAACTCATGTACTTATTGCAAAAATCTATGAGTCATCAAAAACAAAGCAATCAACGCATGCTCCTAGGGGGGAGGTTGGTAGGAGTTAACCATCGCGCGCGCCCGACCTCCACACAAAGGTTGGCACTCTACAAATACCTCATGCTCTAACTTCGTCACATAGCGGTTCACCATACGTGCATGATACGGGAATCACTAACCTTAACACAAGTATTTCTCAATTTCATACTAACTCCACTAGCATGACTCTAATATCACTATCCTCATGTCTCAAAACAATTATCAAGCATCCAACATCTCATTCTATTCAATGCACTTGGTGTGAAAATTTTACTACATTGACATTGGATGTTTATCATGAAGACTAGTTTCTTTATCCTAAATAGATTACCATGCTGTTTTAATGGACTCCCAAAATATTATAAGTGAAGCATGAGAGTTCAACAATCTCTACAAAATATTACCACCACCGTGCTCTAAAAGATATAAGTGAAGCACCAGAGCAAAACTATTTAACTCGAAAGATATAAGTGAATCATATAGAGTGTTCTAATAATTTCTAGGCCATATTTAAATCTCTCAAATAGGTGTGTCCAGCAAGGATGATTGTGGCAAACTAGCAAGCAAAGACTCCAATTATACAAGACGCTCCAAGCAAAACACATAGCATGCTGCAAATAAAAATATAGCTCCAAGTATAGTTACCGATGGATGAAGACGAAAGAGGGGATGCCTTCCCAGGGCATCCCCAAGCTTAGGCTTTTGATTATCTTGATTTTACTTGGGGTTCCATGGGAATCCCCAAGCTTAGGCCTTTGCTACTCCTTGTTCCATAGTCCATCAAAGCAATACTCCAAACTTGAAAACTTCACAACACAAAACTTAGACAAAAATTCTCGTGAGCTCAGTCAGTAAGAGAAAGCAAACCACTACTCAAAGGTACAGCAAGGAATTCATTCTTTGTTTATATTGGTGTTAAACCTACTGTACTCCAAGTTCTCTATGGTTCATATCCTCTAATATTACTCATAGATGCATCGGAATAAGCAAACAACACACGAAAAACAGAATCTGTCAAAAACAGAACAGTCTGTAGTAATCTGCAGGGTTCGCCTACTTCTGGGACTCCAAAAAATTCAAACTAAACTTGTAAATTTGTGAAATTTGTCTACTAATCAGCAACAAAACGAATCAGCTAAAAAGAACGCTCCAGTAAAATCTGAAGTCTACTTTAGCGAGCGCTAATGATTCTGTTTTTCACAGCAAGATCAAATAAACTTCACACAAGTCTTACCAAAGGTTCTACATGGCCCAAACACTAAACAAAACATGAAAACACATCTAATCAGAGGCTAGATTCTATATTTATTCCCTAACAGCAACAAAAACTAAAAACATAAAATTGCGTTGCCTCCCAACAAGCGCTATCGTTTTACGCCCCTAGCTAGGCACGATACAAGATAGATCTAGGTATTGCCATCCTTGGAAGGCAATTCATAAGTGGCTCTCATGATAGATTCATATGGTAATTTGATTTTATTTCTAGGAAAGTGTTCCATGCCTTTCCTTAATGAAAATTCGAATCTAATATTTCCTTCCTTCATATCAATAATTGCACCAATCGTTCTAAGGAAAGGTCTACCAAGAATAATAGGACATGAAGGATTGCAATCTATATCAAGAACAATGAAATCTACGGGCACATAATTCCTCTTGGCAACAATAAGAACATCATTAATTCTTCCTATAGGTTTCTTAATAGTGGAATCTGCAATATGAAAATTTAAAGAACAATCATCAAGCTCATGGAACCCTAGAAAATCACACAAAGTTTTGGGGATAGTGGAGACACTTGCACCCAAATCACACAAAGCATAGCATTCATGATCTTTTATTTTTATTTTTATCGTAGGTTCCCATTCATCATAGAGCTTTCTAGGTATAGAAACTTCCAACTCAAGTGTTTCTTCATAAGATTGCATCAAAGCATCAACTATATGTTTAGTGAAAGCTTTATTTTGATTATAAGCATGCGGAGAATTTAGCACGGATTGCAACAAGGAAATACAATCAATCAAAGAGCAATTATCATAATTGAATCCCTTGAAATCCAAAGTAGTGGGTTCATCACTATGCAAAGTTTTAATATCTTCACTCCCACTTTTAGCAATTTTAGCATCAAGATCTAAAAACTCCGAATTATTGGAACACCTTAAAGCAGAATCATCTCCAATCCTATTCTCATCAAGATTAATACTAGAAAACAAGGATCTAATAGGAGACACATAAATAACTTTCAGATCTTCATCTTTATTTTCATGAAAACTAGAAGAACAGGACTTAATATAATCTTCTCTTTTAGCACGCATTCTAGCGGTTCTTTCTTTGCATTCATCAATGGAAATTCTCATGGCTTTGAGAGACTCATTGATATCATGCTTAGGTGGGATAGATCTAAGTTTCAAATAATCAACATCAAGAGTAATTCTATCCACACTTCTAGCCAATTCATCAACTTTAAGCAATTTCTCGTCAAGCATAGCATTGTAATTCTTTTGCGAGATCATAAACTCTTTAACACTAGTTTCAAATTCAGAAGGCATCTTTCCATAAGAGTTGTTGTAGGAATTACCAAAATTATTAAAGGAATTACTAGGAAAAGGCCTAGGATTAAAATTACCTCTATAAGCATTGTTACCAAAATTATTCCTACCAACAAAATTCACATCCAAAGATTCATTGTTATTCTCAATCAAAGTGGACAAAGGCATATCATTAGGATCGGAAGAAGCACTCTTAGCAGCAAACAATTTCATAAGTTCATCCATCTTTCCACTCAAAACACTAATTTCTTTGATAGCATGCACTTTTTTACTAGTAGATCTTTCGGTGTGCCATTGAGAATAATTAACCGAAATATTATTTAGGAGTTTGGTAGCTTCTCCTAAGGTGATTTCCATGAAAGTGCCTCCGGCGGCCGAATCTAAAAGATTTCTATAAGCAAAATTCAAGCCAGCATAAAAGTTCTGAATAATCATCCATAGATTCAAACCATGTGTAGGGCAATTACGTATCATCAATTTCATTCTCTCCCAAGCTTGTGCAACATGCTCATGATCTAGTTGCTTAAAATTCATAATATCATTTCTAAGAGAGATGATCTTAGCAGGAGGGAAATACTTAGAGATAAAAGCATCTTTGCACTTATTCCACGAATCAATACTATTTCTAGGCAAAGAGGAAAACCAAGTTTTAGCACGATCTCTAAGTGAAAACGGAAATAACTTCAATTTAACAATATCGTTATCCGCATCCCTTTTCTTTTGCATATCATACAAATCAACAAAGTTGTTTATATGGGTAGCGGCATCTTCGCTAGGAAGGCCGGAGAATTGGTCTTTCATGACAAGATTCAACAAAGCTGCATTGATATCACAAGATTCAGCATCGTAATAGGAGCAATCGGAGTGCTAATAAAGTCATTGTTGTTGGTATTGGAGAAGTCACACAATTTGGTATTGTTATGAGCCATAGTGACAAGCAAGCAATCCAACACACACAAGCAAACAAGACGCAAGCGAACGATAAACACACGGCGGAAGAAGGGCGAATAAAATGGCAAAGGTGAAGTGGGGGAGAGGAAGACGAGAGGAAAATAAATGTAATGCGAAGGATAAGGGTTTGTGTTAGGTACTTGGTATATGACTTTTGCGTAAGCCTCCCCGGACACGGCACCAGAAATTCTTCTTGCTACTCTTGAGCTTGCGTTGTATTCCCTCGAAGAGGAAATGGAGATGCAGCACAGTAGCGTAAGTATTTCCCTAAGTTTTTGAGAACCTAGGTATCAATCGAGTAGGAGACCACGCGCGAGTCCCTCGCACCTGCACAAACAAATAAGAACTTCGCAGCCAACGCGATAAGGGGTTGTCAATCCCTTTACGGTCACTTACGAGAGTGAGATCTGATAGAGATGATAATTATATTTTTGGTATTTTTAGTTTAATAAAACAGCAAATAAAAGTAAGTAGATGTAGATTGATATGTTGAGAATAGACCCGGGGGCCATAGTTTTCTCTAGTGGCTTCTCTCATGATAGCGGTATTCTACGGCAGGTAAACAAATTACTGTCGAGCAATTGATAGAAAAGCAAATAATTATGAGACTATCTAGGCATGATCATTGTATATAGGCATCACGTCCGAGACAAGTAGACCGAAACGATTCTGCATCTACTACTATTACTCCATACGTCGACCGCTCTCCAGCATGCATCTAGTGTATTGAGTTCATACGAACAGAGTAACGCCTTAAGCAAGATGACATGATGTAGAGGGATAAACTCAAGTAATATGATGAAAACCCCGTCTTTTTATCCTCGATGGCAACAATACAATACGTGCCTTGCTGCCCCTACTGTCACTCGGAAAGGACACCGCAAGATTGAACCCAAAGCCAAGCACTTCTCCCATTGCAAGAATAATAGATCTAGTAGGCCAAACTAAACCAATAATTCGAAGAGACTTGCAAGGATATTATGAGCACACATAAAAAGTTTAGAGAAGAACCAAATATCTTTCATAGATAACCTTGATCATAAACTCACAATTCATCGGATCTCGACAAACACACCGCAAAAAGAGATTACATCGAATAGATCTCCTCGAAGACCGAGGAGAACTTTTTATTGGGATCCACAGAGAGAGAGAAGAAGGCATCTAGATACTAGCTATGGACCCGAAGGTGTGAGGTAAACTACTCACAACTCATGTTGAGGGCGATGATGATGATGATGAAGGCCTCCGTGATGGATCCCCCCTCCCGGTACAGGCTCCAAGATGGGATCTCCACGGGAACAGAAGCTACGGCGGTGGAATTAGGGTTTTCTTTTTCTTTTTGAATATAAACAGTAGGGTAAATCCCCACTACAATTTTTATTAATAAATAAAGAGCAAGGAACAGAATGTCATAGAGGCTTGAGGTAAGGCTCCAAAGAGAGAGTACTGAAATAAAAAAAACTAAGCTACTAGAAAAAAGATAAAATTATAAAAGGGCCTCAAGCCAAACAGAAAATTGCCTCTCAAGTTTTTTCTTCATTCTGAACCTTAGGAGCTTTAGTACTTCTAGGAAGATGAACTTCCATCCTTGGAAAGAAGGTACAATGTGTTCAAAAACTTTATTGTTTCTAGTAATCCAGATGGCCCATGCTCCAAGGATGATGATCTCCATGTAGAAGGGGTGGTTTATCTTGTCCTTGAGGTCTTGAAATGCTTCCAACACTGACAGGTTTGGTGTTCTTGTTGGGCAAATAAAGTCCCAGCATTGTTGTACAAAGGGACATCCCCAGAATAAATGATGTAATGTTTCTTCTTGTAGACATCCACTAACTGCACAGTTGTATGCTTCTAGAATAAAGTTTTTTCTTCTAAGAAGATTCCTTGTGTTAACTCTGTCATGCAGCAATTGCCAAAAGAATACCTTGTGCTTTGGTTGACATGAACTTTGCCAAATCCAGTTGAAGTGAGGAGGGGTCTGTTTTTGTCCAATCAAAACTTTATATGCTTTTATGGGTGAATAAATTCCATTTCCCCAAATGTAGCTCCATGTGTCCAAATAGTCTATGAATTCAGATTGTCTCCTCGAGATGAAAATGTCTTCCATTTGTAGAAATTCCTCATATGCCTCTGTTCTTAGTGGGAGATAGAAGAGATCTTGAAGGTATTCTGTCTGCAAAACTTGCTGTAAGTTTAACTATGAGTTCTTTACAAAAGAGTATAGGTGGTGAAACTTGTGTTTGAGGACTTCCTGATGCCATTGATCATCCCAACAAAATACACTAACTCCATCTCCCACATTACATCTGGCAATAGCTTTGTATTATTGAATGAGAGCTAGATTTGGTTTCCACCAAAATGATCCTACCATGGTGTCTCCTGGTAGCTTACCATCAGTGTAGTAAGTTTCCCATATCTGATGGACCCATGGTATGTCATGCCTGTTGAAAAATTTATGCAAGTTCTTCATTAGCAGTGTTTTGTTGTGTGTGTGAATATCTAGTACACCCAGTCCTACATGTTCGTTTGGTCTGCACACAGTGTGCCAAGCTACTAGTGCAGGCCTTCTATCCTCCATGTCAGGGCCTCTCCATACGCAGTGTCTCAGATATTTAATTATATGTTTCTTTATAGTTATTGGGATGTCCAGGCAACTCATGAAGAACACGGACAGAGATGTGAGCACTGACTTGACAAGGAGCAATTTGCCTGCTTGGGTCATGAAAATAGAAAGCCCTGCTAGTCTCTTAGCAATCCTGTTAACAAGAGGTAAACATTGTTCCACAGTTGGTTTGTATATACCCAATGGCAGTCCAAGATAGGTGAAAGGGAATTCCCCTCTGGCACATTGTAGTGTGTTTGCGAATAGTTCAATTCTCTCCTCGGCAATGTTCAAAGGAACCAGGAATGACTTTCCATAATTTACTTTAAGTCCTGTTGCAGAAGCAAAATTATTGAGTAAGGCCTTCAGACAGAATAGCTGCCTAGTGTCTTCTTGCATGATCGACAGTGTGTCATCTGCATATTGTACTATTGGGAAGTGAGGGCAAGAGTTGACTTGAAGTGGGGCAGATAATAGATTTAACCTCATTGCTTTGTTGAGAATGGATTGCAACATATCTGCAGCTAGTACAAATATTAAAGGAGAGTATGGGTCCCCCCTGTCTCAGTCCTCTTTTGATGTAAAAAATTTTCCCAGGTACTCAATTCAGCAGAACAGAGGATGATGCAGTTGAGAAAAGAGCTTTCATCCAGGAAATCCATTTGTCTCCAAAGCCTTTAGCTTTAAAAATGTCAAAAATTGCTTCATGCTCTATTGTATCAAAAGCTTTTTCAAAGTCTAGCTTGATAACTAAGATTTCCTCCCTTGATTTATGACATTGGTGAATATATTCATAAGCCTATCCTAGGCAATCCTGGATCACCCTATCTTTAAGGAAACCATATTGATTGATATGCACCAGTTGTAGGATAACCCTTTGCAATCTATTGGCCAGAAGTTTTGTAATGATCTTCAGAACTCCATTAAGTAGAGAAATTGGTCTAAAGTCATTTGGAGATAGAGGCACTTCTTTTTTAGAGATTAGGGTAATGAAGGAAGAGTTGATACTCTCAAGGTTTACTGTCCCTGCATGAAATCCTTTAATAAGTTCATTGACATCAGCTTTGATTATATCCCAGCAATTTTTGAGAAATTCATTATTAAAACCATCTAGGCCAGGTGATTTATCTGTTGGCAGGTTCTTAACCACCTCTTCAATTTCATCCTGGGTAAAAGGCTTTTCCAAAGCAATGAAAATGTGTGGATCCACTATGTTTTCATACAAATCAGCTAGGTCAAAATGCATAGAATGGCCATTGGACTGTCCTAGTCTGGATTTAAATGCCTCCCATAGAATAGTTGCCTTTCCTTCATGGTCAGTGACCTCAACCTGATCTTTCTTTACCAACATGGCAATTTTGTTATGTCTGTGGTTAATAGAGGCCTTTGTATGAAAAAAAAATTGTGTTTTCATCTCCAAACTTTACACCTTTAATTTTTCCGCTTTGCTTCCAATAGATCTTCTGATTGTTGAGCACAGTTAATAGTAATTCCTTTAGCATGTTTCTGCAGTTTGTTTCAAACACTGAAAGATCGCTGTATTCCTCAATTAAGTCCCAAAAGAAGATAATATTATTTAGCTCTGCAATCTGTTTCTTATGGTAGGATAAACCTTTTGCTCGTATCTTGAGTGCTCTTCTTGTATTTTAGAACTTTGCATTTATCATCTTTGCACAGCCAGTGTGTCCTACTAGGATGTGCCATGCAGCCTGAACCACTTGCTTGAAGGAACTATGATTCAACCAATAATTTTCAAACCTGAACACTTTTGATTTTGGAATATTTGTGCCAATTCTGATCATGCAAGGAAGGTGATGAGAAATAGGTTTGGCCAGTGGGAGAGCAGTGGAGTCTGGGTAGCTGGTCATCCAAGCAGCAGATGTGAAAACCAATCTAGCTTCTCAAGGAGGGGGCTGTCCAGCATGTTACTCCAACTAAATTGCCTTCCCTTTGGAGGTAAATCAATCAGGCCAAGTTCACTAATAGCTTCATTGAACATGAGCATTTCATTGACATCACCCCCAGGTTTATTTCTGTCTTCAGGTTTTCTAATGAAATTAAAATCCCCCATGACAATCCAGTCCACATCACTAGGCATCTGAATATTGCCAAACCACTCAATGAACTCTATCTTATCTTGATGATTGCAAGGACCATAGATATTTGTGAGAATCCTAGATCTATGTGAAGTGTTGCAAGTGAACAGAATAGAAAGTGAATATTTGTTCTGAAACATCAACTCTCCAGAGAATAAAGCTCCATTCCAAGCAGTGAGGATGCCACCAGATGCTCCAATAGAAGGTAAGTATTCAAATTTATTAAATCTCTGTGGGCAAACTTTGTGTATATATGTTAAGTCAAAAATCTCTCTTTTTGTTTCTTGTAAACATACAATTCCAGCAGGACTTTTGTCACACCCTGCATTTTGTAACATGTTATTTGTAACTTTGAAGCATGAAAATTTGGACCAGCAAGAATTTTTAGCATCATTTGGCTTTTATTTGGAATTGAGTTTTCTTCATTTGCTTTTTCATGTGCTCATTAAAGTCAACTATGATCTCTTGTAGATTTCATCTCCTTATCCAAAACTTCTGCCCACTGATCATGCCAAGTGATATATAGCAGTATAGTATTTTCTTACAAAATTAATTTGGCCAAAAAAGTATTTTATAAATTTAGTTTTCCAAAAACCCCTGAATTGAGATTTGCACTGCAAGTACTTGATTAAGGGTGTGAAAATTATTTCAAAAGGTTTATTTGAGACCTAGTAGTCATAGGACTCCCAGAAACCACAAAGGTATAATTTTAAAAGTTATTTTCCTATTTTATTTAAAAGCTTTTTCTGAAGGCCAGAAATGGTCTTTAATAGGGGAAAATTATTTAACTGTTTCAAAAATATTTGCCAAAATTCAGATGGACTCATAGGACATATATTGTCCATATATGAGAGTTTCAACACTTGGTCATGTTCAAAATAATGGGCTAAACCCTCTAAAACCCTTTCTGGATATTTCAAGCTTTTGAAATATTTACAAAGGAATTTTTCTCCAAAAATTCCAGGGAAATTCTATCATGTCATATATGACATATTTGATGATCTTGCCAAGTCACATGCCTTGGGAAGCAAGAAAACCTCCTCAAACCCCTTCATAACCATTCTGTCCATATTTGAAGTTTGAGCAACTCTACATTGCCAAACTTGTCCAAATGCTCTCAAACTTGGTGCACATGCTAGAATGGCCTAAAAAGGCACCTAGACCAAATGGCACAAGAATTTGAATAGAGCAACTTGATCAGATCACCTCAAAACCCTTTCTGTTCAAATGCAAATTTGAACAACTTTACATTACCAACTTTTTATCTGGAGCCTCAAACTTTGTGAGCATGATCAATACCCCAAATGATGATGCTACACCAAGTGGTGCATCAAGGGGAGATGATTAGCTTGACTCAATCAAGATGAAACTGTTTTTGTTGATTTCTAGGGTTCACCAAAGTTACATTGGCTAGTTTCTTCAAATGAGCCCAAATTTGGTGAAGCACCCTATTTTCTTATGTCTTTCAACCCTGTCAAGTGCCATGTCAAGTGGACTTCATTTACTTGATCAAACACAGATCAAACACCTTCTGCAGAAATTCTAAAACCTCCAACTTGACCCCTTTCACTTTTCTCCATAGCCTCAACTTCTTACCACAGGCTCATTGGGTTACCAGCAACCTCCAGTAACTCCCCCAGCACCTCAGCTCCATGATTGGGGGGTGAAACCTCAGCTTTACCTTGCTGTACAGCCAACTTTCACCTTGTTACCAGCCCTCCCCCTCTCTCTCTGCAACCTCAGAGCATCCAAGGCCTCAGGGCAATTCTTTACTCCTCCCTCTGCTTGCTAGACACTGTTGGGCACGCTGGAACGGGCCAAGCCGGCGAGAGCATGCTGATGCCAGCCATACGCACGCTCCAGAGCGCGTGAACAGTGCACCTCGCACGCTGGCTCGGGCCAATCGCCGCTCCCCGACAGCCTCGGGCCTCCCACTCGCGCCAGTCGAGGCGTCTCGACGTCCGCGACCTCCCCGGCGCTGTCCCCCCTCCTCCTGCGCCCTCCAGTAGCCGCCGTCGCACGCGCGCTGGCCGCCCGCGGCAGCCACTCCTCTGCCTCGCACGCGCGTGCCTCTTTGTCGCTCCCCCGCTCCTCCTCTTACCTCAGCTGGACGTGGAGCTCGTCCAGGAGCTCCACAGACCCATTCCCCAAGCCTCCCGTGCGCTGTAGCCTCGCCGATGAGCTCGCCGGCGCACTGGACCACGGGTCCCCGTCGGGCCCCTATAAATAGACC
>LR738709.1:225204271-225214536 GCA_902687465.1 Secale cereale | reverse complement strand
CCCCCCCGAGCTTCTCCAACACCACCACAAGCCTCACACCACTCCACTGATCCCTCCTGCACCCTCATTTCGACCCCGGAGCGCCCCAGTGCTCGGGATCGACCGGAGCTCCGCCGCGTCGGGCCGCCGGCGATCTCGAGGTACAGGCCTCCCCTACCTCTCCTTCCGCTCGTTTCGGAACCGCAGCACACCACTGAACATTTCCCCTCTATTTCCCCCTCTGTTTGCAGTCGGAAACGGCCGCAGCAACTCCCCTCCGACGAGCCTCCGCCGTCGCACCTCGCCGCCGGTGAACCAGGGCTCCCCGCCGTGCCGCACTACCACCGCTACAACCGCAACACGCCGCTGAGCTCAACCCTGCCCTCTGTTGCCGTCGCCGTGGCCGGAATCGTCGCCGGTGAGCTCGCCGCCGCCGTGACCGCGGGGTTAGAGATGACAGGCGGGCCCCGCCTGTCATCCCCCCACCTCTCTCCCCTCCTCTGTGCCGCTGACCCACGGGCCCCGCCCGTCAGGTTTGAAACCTGACGTGCGCGCGCGCTGGCTCCGTGCGGCTGGGCCAGTCCGTCTGGGCCGTGCACTGTGGCCTCTTCTGGCCCAGTGCACAGGACCCTTTTTCTCTTTTTCTTTTCTGTTAATGTTTTAAACATTTATGCAGAAAAGAATATGGATCCAAATTAAATATTTCCAACTCCTAAAATCTTGTAATATTCCAACCTATTTAATGGTACTACTTTCATTCAAATCCATGAAACTTTTCTGTACTGTTCAAATTTAAATTCAAATTTGAGCAGTATAACTCCTGTTCAAAAATCAATATATCCTATTCTGTAACTCCAAAACTCCAACTAAGATTTTTCCCCATCTTAGAAAACCCTCTAGTATTTTACAAAAATGAGTTGACATTTTTCTGAGCATTTTGACTTTTCTGTTTTATTTGTATTCTTATTTTCCCGTGGTTATTATGCGACGTATAGATCCCGTATTTGACTAAGTTGCTGTGGAAGAAGAAGGAGAAGGACTAGAAGACTTTGAAGACCAAGCCAATCCAGGCAAGCAGCCCCTTGACCATGATACACTTGTTCTTCAGAACCCATTTGTTTCCGATGCATGATGACTAGGGTTACGATGGTAACCTAGATGAACCACCACATGATGCATGCTTTATTGTTGATCTTGCTATATGCTAGATGACATGCAATAGGTGGTCATGATGCTTATATGATGCATGACATGATCTTGATCTGGATATATGCTAAATGACTTGCATATGGTTAGTAGTTATGGAAAGTGATGCATGAGTGACATGAACCTTCATGGTTGAAGTCTTTGCATGAAACCCCGTCGGGTGCCATTTATGCCCGAGGGAGATGTTGATGATGAGTTGGGTGACCACTTGATGACGAAGTGGTGTGCCAAGGCAAGTGTGTGTGTTTTTCAAACGGATTGGTTGAAGTTGCGACCGTTATTCCAACCATACATGTGCAACCACACTACCCCTTATGGGACGGGGCTTTATTGATTACTTAGGTCGATACTAGCATGGTGCCCGCATTACTAGTGACGGGAAGACTTGAGGTCTTTCCCGGGACGGGGTCGTGCTTGATAGACGGCCATGACTGTTTTTACAGGGCACCGGACACACCGTTGGTCCCTTCGGGTACGCGTGAACATTGAAATTAGGGCAAGTCCCGTGATCTATTGTTTGTACCCGAGGGCCGTGTGCCAACGAGTGGACTCTATGTTAGTGTCGTCTAAGGAAAGGTAATGACCGGGTGCTTACCCCGGGTACTTGAGGTACCGCGGGTCGTGGATGACACGGAAGTTCCCCGGATCTTGTGGGTAAAGTGTACAACCTCTGCAGAGTGTCAAACTATTCGAATAGCCGTGTCCACGGTCATGGACAGTTGGGTAACTGCTCTTGGGCTACGCCCAATGTTTGTGAAACCATGCGTGTGTGTGATGAGTCAAGGTGGTGACTTGACTCAATGAGATGAATTATATTCATGTTGATGTCGGTAACCTGTTCTCGAGGTTACGCGAGGTTATTGATGCATAAGCTTGATGATAGCATATTGTTCTAGCCTCCTGCTAGATTGTTCATTATTATTCAATTGCATTGTTACTTGAACCACATCATGGGTTGCTTGCGAGTACATTCAAAGTACTCATTGGCTTGCCACTGGTTATTTAATTGGCCAGGCATGGAAGAACAAGATTATGAGGAAGAGTTCTTTGTAGACGATCATGTGAACTAGGACGCTATCCCAGTCAGAATGCCTGTAGGGTTAAGGCAGATGGCATGGGTTCTACCCGTTTATCGAAGACTTCCGCTACTTGAGTTATTTGCTATTCAGCCCGTGAGGCTCTATCTATGTAAGACTTGGCCATAATGGCCTTAATTCGTGTAAGACTATTTGTATGGATGTAAGACTCTTGTTATTTCAGCTTCTGTGTGTTCAGTGAGCATTGATCTCTGGGATCACTATACACGTGCATTCGGTGATCTCGACTTCCAAGTCGGGGTCCCCACAGAGCTGGTATCAGAGCCATCCTGACTGTAGGAAGCCTTAGTTAGCATGGGCGTTAGTTAGTTGAGACCCCTTTTTCAAAACCTTCTGAACCTCTCTTCTTTTCTAAACCTGAGATTTCCTCAGCTATTTAACCCCTCCTATTCCACCTTTGTAGATGGCCGCTGTTCCCGAAGAGCACCTGACCACTGGGTTTCCCCTACTTCTCGAGGATAGCCTCCAGGAGTGTCAGTTCCACCGAGCACCCATCCTCACCTACCACGAGCATTGGGTGAGCGATATTGAGGTGGAGTACCATGTGGAAGTGATCGTGAAGGCAAACGATCCTCCCACAAGTTGGTTCTTCGAGGGACCCCAGATGGCGACACTACCACTCGCTGCCGAGGCTGCTGCACTCAAGGCACTAACCCGTCTCCGCGAGCTTCTTCCGGAGATGGCAGCCAAGATGGCAACTCGCTTCTTATCTTACCGGAAGGAAGGTGACGAAGAAAGCAGCGCACTAGCCCCTCCACTGAAGGATGGACTCTCGCTTCGGTTCCAGACCTACTCCAGTCTCTGTGCCGACAGCCTGGCACAAGACTTGGCCTCGGAATCAATGAAGCTTCGAGAAGAACTTTACAAGACCAAGGCACTTATTCGTCGAGCTCAAGAGAAGGCAAACAGGATCAAGAAGGAAGGAGCACCTTCTGGACAATCCGCTATCGCATATCGAGGCGGAAGGCCCTCCGAGGATGTATCTTCCAAGGGTGAAGAACCACCTCGGCGACGCCGGATTACAGCAAGGGAATACCGCAAGCTTTTCCCTGCACCACCATCAAAGCACCGTCGTATCCAACTCCTCCAGTCCCCCATTCCCTCAAGTGACAAAGGAGCCCAGACAGATGAAGACAAGGAGGAAGACCCAGAAGAGCCGGAATACGCGACCGAGCATTCCGCCGCTTAGGCATTATTCGCTACTCGGATATGCCCGTTGTGACCCCTACGGTAGGATAGGTCGTGTAACCCCTATGCGCAGTCGAGTCCTTGTATGGTTCATATGAAACCATCTAGCGTTTGCTTTTGTTGTGTCTGGATGTATGTCGTATTCTTCCTTCGGGAAGGTGTAAACGACTACATCACCCATTTGGATTTTAATGAAAGTGTTTTGGCCTTACGGCCCTTGCATGATTTGATTTAGTGTCACACCCACCCCCTTACTAGGCACCCATCTATCTTGCTTTTCCTCTTCCGAGTCATGAGACCTTTTACCGCTCCAACAGGATGCCTGTTGTAACTCGTACTGGTACCTCTACCCAGCAGCCCGAAGCCGGAGCATCCTCTCAGCCAGAGGCAGACCACGACCAAACCAACGACCAAGCTCCACCACCACCTCCTCCAAGTATGGACATGGCTCAGCTTCTCCAAGCTTTCCGAGAGGAACGCCAAGCCAACACTGCAGCTCTCCAGCTGATTGCTCAAGCTGTCGCCAACAACCGCCAGCCGGCGGGGAATGGCAATGGACGTTCCACGTTGGCAGAGTTCAAGAAGCATGCACCGCCAACCTTCATCGAGACTGCTGAACCCCTGGATGCAGATGACTGTGTCCGTTCCATTGAGGAAATCCTGGAACTAGTCGGATGCACCGAATATCACGAGAAAGTGGCTTATGCAGCCCACTGCCTCGGGGGAACCGCAAGAGCTTGGTGGGATGGATTCAAGGTCATGCATGCTGAACAAGACATCACTTGGGTTAACTTCAAGGCAGAATTCCGCAAGGCCCACATTCCCTCTGGAGTCATGGCTATCAAAAAGCGCGAGTTCCGAGCCCTGAAGCAAGGAAGTGGCACTGTCAAGGAATACATGCAGAAGTTCAGTATTCTGTCAAGGTATGCCCCTGAGGATGTCAGCACTGATGCTGCCAAAAGGGAGCGCTTCATGGAAGGCCTTAATCAGACTCTGCAATATTCGCTTGTCGTGTGCGACTGCCCGTCTTTCCCTGACCTGGTAAACAAGGCACTTATGCTTGAAGACAAGCGGCGTGCTTTGGAAGACACTCACAAGCGCAAGTTGGTCAGTAAGGGAAGTTCCAGCAACCAGAAGCCTCGTCCGTGGCAGTCAGCCCCGGCCAAGCCAACCTATCAGCAGCCAAGAGCTCCTGCACCTCGTGCCAATCCTCAGCCTCAGCAGTATGCCAACCCCAGGCCAGCTTTCAACCCCAATACCAATGGTGGCAACAAGATCAACACTCCAAATCAAGTCACTTGTTTTGGGTGTGGTCAGCCTGGACACATCTCCAGGGTGTGCCCCAACAAGAAGCCTGATGCCCCGCGCCCCAATGCGCAGAACCAGGGTCAAGGCCGTGGAATGCCACCAAGGAACCCAGCTCCTCGCAATCCACCGAACTATGGGAAGGGGCGTGTGAATCACGTCACTGCTGAAGAAGCCCAGGAAGACCCGGACGTCGTGCTGGGTACGTTCCTTGTCAACTCAGCACCTGCAACTGTCTTGTTTGATTCTGGAGCAACGCATTCATTTGTCACTCAAAGATTTGCATTAAAAAGTGGCATGACCCCTACACCCCTGAATAACCCTATGGTGGTACAAACCCCCGGAGCCGAGATGAGAGCCAAGATAGGCTGTAAAGGAGTCAGTATTACCATTAACGGTGTAGACTTCCTAGCAGACCTTATTGTCCTGAGATTGCAAGGCTTGGATGTGATCCTAGGTATGAATTGGCTCAGCAAGCACCAAGGCTTGTAAGACTGTGCCAATCGGACAGTCACTGTGACCAATGACCAAGGAGTAGAAGTCAAGTTTGCCCCCCAACTCCTCTTCCGCTCAAGCCGCTAAAGTCAACTGTCTGTCTGAAGTTGGGATAGATCAAGTACCGGTGGTATGTGAGTATCCTGATGTCTTTCCGGATGAACTACCGGGAATGCCCCCTGACCGTGACATTGAGTTCATTATCGAGCTCATGCCCGGAGCAGGACCCATCTATAAGAAGCCTTATAGAATGGGGACGGAAGAATTAGCCGAGTTGAAGAAGCAGCTAGAAGAGCAGCTAAGGAAGGGATTTATCCGCCCGAGTGCCTCCCCTTGGGGATCTCCTGTTCTGTTTGTGGCAAAGAGGGACGGTACCATCCGCTTATGCATTGACTATCGTTCCCTCAATGAAGTTACAATCAAGAACAAGTACCCACTTCCCAAGATCGAAGATCTGTTTGATCAACTCAGCGGAGCCAAGGTATTCTCCAAGATCGACCTCAGATCTGGGTATTACCAGCTGAAGATCATACCCCAAGATATTCTGAAGACGGCATTCGTAACCAGATATGGCATGTACGAGTGCACGGTCATGTCTTTTGGGTTAACCAATGCCCCAGCTTACTTCATGTATCTCATGAATAAAGTCTTCATGGAATATTTGGACAAGTTCGTTGTTGTCTTCATTGATGACATCCTTGTGTTCTCGAAGTCGGAGGAAGAGCATGAGCAACATCTGAGAATGGTCCTAGACAAGCTTCGTGAGCACCAACTGTATGCCAAATTCAGCAAGTGTGAGTTCTGGCTACACAAAGTTGGATTCTTAGGTCATGTCTTGACCGAGGAAGGATTATCTGTTAATCCTGCAAAAATCGAAGCTGTGACCCAATGGCAATCTCCAACGACCGTCAAGGAAGTCAGAAGCTTCCTCGGATTGGCGGGCTATTACCGCAAGTTCGTGGAAGGATTCTCTAGCATTGCACGACCAATGACTCAGCTCCTCAAGAAGGACAAGAAGTTCGAGTGGACGCCAAAATGCGAAGAGAGCTTCCAAGAGCTCAAGAAGAGATTGACCACCGCCCCAGTTCTGGCAACACCTGATATTCACAAGGAGTTCGTGATATATTGTGATGCCTCTCGAACCGGATTGGGAAGCGTTCTGATGCAAGAAGGCCGCGTCATAGCATACCTCTCCAGGCAGCTACGACCCCATGAGGAGAACTACGCTACTCACGATCTTGAGCTAGCGGCAGTAGTTCATGCCTTGAAGACATGGCGGCATTACCTCCTAGGGAAACGGTGTGAGATTTACACAGACCACAAAAGTCTGAAGTATATTTTCACCCAAAAAGAGTTGAACATGAGGCAGCGGAGATGGTTGGAACTCATCAAAGATTATGACCTCAGTGTTCAGTATCACCCTGGGAAGGCCAACGTGGTGGCCGATGCCTTAAGCAGGAAGGCTTGCTCTTTGAATGTCATTATTCAGGAAAGGCAGCCTGCCTTGTTTAAGGAGATCGAACAATTCAGTTTGGAATTGGTCACCCCCGGATTTCTGCATCATTTGGAAGTCAAACCGACCCTGCTGGACGACGTCAAGAAGGCTCAAGATGGACACGCAAGCATCGAGGTATCAAGAGGATGATGAAGATGGGCAAGGCCCCAGGATTCTCTGAAGACGAGCACGGGATTGTTTGGTACAAAGGTCGTCTCTGCGTACCAAACAACACCGAGCTAAAGACGCTGATTCTGCAAGAAGCCCACGACACCCCGTATTCCATCCACCCCGGAGGAACCAAGATGTACCAAGACTTGAAGGCACGATTCTGGTGGCACGGTATGAGGAGAGAAATTGCAACCTATGTTGCAAAGTGTGATGTGTGCCAAAGGGTCAAGGCTGAATATCAGCGACCTGCTGGATTGCTTCAACCACTCAAGGTTCCTGAGTGGAAATGGGATAAAGTCGGAATGGACTTCATCACTGGACTACCAAGGTCGAATAGAAGACATGACTCTATCTGGGTCATAGTCGATCATTTGACCAAGGTGGCCCATTTCATTCCTGTCAAGACTACCTACTCAGGCAACCAGCTGGCAACTCTCTATATCAACCGAATCGTAAGTCTTCACGGTGTTCCCAAGGAGATTGTGTCAGATCGAGGCACCCAGTTCACTTCAAGGTTCTGGAAGCGATTCCAAGAAGCCTTGGGGACCAAGTTGTCTTTCAGCACAGCTTTCCACCCACAGACCGGAGGTCAAACTGAGCGAGTCAATCAGATTCTCGAATACATGCTCCGAGCCTGTGTCCTGGCATATGGAGCCAAGTGGGAAGACTGTCTCCCTTTTGCCGAGTTCTCCTATAACAACAGTTACCAGTCAAGCCTTCAGATGGCACCATTTGAGGTGTTGTACGGACGCAGATGTCGCACACCCCTCAACTGGTCAGAGACTGGAGAAGGACTAGTCTTTGGACCAGATATTCTCCGCGCAGCAGAAGAGCAAGTCCAACTAGTCAGAGAGCGATTAAAGGCAGCCAAGTCAAGGCAGAAGAGTTATGCTGACACTCGACGCCGAGACATGAGTTTCCGTGTCGGAGACCATGTGTACCTGCGAGTAACTCCTCTAAAGGGAACCAAGCGTTTCCACGTCAAGGGGAAGCTCGCGCCAAGGTTCATTGGCCCTTTCAAGATCACCGATCGACGAGGAGAAGTGGCTTATCAGTTGGAACTACCACCTGAGCTATCCGATGTGCACAATGTGTTCCATGTGTCACAACTTCGGAAATGTCTCCAAGTTCCAGACAAGCCCAGTCTCTACAAGGATGTGGATCACCAAGCCATTGATCTGCAGCCTGATTTGACCTACCGTGAGAAGCCCATTCGTATTCTGGACGAAGCAGAACGATGTACGCGGAGCCGTACCATCAAGTACTTCAAGGTCCAGTGGAGCAACCACACCGAAGCAAAAGCAACCTGGGAACGAGAAGACTATCTTAGATCCGAGTTTCCCGACCTCTTTTAAGCCCTAGTTTAGGAATCTCGGGGACGAGATTCTTGTAAGGGGGGTAGGTCTGTCACACCCTGCATTTTGTAACATGTTATTTGTAACTTTGAAGCATGAAAATTTGGACCAGCAAGAATTTTTAGCATCATTTGGCTTTTATTTGGAATTGAGTTTTCTTCATTTGCTTTTTCATGTGCTCATTAAAGTCAACTATGATCTCTTGTAGATTTCATCTCCTTATCCAAAACTTCTGCCCAATGATCATGCCAAGTCATATATAGCAGTATAGTATTTTCTTACAAAATTAATTTGGCCAAAAAAGTATTTTATAAATTTAGTTTTCCAAAAACCCCTGAATTGAGATTTGCACTGCAAGTACTTGATTAAGGGTGTGAAAATTATTTCAAAAGGTTTATTTGAGACCTAGTAGTCATAGGACTCCCAGAAACCACAAAGGTATAATTTTAAAAGTTATTTTCCTATTTTATTTAAAAGCTTTTTCTTAAGGCCAGAAATGGTCTTTAATAGGGGAAAATTATTTAACTGTTTCAAACATATTTGCCAAAATTCAGATGGACTCATAGGACATATATTGTCCATATATGAGAGTTTCAACACTTGGTCATGTTCAAAATAATGGGCTAAACCCTCTAAAACCCTTTCTGGATATTTCAAGCTTTTGAAATATTTACAAAGGAATTTTTCTCCAAAAATTCCAGGGAAATTCTATCATGTCATATATGACATATTTGATGATCTTGCCAAGTCCCATGCCTTGGGAAGCAAGAAAACCTCCTCAAACCCCTTCATAACCATTCTGTCCATATTTGAAGTTTGAGCAACTCTACATTGCCAAACTTGTCCAAATGCTCTCAAACTTGGTGCACATGCTAGAATGGCCTAATAAGGCACCTAGACCAAATGGCACAAGAATTTGAATAGAGCAACTTGATCAGATCACCTCAAAACCCTTTCTGTTCAAATGCAAATTTGAACAACTTTACATTACCAACTTTTTATCTGGAGCCTCAAACTTTGTGAGCATGATCAATACCCCAAATGATGATGCTACACCAAGTGGTGCATCAAGGGGAGATGATTAGCTTGACTCAATCAAGATGAAACTGTTTCTGTTGATTTCTAGGGTTCACCAAAGTTACATTGGCTAGTTTCTTCAAATGAGCCCAAATTTGGTGAAGCACCCTATTTTCTTATGGCTTTCAACCCTGTCAAGTGCCATGTCAAGTGGACTTCATTTACTTGATCAAACACAGATCAAACACCTTCTGCAGAAATTCTAAAACCTCCAACTTGACCCCTTTCACTTTTCTCCATAGCCTCAACTTCTTACCACAGGCTCATTGGGTTACCAGCAACCTCCAGTAACTCCCCCAGCACCTCAGCTCCATGATTGGGGGGTGAAACCTCAGCTTTACCTTGCTGTACAGCCAACTTTCACCTTGTTACCAGCCCTCCCCCTCTCTCTCTGCAACCTCAGAGCATCCAAGGCCTCAGGGCAATTCTTTACTCCTCCCTCTGCTTACTAGACACTGTTGGGCACGCTGGAACGGGCCAAGCCGGCGAGAGCATGCTGATGCCAGCCATACGCACGCTCCAGAGCGCGTGAACAGTGCACCTCGCACGCTGGCTCGGGCCAATCGCCGCTCCCCGACAGCCTCGGGCCTCCCCCTCGCGCCAGTCGAGGCGTCTCGACGTCCGCGACCTCCCCGGCGTTGTCCCCCCTCCTCCTGTGCCCTCCAGTAGCCGCCGTCGCACGCGCGCTGGCCGCCCGCGGCAGCCACTCCTCTGCCTCGCACGCGCGCGCCTCTCTGTCGCTCCCCCGCTCCTCCTCTTACCTCAGCTGGACGTGGAGCTCGTCCAGGAGCTCCACAGACCCATTCCCCAAGCCTCCCGTGCGCTGTAGCCTCGCCGATGAGCTCGCCGGCGCACTGGACCACGGGTCCCCGTCGGGCCCCTATAAATAGACCCCCC
>LR738709.1:225158018-225203344 GCA_902687465.1 Secale cereale | reverse complement strand
ACGAGCCGGAGCTCGCCGGCGCACTGGACCACGGGTCCTCGTCGAGCCCCTATATATAGGCCTCCCCGAGCTTCTCCAACTCCACCACAAGCCTCACACCTCTCCACTGATCCCTCCTGCACCCTCAGTTCGACCCCGGAGCGCCCCAGTGCTCGGGATCGACCGGAGCTCCGCCGCGTCGGGCCGCCGGCGATCTCGAGGTACAGGCCTCCCCTGCCTCTCCTTCCGCTCGTTTCGGAACCGCAGCACACCACTGAACCTTTCCCCTCTATTTCCCCCTCTGTTTGCAGTCGGAAATGGCCGCAGCAACTCCCCTCCTACGAGCCTCCGCCGTCGCACCTCGCCGCCGGTGAACCAGGGCTCCCCGCCGTGCTGCACTACCACCGCTACAACCGCAACACGCCGCTGAGCTCAACCCTGCCCTCCGTTGCCGTCGCCGTCGCCGGAATCGTCGCCGGTGAGCTCGCCGCCGCCGTGACCGCGGGGTTAGAGATGACAGGCGGGCCCCGCCTGTCATCCCCCCACCTCTCTCCCCTCCTCTGTGCCGCTGACCCACGGGCCCCGCCCTTCAGGTTTGAAACCTGACGTGCGCGCGCGCTGGCTCCGTGCGGCTGGGCCAGTCCGTCTGGGCCGTGCACTGTGGCCTCTTCTGGCCCAGTGCACAGGACCCTTTTTCTCTTTTTCTTTTCTGTTAATGTTTTAAACATTTATGCAGAAAAGAATATGGATCCAAATTAAATATTTCCAACTCCTAAAATCTTGTAATATTCCAACCTATTTAATGGTACTACTTTCATTCAAATCCATGAAACTTTTCTGTACTGTTCAAATTTAAATTCAAATTTGAGCAGTATAACTCATGTTCAAAAATCAATATATCCTATTCTGTAACTCCAAAACTCCAACTAAGATTTTTTCCCCATCTTAGAAAACCCTCTAGTATTTTACAAAAATGAGTTGACATTTCTCTAAGCACTTTGACTTTTCTGTTTTATTTGTATTCTTATTTTCCCGTGGTTATTATGCGACGTATAGATCCCGTATTTGACTAAGTTGCTGTGGAAGAAGAAGGAGAAGGACTAGAAGACTTTGAAGACCAAGCCAATCCAGGCAAGCAGCCCCTTGACCATGATACACTTGTTCTTCGGAACCCGTTTGTTTCCGATGCATGATGACTAGGGTTACGATGGTAACCTAGATGAACCACCACATGATGCATGCTTTATTGTTGATCTTGCTATATGCTAGATGACATGCAATAGGTGGTCATGATGCTTATATGATGCATGACATGATCTTGATCTGGATATATGCTAAATGACTTGCATATGGTTAGTAGTTATGGAAAGTGATGCATGAGTGACATGAACCTTCATGGTTGAAGTCTTTGCATGAAACCCCGTCGGGTGCCATTTATGCCCGAGGGAGATGTTGATGATGAGTTGGGTGACCACTTGATGACGAAGTGGTGTGCCAAGGCAAGTGTGTGTGTTTTTCAAACGGATTGGTTGAAGTTGCGACCGTTATTCCAACCATACATGTGCAACCACACTACCCCTTATGGGACGGGGCTTTATTGATTACTTAGGTCGATACTAGCGTGGTGCCCGCATTACTAGTGACGGGAAGACTTGAGGTATTTCCCGGGACGGGGTCGTGCTTGGATAGACGGCCATGACTGTTTTTACAGGGCACCGGACACACCGTTGGTCCCTTCGGGTACGCGTGAACATTGAAATTAGGGCAAGTCCCGTGATCTATTGTTTGTACCCGAGGGTCGTGTGCCAACGAGTGGACTCTATGTTAGTGTCGTCTAAGGAAAGGTAATGACCGGGTGCTTACCCCGGGTACTTGAGGTACCGCGGGTCGTGGATGACACGGAAGTTCCCCGGATCTTGTGGGTAAAGTGTACAACCTCTGCAGAGTGTCAAACTATTCGAATAGCCGTGTCCACGGTCATGGACAGTTGGGTAACCGCTCTTGGGCTAAGTCCAATGTTTGTGAAACCATGCGTGTGTGTGATGAGTCAAGGTGGTGACTTGACTCAATGAGATGAATTATATTCATGTTGATGTCGGTAACCTGTTCTCGAGGTTACGCGAGGTTATTGATGCATAAGCTTGATGATAGCATATTGTTCTAGCCTCCTGCTAGATTGTTCATTATTATTCAATTGCATTGTTACTTGAACCACGTCATGGGTTGCTTGCGAGTACATTCAAAGTACTCATTGGCTTGCGACTGGTTATTTAATTGGCCAGGCATGGAAGAACAAGATTATGAGGAAGAGTTCTTTGGAGACGATCATGCGAACTAGGACGCTATCCCAGTCAGAATGCATGTAGGGTTAAGGCAGATGGCATGGGTTCTACCCGTTTATCGAAGACTTCCGCTACTTGAGTTATTTGCTATTCAGCCCGTGAGGCTCTATCTATGTAAGACTTGGCCATAATGGCCTTAATTCGTGTAAGACTATTTGTATGGATGTAAGACTCTTGTTATTTCAGCTTCTGTGTGTTCAGTGAGCATTGATCTCTGGGATCACTGTACACGTGCATTCGGTGATCTCGACTTCCAAGTCGGGGTCCCCACAACTTTCTTCCACTTTTTGTCTCGTAGCCAACCATTTATCTGAAGAATTAATACCTCTGACATTCCAGTTGAGTATATTCCATGTTCTGTTGTTATTCATTGTAAACAAAAATATATGTCTTTGAACCACCAAGGTCCATCCCCTGGTGTTTACCCCAGTACTTGAGACTTTTTTGAACCCCAAATAGAACAGAGCTAATACAAGAGTACATTTCAGATGGACATTGCAATAAAACTCCAGTAATCCAAAGCCAAGGTAACAGATGATATATAGTTAAAGCCTTGGTAGCGGTAGTCATAGCATATTTAGTTCCCACACAAAGGTAGCATATGTCACATTCCAATCCATTACAACCAACTAACAAAAGTTGCCTCTCATGGTAATCATACAGTGTGTAACAGTTTGTGATAATAGGATTCATTGCAGTCATATAGCAGGGATACTTCAGAAGAAAACAATAGGAAACTCTGCAACTCCATCTCTTCTGTTGTGGTCTTCTCATCATCAAACCATGTTTGTTTGGCATTCATCTTCAGTGGCCTTGGACACCTTGGTCATCTCCTCCTGCCCCTTCTTTTTAGGCTTCTTGGACAGCTTATCTTGCAGTTCATCCTCAGCAACCTTATAGAAAGATTTAGTGAGATTTTTCACAATAGAATTATGAATAACTGGTGGGATAGCATTACATGGCAGACATGATTGAGCATTACAAGATTTTCTTCTATAGCCCTTATTATCTTTCTTAATCTTATCACTTCTTCTTACCTCAGTTTCTACCATGGGTTCCTTCTCCCTTCTTTTCCTTGATATGGCCTCCCCCGGTGGCAGGATTTTGTTAGGTGAAACTTGTTGAAGAGGACTGCCTGCCCCACTGGAGGAGTGGGCTACTGGGCTAACACCTTCATTTTCTTTGCCCTGTCCCAGCAATAAGTCTTTACATGTTCGTGCCTCGGAGGTAGAACATCCATCAGGTATATGGAAAAGCATAGTTTCCTCTTGTTCACAATTAGCAGTCAGCATTTTCCATACATCAGACTTTAACAAGTACATTGTACATCCAAACTTATCAGGTCTCAATAGTAAATGAATTATGAAGTTGAACCAACTTACTGGAATTTCAATTTTGAAAGTGCTTGCTGCTCCTTGAGTTGCTGGTATAAAATGCTTAATCCAGAGTCCAAGTCCTTCTTCAGATATCAAATGAGAACCATCAATAATTTCCAAAGCATGGCTTTGAGCCAGCTCATGTAAGGCAGACATAGAAGGAGTACTCGGCAGAGAAAAGGGGCCAAAGTTACCTTTATTGTTGGGGTCTGAAGAAGTGCCAACATGTGGAATTGGAACATCTTCTTTGCCCTTCTCATCTGACAGCACATTCTGTGGAGTAGAGATAGCAGTCCAGGAGCTGGTAGCAGCAAAAACACCTCCACTTGAGGAGCCTTTCATATTCTCATGCTGTCTGTCAGTGGCCTCCTCATTAGCAAAATTGCCAGAAATTTCCTTGACTCCATCCACAACAGGTTTGTCAGTCATGTGTTCCTTCTGTAGCTCAGGCTATGGCTCTGCATTAGGGATAATAGGAATCAAAGCATGCTCAAAGGCTGCAGGTTGCTATTGAGAAATAACCATATTGTTTTGAGGCTCCTCCTCTTCTTCAATTGTATTATAGGCCAGGGCAACGTTTAGCAGTCCTTGCCCAAATTGGGGAACTGGTACTCCTTGATTTACTTCTTCACTAGCAGAGTGTGTAATGGAGTGCAGCCCTTCAGATAATGACACAGTTGTGGTGATGCTACTGTTAGGAGCTCCCTCCTCAGGCAAAGCAGGAATTTCAACTTGCTGCTGCTGGGGAAGAAGAGGTACTGGCAGTGGAAAAACCCAATGCTTCTCTTGTTCTGCTTGCTCTTCCCAGACATCCCAGTCTTCATTTGGATCATGTATATTATGGTTTGGCAGAGGTTGGAATCCTGGGAAGTCATTTGCATTTTGTGGGACAGGGTGTGGATCCACACCATCAGGTGGGATGGGGTCCTCATCAGCAGGCCCACCACCCAACATTTCTTCCAACAACACTTCAACAGAGCATGTCCAGGAATCTTCTTCAAACAGCTCTCCCTCGGACCATCTGATGCTCTTTGGAATATCTTCTAACTCTGTTACTCTAGCTTTAACCAAGATCTTGCCTTTGAGCGCATCTTCTTTCTCCCAGCTAATGATCTTACCCCACTTGGAAATAGTCGAAGCAATATCTTCAGTGTTGCGGAAGTCAAAAGGGACTCTCACAAATAGCAACCAACAAGTCCTGTTGAAATGAACCCTGCGCCAATTCCGACCCTCATTGTGTTTGGAGAAAGAAATGAAAACATCTCTGGAAACATGTGGGCCTTGTCTAATAAGTCTATCTCTATCTCGAACGTGCATGAACTGCACGTATGCCTCACCAAACGTACATGGCTGAATTTCTTTGAAACCAACTTGAACTTCTCCTTGAAAAAACTCTTCCAAAACTTCACGAAGATTAGGAAAGAATACCTCGTCGGGGTGTGGATGGATATTGGCAATCGCCCAATCTTCATGTCTTCTGGCTTGACGGGGTACTATTGCACGAGAAACCCCAGTTCTTCCTTCAATCGCCTGAACCTAGAATCCATGCGGAACAAAAGGCCGAGGGTCGATGGGGATATTGGCCATCGTAGACAGCTCCGGCAGGGAGACGACGAGAGCTCTTTCCATCAACAATGATTCCACCTGCCTAATCTGCATCGCCGGCCCAATACAGTGGAACCAGGTTTCGACTTCTCCATCGGCCCAAGCATTCTTGGGTGGGCTGGGGAAAGAACTAATCGGAATAAAAGGCCAGAGCCCAGGTAAATTCATTTTGGTGCAAAAACGAGCGTAGTGACTGTTGGCCCCGCATGCATGGCAAACCACGTGATTACGTGCAACGAAATGTTGCGATTAATTATGCATCAATTGAGGCCTGACCGGGGCAGAGTTAACCTGTAATGAATTGTGGTTAATGTCCTGAATATTGTCCTCATGATTCATACCCGATAATCGCCCGAAGACCAATCTACCATCTCTGACCACCGTGGAATAGCTCCGGCGATCGCCGGAGTGGGGAACAATGGCCTTGCCTGCCCTACCCACGAGAGTCCATTCTTTGTCAAGCTCAGCATAGAATAGAGCTTCTTCCCGACGCCAGTTTGGTCCACCAAAGTTCCAAAGATTAAAAACCAATTCAAAATCCTTTTAAATTATTCTGCCCGCATTATAAATCTCAAACCCAACAGACTTAGAGGCTACCGAGAACTTGTAAGATCTGTCCCGAAGATGACGAACTCAAAATCCTTGTGCATAACCACCAAACATGGCAAGAAGGGAAGTACTAACTGTATGTACATCAAGCTTGAATGTTGCTCTGCAGAACAAGGCTACCATGGTGAATTCTTTCTGATGAAAACCCGGAGAGAAAACCACTGTGTGACCAAACTTCGTCCTCATCTCCGCTTGAAACTTCCTCCCATGGTCAAAGTTGAGAGCAAAAGGCACCATCTTGAGTGGAGGGTGTCTACCAGGGCCGAAGTGCCACTTGTAGGATCTAGGTGGCCGCCGGGGCCGGAGTGGCCATCGGCTCTAGGGGGAGGAGCGCTAGGGGGGAGCCGAATTAGGGTTTTCTCTCTGCATATGGAGTTTCTCGGGTACGTAAGTATATATAGGAAGAAGGAGGGCACCGAGGGCCGTGTGGGCCAACCTCGAGGCAGGAGGGCGCGCCCCCCACCCTCGAGGGCAGGCCTTCCGTCCCCTGACTTGGTCCTGACGTTTCCCGAGCGTGATTTCCTCCAAAAATATCTCTTGCGAAGGTTTCATTCCGTTTGGACTCCGTTTGATATTCCTTTTCTGTAAAACCCTGAAATGGGCAAAAAACAGTAATCTGGACTGGGCCTTTGGGTTAGTAGGTTAGTCCCAAAAATGATATAAAAGTGAATGATAAAGCCCATTAAACATCCAAGACTTCATAAATAATAGCACGGAATAATAAAAAATAATAGATACGTTGGAGACGTATCAACCGGCGTCTACACATGTCATGATGCCCGCTGAAAAAAGAGCATAAGCCACCGTCCCTGTGGTACGGACTACATCGACATGCCGCGGCCTCCTGCGCCATGGACGACTCGCCCGTCTGCCCACACGGTCGATTCTCCCGTTCGCGCGGCTTACGGGGTCGTATTGAGTCGCCGGTCTACCTGAACCGTCGGGGCCGTATTGAGTCGTTCCCGCCACGTTGAACAACCGGGGCCATTGAGTCGTCGACCCGCCTGAGCCACCGGAGCCGCGTTGAGACGCACCTGCCGTGTTGAGCCGCCGGGGCCATATTGAGTCGCTGGTCTGCCTAAGTCGTCGGTCAGCTTATGCAAGGGCAGGAGAGAGTGACTAAATTACCATTGCAGGTATAGGAAGTTGTTCACGAAACGGATCATCTATCCTCCAGACAAATCAGGTGAATCTATCCAGTCTATTTCTATATATCTATATATATGTTTTTATTTTGTAAATAACAAGTACTCTTGTCGTGGATTTAGCATGGCAGATGTCCTAGCAAAAGGACTTAGTTGTGAGGCCATCGCTACGGGTTAGCTTAAAGGGGTTAAAGCGGAGCGAAGGACACAGGGATTTTATACTAGTTCGGCCCCTTCGATGAAGGTAAAAGCCTACGTCTAGTAGGGTGTAGTATTGCTAGGGCTTCGATGACCAGGGAGCGAATCCGCTTTACGTGTGTCTTGAGTTGTTGTTCTCTGTCCTGAACCGTCGCTGGGTCGTCCCTTTATATAGAGGCGACGCCCGGTCTGGTTTACAGAGTCCCGAGGCCGGCTCATAAACGTGTCCACCTCGGTCTTTGTTCTTTCTATCTTACATCCCAAGTTACACAGTATGACAGTTTACAAATCATGGGCCCTAACACATGGGCTCTAAGCCTCTTGGGCTACAGTCTTCTACTTCATACTCCGCTGGGCCTTGGATAATATAATCTTGATAACGTGAACCGAACCCTCCTGGCCGGTTTATACCTGGTAGTAATATCCCTGACATTAGGCCCCAGATTGATTTGAACCTGTTCATGTCAATCCTCAAAGTCTTGTACAGATTTTTCCTTTCTGCAGCTGCAGTGGGCTCTGTAAACCGGCATGACGTCTTCTCCTCAGGTCGCTTTAAACCATTGTGACGCCATCCGCGCATTTAATACATGTACCTGCTTTTTTACTTTTAATTATTAAAGCTCCAAAGATCGAGGCGACAGCACCATCCATATCTGATATTTGGTCTCCTCGATTCCCGCGCCTGCCGTTTTATCCCTTCGGCTTATAAATAGGGCCGAGGGCCATCTCTTTTTTCCCTCGCTTTCTTCTTCCTCTGACCTCCAGCGCTCAAGCTCGGCCGCCGTCCGTCGAGTTCGTCGTCTTCATCAAGCCCGGCCACTGCATCAGCCTGAGCGTATCCAGAGATTCACCGTCGTCCTTCCGCTTCCATTGCCTCAGGTACGTTTACTCATTCCTCCCCATAGATCTTAGTTCTAGGGTTTCACAGGAGCTCGCAGATGAACCCCTGTTCTTCATGGTTCTTCGCCATAGATAGGGTCTTGCTGTAGATCCTCAAACCTTTTAGGTCAATCATCGTTAGCATGATCCCGCTCCGTCACTGGAACCTTATTTCCCCCAATACTACTAGTTTAAACTGGATCTTGTAAAAAAACCTTCGCTGTCTCCGACGAATATGACTTGAATTATCTTGAATTTTCCATATGCTGTAGATCCATATTTTACCACTGCTCGTGTTGAAGTTGTTTCCCACACTTTAGATATGCATCTCATTTGCCTATGTCGATGGTTCAACTTTAAATCTGCGCCTCACATGCCTGTGCCGACGGTTTAGCTTTAAATATGTACCTCACCTGCCTGTGTTTGGCGGTTTAACCTTTTCCTTCCAATTTCACAATCCGGTAGTTGTCACATTCATAGTTGTTCCGGATCAGTAGATACCATTAGTCCCCTGCTTAAACCGCCAATTAGATCAATGCCTTCATAGAACATGCCGGTTTAAATCCATGTGGATAGTAAACCGGATCTTTTATTGTATTTTTCAGCCTTCCCCTTTGGAAAAAGATGACTTCCGTGGCCAAGCAGTTCGTCGCTTGCAACTAGGCCCCATCCCGGATTACCGAGGATGACTTGGAAATATGGCCTCGATCGGCGCTTTAGGCACGAAGGAGGTTCTTCACTGGAGAGCTCCTGGCAAAGAGTGTCCTCCCAAGCTTAAGGAAGGAGAGATTATTGCCTTCTTTGATCACTTGGCCCAGGGCTTTAACCCTCCAGGGTCAAAATTCTTCCGCGATGTGTTGGCAGACTTTCAGCTCCATCCTCAAGACATAGGTCCCAACTCCGTATCAAATATCTGCAACTTCCAAGTCTTCTCAGAAGCCTATCTACAAGAGGAGCCATCTATAGTGTTATTCCGGGACTTCTTCCATTTGAACCGCCGAACTGAGTTTCACGATGGCCCAAATACTGAGCTTGGCGGAATGAGCATCCAGAAGAGAAAAGATGTCAGCTTTCCTCACGCCACTCTTCATAGCCATCCCAAGGATTGGAATCAGACTTGGTTCTACTGCGTCGACACTTCACCAGAAGGAGAGAATCCACTGCCGGGTTATCGCTCTCACCGTCTGACAGCGGATCATCCTTTCCCGCAGCGCTTGAGTGCCCAAGACCGGGCTCGATATGCCCCCCAGCTTTCCAAGCTCAGGTCTTTTGTAGCCAACGGGTTAACCGGAGTTGATTTTGTCCGCTGCTGGCTCTCTTGGAGAATTATCCCATTAAGGCGGCGCTCCGGTTTAATGTGCGGATATACTGGCAACCCCAAGGACCATCTGCATCACACGGAGACTGTGCTTCCGGAAAAGGAAGTTAATGAATCTTCCAAGAAGATGTTAAACATACCTCTGGAAGAGTGCAGCCAGACCGGATTAGCACCCTTCTGCGTGAACAACAAACCGCCGTCGGTAAGAAATTCTTCCGTCTCTTTGCCTTATTTTAATCCGTCCATATTGCTTGGTATAATATGCTTTTTATTCCTTTAAACAGGCTAACGACCCTTTCTGGAAAAGGAAAGCCCACGACAAACCGGCGAGGCCATCTTGCAAGAAGAGTCTGGCTGTAAAGAAACATAAGAAGAAGTCTGCCGCTGCATCTGGTTCAAACACAGAAGAAGATGATCCGGCCTCTGAGGTACTGTTTGTTTTCTTATGACTTTTAATTTTTCCCTTTGTCTGTATTTTTATTAACAATGATTTTTCCCAGGATCCGGCTGAAGGTAGTAAAGCGGATGAAGTTGAGGTAATCTCTCTTTCCTCTGATTCAGAACCATTGCCACCCAAAGTTCGTCGGGTAGCCCGGAAATATCAGTTTTCTCATCCTTATGCTCAACTGGATCCCCATTTTCTTTTAAAGAAACAGCAACATGAGGCTCGCCGCACCACACGCCACAGTGATCATGTGGTCGAGTCGACCGGATTGACCCACCCTCCGACTCGAAGACGCCGCTCAGAGGTTTTACTTACTCCAGCTATTCTTCGTCCCAAAGCGGGTCTTATTCGTAAACCTCTTAAACCGTCTGATCCAAATTATCAGGGGACTCCTCTATCATCTTCTGGCGAGTCAACCGCCACCCAAGTCCCTGTGCTTAAGATTGTCCACGGGTAAACTGTCTTTCACTTTATCCGGTTTATCTTTTTACTTTTGCCTTGTGATTTTCATTGTCCTTTTAATCTTTCCTCAGTATGCCCAAGCCTAGCAAAAAGGCGAAATTGAATAAACCGGCGGTCGAAAGCACCACTTCTGAACCGGCAGAAGATCCTGAAATTGCCAACCCCTTGGAAGAGAATGTTGAAGTCCCACACGATGATCCTTCTCCTATGGATCAAGAAGATCCTGCCGCTTCGGAGGATAACCCCATAAAACATACTGCTGAACCGGCCAGCCCTGCCCGGACTAGCCCTGCTCGAGTTAATCCGGCCCCTGCTAGCCCGGCACACGCCAATCCCACTGCCGCTGATCCTTCCAGGCCAACCGCTACTTCAACAGACGATGTTGAGATTACTGGGACTGGCTTTACCAAGCCAGGAGAGCCTGTCGCTTTGGCCAAGCACACTGCCAAGGAGGAGTTTCTCAATAAAGATAAGGGCAAATGGAACAACTGTATGCCAAGCTCTGCACAGCTTAATGCTCAGGAACTCCACTCCGGGTTTTTAGACCGGCTATACACCAGCCGTGACTACGAGGCCAGCTTGGTGAATTTAATGAAAGAACGATATGAGGTAACCTCTTTTCCTTTGCCTTTCATTTCTGCTTGTGTCTTGTAGCTGTACCTTTAGTCCATTGTAGCCCCCAAGTGTCGGTTTAGCTTTTAGGGTGAACCGGGACTTTGATAGATCAACTGGAATATTTTGATTTGCACGTGTAGACCCCAAGGGCCGGTTTACTCCATTGCAGGTGGACCGGGACTTTTCCTTATGCTTAGAATGATGTCGCATTAGCCCCCAAGTGCCAAGTGTATAACTTGTTATATGCTTGGGACTTTGACTGAAAAAATTTGCCTGTTCACTGCAAACGTACATTAGCCCCCAAGTGTCAAGTGCATAACTTGTTATGTGCTTGAGACTTGTCTGAAAACTTGATCTCTCTATAGATATCTGATATGTATTATCCTTGGCAGACTAACTTAAATTGGAGGGCCACTGAAATAACTAAGCTCCGGAATAGCCTATCCTTCCAAGAGACTGCTTCGACTAAAGCCAAGGAGGAACTTACCCTTGCTTTAGCTAGTATGGAGAAGCTTAAGAAAGACTTTGAAGCGGAGCGGTCCACTTGGGAGGTGGAAAAGGCTGCCTTGGAAAAAAGGGCCAGTGATGCTGAAGCGACTCTTAATCCGGTGACGGAAGAGCTGTCCGGGTTAAGGCAACATATAAATGATATGACATCAGCTATCTTTGGTAAGTTTTTGTTAACATAAGCTTATCCTTGCTATCTTGTGCTGCTCCGGTTTAACTCATCATGTGTACACAGGGAGGCGCGTTACTCATCTTGGGGATGATATGCGGAAGAAACTGAAGGTTGCATACACTTTGGTGGAGCAGTTATATTCCGACGCACAAAGGGCCATTAGTGCTATCTCCCACAATAAATCGGCTCCCACCACCATCCAAGGTACTTTGGAGAAACTATCCATCTTGCCCGGTCGCATTGTTGAAGTGAAGAAGTCATCCGCCAGAGCTGGCTCTCTAATGGCTTTAACCCGGGCTAAGGCATGGGTTCCGGACATTGACCCAGCGGAGGCCATGAATGGTTATCCAAGTATGAAGGAGGATGGATCAGCTTTATCCGCTGAGGATCTTCGCACCTTAACCAAAGATATGCGGCCTCTTGCAAGTAAGCTTGCTGACGAAGCGGACATGTCAAGGTATGATCCGGGTTATGATCTGGAGAACATGCAGGTGGAGCGTCCATCCTATGACATTGAAAATCTTATTCCACCCGTTCGTAAGCATACCTTAGCCCCTGACATTGAACCGTTAGAACTTATAAATGATGAAGTATATTTCCGCGCCCTTGCCAAGATTGACTAGAGCACCCCTGATTTCCAACAGCTGCCAGAAGTCGTCGAAGACCCGGAACAAGCTGACCCTCAGTCTTCACAACGAGCCGAAGAAGAATCCTAAACCGGCTCTGGTTTACCTTTATATGTTGAACACTTGGTGAAAAAACTGATATTCTTTTGGGCCTGCTAGTGCCTTGTAATAGAATAGTTTGAGATACTGTCTTTGTCCCACCCTATGTGTCATGGCATTACTTTGTCTGGCAGCTTCTAAAATATATCCTGCTTGCAAATGTTTTGACAGTTTATATTACCTGTTTCTGCATAAACAATGCTCGAAGTGTCCTGGCGGTTTATCGCCGGACGGGTTATACTGGCCAAACACATGATCTAAGTTAATAACTTGAACTATGCATAAATATAAGAATCTATCATACATGTGATTAAGTGTATCCTTAAACCTTAATCCAGTAGGAAACAATCCAAGGCGTAAGTGCTGATGACTCCCTTGGCTTTTTGTCGGCTCATCATGAAGGCCGATCCGGGTTACAATGAATGTCGCTTTAACCGTAATTTAGTACTGGTGTTTATAACCCAGACTATAACTCTGTAAATACAGATGTAATGAAAACTTTGTAGTCATCCAGTCTTGAATCAATGGACTTGGTTGAAAAACCAATGACCTTGAAGATAAAGATTTGAGAAAACATAAAAAATGAAAAATAATGTTTTTGGGCAAATAAGACCATGTAGTCGAGGCTTTTTACGAGCTGTCAGGCTCCAAATTCAATGCTTTTTATGAGCTGCCAGGCTACTATCATTAACCATTTTAGCAAAGCCTGTTAAGATGATCCGCAATCCTTAACCAAATCATCAATGTCAAATGCTACCAATGTTCAAAATCTTATTAAGATTTGACTTGTGTAATCACTTGATGATCGTCAATTTAACGTTACCAAGTTCAGGCTCCCGAAGGATTGACTTGTGTGTACGTTCGACGGGTCATACCAGGTTTACCTGGACAGCGTGATTTACTTGATGCAGGCAGGTTAATCTGGGGTTTTAGGTGTATACACCAAGCTTACAAGCCGTGTTCACTACAAGTGTTCTCAACTCGCTGATGAACTTGCATCAGGAGCCCCAAGGTAGCGTTTGAGCATTGCTCGTCGGGGCCTATGTTTGAGTTGTGCTAGGCATCAAAACTCTCTTTTGCCCCTCATCATCATGTGGAAATTGCCGAAGCAACCAGAGTTGTGCTCTTATGATGGTCTTGATGTGTCCGTCAGTTTAAGAGGCCATAGAAAACTCCCTTGCCCACGGAAACCCCCATGTGATACTCTTTATGAAAAAGATGGCTGATACCCCTGTTTACCGGGGGCGCCGGTTTATTATATTAATCATAATATATACATTGTACATAAAGCGGGGCCTATGGCTTAAGTATAGTAAGGTCGAAGAAGAGCGATGTTCCACGGCCGCTTGGTCTCCTCCTCCACCGTGCATGAGTCCTTATGTTCTCCAACGTCGACGAGGTAGTATGATCCGTTGTGCAGGTTCTTGCTGACCACAAAGGGTCCTTCCCAAGGTGGGGATAGCTTGTGCATGTCCGTCTGGTCTTGGATGAGTCGGAATACCAGGTCTCCTTCTTGAAACGTCATGGTCTTAACCCGACGACTGTGGTACCGGCACAGGTCTTGCTGATAAATCGCCGACCAAGCTACTGCCGTGTCCCGTTCCTCGTCCAGCCGGTCCAAAGCGTCCTGCCTTGCTTGTTCATTATCCGCTTCAACATAAGCCGCCACCCGCGGCGAGTCATGACGGATATCACTAGGGAGGACCGCTTCAGCTCCATATATCATGAAAAAAGGCGTGTACCCTGTAGATCTGTTAGGTGTAGTGTTGATGCTCCATAGCACAGAAGGCAACTCCTCCACCCAACAACCCGGTGTTCTCTACAAAGGAACCATAAGCCGGGGGTTGATACCTCTCAAGATCTCTTGATTGGCTCTCTCAGCTTGGCCATTAGACTGAGGATGAGCTACTAATGATACATCAAGACGGATGTGCTCTCGTTGACAGAACTCCTCCATAGCCCCCTTGGATAGATTGGTGCCCTTATCAGTTATAATGTTGTGTGGAAAGCCATACCGGAAAATCACCTTTTTGATGAACTGAACCGATGTTGCTGCATCACACTTACTGACAGGCTCCGCTTCAACCCATTTCGTAAACTTGTCCACAGCCACTAATAGGTGGGTTTTCTTGTCTTGGGATCTCTTGAAAGGTCCAACCATGTCAAGCCCCCAAGTTGCAAACAGCCAAGTAATTGGGATCCTCCTCAGCTCCTGCGCCGGTATATGAGCACGCCGTGAGAATTTCTGGCAAGCATCACATTTCCTGACCAAGTGCTCTGCGTCGGCGTGAGCCGTCAACCAGTAGAACCCATGTCGGAAAGCTTTAGCCACCAATGATTTTGAACCGGCGTCATGACCGCAATCCACTTCATGAATCTTCCTAAGGATATCGCAGCCTTCTTCTGGTGACACACATCGTTGAAAAGCTCCAGAAACATTGCAATGATGAAGTTCTCCATTGACAATAGTCATAGATTTAGACCGCCGGATTATCTGTCGGGCTTCGACTTCGTCCTCTGGTAACTCACCTCGGTTCATATATGCCAGGTAAGGGATCGTCCAAACCGGAATGACATGAAGTGCTGCGACCAATTGTGCTTCCGGATCAGGAACAGCCAAGTCCTCCTCTGAAGGTAACTGCATCGATGGATTATGCAACTCATCCAAGAAGGTATTAGGTGGAACCGATTTACGTTGGGAACCCAGCCGGCTTAACGCATCGGCTGCTTCATTCTTTCGCCAGTCTATATGATCCACCTGATATCCTTTGAAGTGTCCAGCGATAGCGTCCACCTCTCGTCGATATGCTGCCATGAGCGGATCCTTAGAGTCCCACGGGCCAGATACTTGCTGTGCCACCAGATCTGAATCACCAAAGCACTTAACCTGGCTCAAGTTCATCTCCTTGGCCATCCGCAGACCATGGAGGATAGCTTCATACTCAGCAGCATTATTAGTACAAGGGAACATTAAACGGAGGACATAGAAGAACTTATCTCCTCGTGGGGAAGTTAACACGACTCCAGCACCCGAGCCTTCCAATTGCCTTGAACCGTCAAAGTGAATAGTCCAGTATGTATGATCCAGCTTCTCCTCAGGTGCTTGCAACTCTGTCCAATCGTTGATGAAATCCACCAGAGCTTGGGACTTTATCACAGTACGGGGCATGTACTTTAATCCGTGCGGGCTAAGCTCAATGGCCCACTTTGCAACTCGACCAGTAGCCTCTCTGTTCTGGATTATATCCCCTAACGGAGCTGAACTGACAACGGTGATCGGGTGGCCCTGAAAACAGTGCTTGAGCTTCCGGTTTGCCATGAAAACTCCATACACCAGCTTCTGCCAATGCGGATATCTCTGCTTTGACTCGATGAGCACCTCACTAATGTAGTAAACCGGACGTTGAACCGGATATTCTTTGCCTGGTTCCTTGCGCTCTACCACAATGGCAACACTTACTGCACGGGCATTGGCAACCACGTATAACATCAGCAGCTCATTGTCCACTGGGGCAGCAAGGACCGGCGGCTCTGCCAATTGCCTCTTCAAATCCTCAAACGCAGCATCAACAGTATCACTCCAGACGAATCGGTATGTCTTCTTCATCATCTGATAAAGCGGAATTGCCTTCTCCCCCAAACGGCTGATAAACCGGCTGAGTGCTGCAATACGGACCGCCACACGTTGGACATCGTTGATGCACGCCGGTTTAGCCAGGGACGTAATCGCCTTGATCTTCTCCGAATTAGCCTCAATTCCTCTGTTTGACACCAAGAACCCCAGGAGCTTGCCTGCCGGAACACCAAAAACGCACTTCTCCGGATTAAGCATCATTTTATAGACTCGGAGGTTATCAAAAGTTTCCTTCAGATCATCTATTAATGTCTCCTCCTTCCTGGATTTTACCACAATGTCATCGACATATGCATGAACATTCCGTCCAATCTGTCCTTGAAGGCAGTTCTGCACACAACGCTGGTAGGTCGCCTGGGCACTCTTGAGCCCAAATGGCGTAGATATATAGCAGAGGGCTCCAAAAGGAGTGATAAAAGTTGTCTTATCCTAGTCCTTAACTGCCATTTTGATCTGATGATAACCTGAATATGCATCCAAAAAACTTAGCCGCTCACATCCTGCCGTAGCATCGATAATTTGATCAATACGGGGGAGAGCAAAAGGATCGGTCGGGCAAGCCTTGTTCAAATCTGTGTAATCAACACACATTCTCCAAGTGCCGTTTTTCTTAAGTACTAGCACCGGATTAGCCAACCACTCCGGATGAAACACCTCAACTATAAAACCTGCGGCCAAGAGCCTAGCCACTTCTTCTCCAATAGCCTTGCACCTCTCCTCATTGAAGCGGCGTAGATACTGCTTGACCAGTTTGAATTTAGGATCGATATTAAGATTGTGCTCAGCGAGTTCCCTCGGTATACCTGGCATGTCAGAAGGCTTCCATGCAAAGATATCCCGGTTCTCACGGATGAACTCGATGAGCGCGCTTTCCTATTGCGGATCTAGGTTAGCGCTGATAGTGAACTGCTTGGATGAATCGCCGGGAACAAAGTCCACCTGCTTGGTCTCTTCGGCTGATTTGAACTTCAACGCCGGATCATGTTCTGTGGTTGGTTTCTTCAGCGGGGACATATCTGCCGGATCAACATTGTCCTTATAAAACTTCAGCTCCTTAGTTGCACAAACTGTTCCAGCATAAGCTGCGTCTCCTTCCTCGCACTCCATTGCAATTTTGCGGCTCCCATGAACCGTAATAGTTCTCTTGTGGCCTGGCATCTTGAGCTGTAGATAAACATAACACGGTCTAGCCATGAACTTGGCATAAACCGGACGCCCAAACAAAGCATGGTATGGGCTTCTGATCTTTACCACCTCAAAGGTCACAGTCTCTGACCTAGAATCATGCTCATCTCCAAAGGTGACCTCCAGATCGATCTTGCCAACTAGATAGGCCGATTTACCGGGTACCACCCCATGGAACAATGTGTTGGATTGTCGAAGCATCTTATCTGTTAGCCCCATACGCCGAAAGGTCTCATAATACAAGATGTTGATGCTGCTACCTCCGTCCATGAGTACTTTGGTGAACTTGTAACCTCCCACCTGTGGTGCCACCACCAGAGCTAACTGACCCGGATTATCAACCCGGGGAGGATGATCCTCTCTGCTCCACACAATGGGTTGCTCAGACCAACGCAGGAAACGTGGCACCGCCGGTTCAACAGAATGCACCGCCCTTTTCAGAACTTTCTGATCCCGTTTGCATAAGCTCGTGGTGAAAACGTGATACTGCCCACTACTCAGTTCCTTCGGATTATTCTGATATCCGGATTGTTGCTGCTGTTGACGCTGTTGATTCCCTTGGTTATTGTATCCGCCCTGACCATGCTGCTGGTTAAGCTGATTCTGATTGTGCCCATTGTGGTTGCTGTTATTACCGTGGTATCCTGAACCGGGTCCACCACCTTGATAACACGGACCTTGGAAGCTAGGGCCTGACCTGCCGGGGGGGCGTGATCATACCTATTCCGGTTCATGAACTCCTGCATGATGAAACAATCCCTCCAAAGATGCGTAGTTGGTTTTTCCGGCGTACCGTGCTTTGGCCAAGGCATGTTCAACTGGCGCTCCAGATTAATGGGCGGCCTCCCATTACGTGGGGGCGGTCTACCCTTGCGGCGCTGCCCATCCTCCTGAGCGTTGGTGTTGGCCACAAAATCTGAGCTAACATCTGCTTTACGCTTACCATTGTAACCTTGGTTCGCCGGATTGGCCTGCGGCGGTTTACCATTCTTGCTTGCCTTCCCTGACTTGTCTCCTTCAGCATCTGGGTATTTGGTGTTGTCAGAGTCTCCATACTTCACTAAAGCGCCCATGAGTGTCCCCGTGTCATTACAATCGTGTTTAAGTCGTCCCAACTTCTGCCTCAAAGGCTCGAACCGGCAATTACCTTCCAAGGTTACTATTGTTGTACTGGGGTTTATACTATTTGAGGAGTGCAAGATTTCGGACACTTGACGCACCCAACTACTTGTGGACTCCTGCTCTCCTTGATCGCTGGTAGCCAAGTCGACAACAGACATCGGCTGCTTGCACGTGTCCTTGAAGTTGTTGATAAACCGGCGCCGCAATTCAGCCCATGACTCGATGGAATTAGGTGGTAAACTCTTCAGCCATGTTCGGGCCGTGCCTTCGAGCATCATTGTGAAATACTTGGCGCATGCTGCCTCATCCACATCGAGCATCTCCATTGCCATCTCATAGCTCTCGACCCATGTCTCCGGAGCAAGATCCGCCGTGCAGTTGGGTACCTTGCGCGGCCCCTTGAAATCCTTGGGCAGTTTTACGTTCCGTAAAGCAGGGATGAGACACGGCACGCCGAGGGAACTGGACATGACCCCCGGTTCAACTGTGGTGGTGGGACGAACCGGCGTCGCCTGATGGGCTTCGTATTGTGCTATTACCTCGGCCTCCCGACGCTGCCTGGCCTAGTCCACCACCTCTTGAGCATGCGCCTCCTCTCCTGCCGGATTATCCTGCCTTGGGTGATGACGTCTCCGTGCGCTGCTTGATACGGCCGGTTCATCCAGAAGCATCGTATAGCTCCGGCTCGGACGGTGGTTCGAATGAATCCTCTCCCGGCTATAGGAATAAGCTTGCTGTTGAGTTAGCACCGTGTCCAACAACTCTCTGGCCCGTCGTGCCTCTACTGCTATGGCGGATGTTCCTTCGATGGGAAGGGAGGCCAGTCGTGAAGCGGTAGCAACTATGTTGTCCAACAGATTAGAATAATGACCGGGAGGGGTGGGCACATGTTGGGTCGGCACAACTTGACGGTTTGTCTCTGTGGCCGGTGGCTGAACCGACGCGCCTGTTCCCGGTGCTCCTCCCATGTTCACCTCTGGCTGGTTACTAGTTCCTGCTCCTAGCGTGCTAAAGAGATTTCTTGCCTCATAAACCGATGGCAGGTGAGATCGTTGCCTTCTCATCATTACATCTTGTGATGCTGTCTGATCCAACATGAGTCGATAGGCCTGAGCGTCTAGCTCCGCCTGCTTTGTAGCCATCCTAGCCTTCTCAGCAGCTAGGTCCAACTTGGCTTGTTCAATCCGGCTTTTCACCTGAGTGACCTCTGCATCATGCTGCTCCTTGTTGGCCTGGGTTACCTCTGATGTTACTAGTGATGTCAAAGTATCGACCAAGATAGATAAAGTATCAGACGGCGATGGGGGAGGATCTCCAACCCTAGCTCCCATTGCCTCTGACGTCAATGCCCCTATTGTTGAGGACTGCTGCACCGGTTGTGATCTGGCCATGAAGACAGCAACCCTGTTTGGCGGATCGAGGGGGTCCGGAATACTGTCACCATCGGAACAGCCCTCAGACCGGCCACCCTGCAGCAGATACAAAGATTCTGTCTCTCCAGAAGAAGATTCATCGCCGGAATAGACAACAGTCTCGCCGCCAGAGTCCGATCCGTCCTCGGCTTGTACCCCATGCACTGCTCCGACAAAGACGTGCTTCACGGCGGGCTGAATCCGGGCAGGTCTCGCAAGCTGAGCCGACTCGACAATGTTGGGGAAGATGTCCGGCTCAGGTCCCGGTTCGGCGATCTTGCCGATGAAGACGTGGATGCCACCGAAGGGGACCCGATACCCATATTCGATTGAATCGGCCTCGGGGCCCCAGCCTACATCGTCGATGTAGATCCATCCGCGATGACTCTTGCTCATCCGCCCACTACGTAACCCTTGAGTCCTTCAAAGCTGCCCTTCAAGAAATTGAATCCATCGTGCGATTGCCCCACGGTGGGCGCCAACTGTCGTGGATTTAGCACGGCGGATGTCCTAGCAAAAGGACTTAGTCGTGAGGCCATCGCTATGGGTTAGCTTAAAGGGGTTAAAGCGGAGCGAAGGACACAGGGATTTTATACTAGTTCGGCCCCTTCGATGAAGGTAAAAGCCTACGTCTAGTTTGGTGTGGTATTGCTAGGGCTTCGATGACCAGGGAGCGAATCCGCTTTACCTGTGTCTTGAGCTGTTGTTATCTGTCCTGAACCGTCGTCGGGTCGTCCCTTTATATAGAGGCGACACCCGGTCCGGTTTACAGAGTCCCGAGGCCGGCTCATAAACGTGTCCGTCTCGGTCTCTGTTCTTTCTATCTTACATCCCAAGTTACATAGTATGACGGTTTACAAATCATGGGCCCTAACACATGGGCTCTAAGCCTCTTGGGCTACAGTCTTCTACTTCATACTCCGCTGGGCCTTTGATAATATAATCTTGATAACATGAACCGGACCCTCCTGGACGGTTTATACCTGGTAGTAATATCCCTGACAACTCTGGTTTGTGATATTTTTTTGCAGGACAATTGTTCACTGCAAGAGTGATAGTCGTGTCATGGATATATAGCTCGCGCCACTATTATCATGTGCTAGCATTTGACCGTGCTATAATGCTCAACGAATGTATGTGCAAGCCGCCGCCTCTGCGGCCCAATCTACATTAACACGGCGTGGTTGACTCGCCCGTCCACGCGGCTTATGACGTCGCAACTGACTCGACCGTTTCCACGGTTTTGCAAAGCCGTGGCCGACTCGCGTGTCTGTGATGTCTTCCATTGACATGGTCGACTCCTATATATACATCAACAAATCAGAGCCATGTCTGCTCACACTAGCTGCCTAATGAGTGCACGATGGCTCAATAGATAGGCGTACAAGTCACCGCCTCTGCGGTTTGTTTAACATCAACAACTAGCTGTGATGAACCACTGGCGGATTATTGACACAAATCATACGGGGTCATTTATAACCCGCCACGGTCGACCTCAACCTTCTGTGGATGCACATTGCGTTATCAACGCCAAGGATATACAATGAGTATTGCGAGGGTCGTCAATTTACCACCTTGCCTGCAGCTTCGACATATTCCGGCATTCCGCTTTTCAAATATATGTCGGTTTATATCATCGTCAAGTATGGAGAATCTAAATCCAACTCCTCGAGTCGTCTTAAGACACGGGGACTACACAGACATGCCTAGGTAAAATTGGCCAATTTTAGTGAATTCAAGAATTCTGGGTCATTGGAGGGAAAATAACCCGGTCCCAGAGGCAACTGCAGCATTGGTGCAAATTTACACGCCGTCAGAAAAAAATTCTGGTTCAAAAGGAGGATTCCGGGTTATCAAAAAAAGTTTCAGTTCAACATTCGGCTCGGGAGAAGTCTGTCTCACAAAGCTTTGAAGCTCTCAATATCCGGTTTAAAATTCTGGCGGTGTGAGTTCTTAGAAAGTTAAAGGTTGTCGAAGAGGACCTGCTGCCATGATGCACGATTCAAACATGGGTATCCTGCCTTACGGGCTTATCATATTATGATCAACACAATAAAGCCGGCATCCCTGATAATTCAGGGCCTCTGTCGTTTCATTTCTGAGTATCTGAGTCTTTATTGTCAGTTCGTAATATCACTTGTGGGCTTCCTGCTCAATGAGCATAGTTGTGCGTACCCTCTTGATCCGGCTTACATGCCTTATTACAAATCACTTGGGGGCTTCCTGCCCAAGTCAACGGTTACCAAAGAGAACTTGCTGGAGTGCGTAGTTCAAACATAGGTATCCTGCCTTGAGGGCCCATTATAGGTCACTTGGGGGCTTCTTGTTCAATGAGCATACCTATACTTACCCTTTTGATCGGCTTGTACGCCAGGTGTAAACACCAAATTCCTGGTTATCCTGCCTGTATGTCCTTGTCACTCCGCGCAGGTAATCCTGGAATGACCAGTCGTACTCTTAACAATCAATCTTGTCATAAAGACCCTGAACTTGTTGAGGTTAAAACGGCGGTTGGTCATGTGAGGGCCGGCTTACGGGTTTGAATGAAGGATTAGGACAGTGGTTGTGCAGCCCTTGAAAGCACTTGAAATTTTGGCTTGGTGGCCTATGAAAGCCTTGTTTTTTCTGATTTGTTATTTTCTCTGAACATTGTTTGGATTCATATCCTTGTTCCATATTAACATATGGTTTAAAACAATTTAGGCCATGTAGCCTTAATCTTTATGACTCATAGTTGAGTATATTTGGGGTTTTGATAACTCACCCTGGCTTTGAACGTTAAAGTTGCCAGTGTACTTTGGATTGCGCCACTGGAACCATGCGCTCATAAATCTTTGGGTTGACACCCTCACTGGATATGGTGATGTAAGCCGGTAATATAAGTTAATTCTACAGGTATGTTTTCCTGGTTATATGAATATGCGAGGTTTGATAACCCGCCCTGGCTTTCGACTTTAAATCGCCAGTATATTTTGGCTTCGATGGCCTTAAATTTTAGTCTTTTCCATAAATGCATAAAGACTATATTATGTTTGGGTTGTTACCCGCCCTGGCTTTTGATGTTAAGTCGCCAGGGCATATGTTGTTTAAACTTTGTGTAGGACATGTGGAGATTTACACATAACTACGGGTTATATTTCTCAATATTGAGTTTATTGAGGCTATAAGCCGCCAAAGTGATCTTTTCAAAAACTGAACATGACTATGAGCCACCATGGATGAGGTTATCAATTCCTGATTTTTTGCAAAGGTTAAAAGCCGTCGGGTCGCATCCTGGAGTACAATGGATGCGCATTAAGTTGCCATCAGCCAAGAGTCATCGGATATTTAACTCCGGGTTTACTTATCAACAGATAAAGTATTCCAATCTTTAATACCCAAACCTGACTGGATTTTCATTATGGTATTGAATGATTGAGGTTTTCATGCCAGATTATATTATTCAAATCTTTAATAGCCAACATGGTTGGATTTTTATGATTATCAATAACCAGTATTATGATTTGGGTTTTCAAAGCCGCTTCAGAGCAATGGCTATTGTTTATTTATCCAAGAATATCGTCTCACAGCAGAGAGCATGGTTCAATATTGAATATGCAAAGACTTTCATCAACATCATCCGGACAATGAATATGGTATTATTTAGTCCCGAATCACTGCAGGCATACGACCCGGCACTTGGAGGCTACATTATTTAAATCAAGATTACATCAAGTATGCAAGTCCCATATCGCTGCAGCCACGCACCATGCCACTTGGGTCTAATGCAAGGTCATTTTTAACTTGCCTCATTGAAGACCCGACCCATCACATGGTGATGAGCCGGCCCTTGGGGGCTACTAATTGCTCCTGTCAAAGTATATATAATCAGATATGTAGAAGTCCCTGCTCGTTATTGCATAATAACCCGGCCATTGGGGCTACACTGGTTGAAGTTTTATAAAGCATAAGACAGTTATCAAGTTCCAGGTGGCTGCAGGCAAGAGAACTCGGCACTTGGGGGCTACATCGCTCAGTTGTTTCAACAGATTTTAAGGTCCAAATTGTAGACCCGACCATCAAATATAGATGAGCCGGCCCTTGGGGACTACACATGGGAAGTATAAAATATTCAGTTTATGATTGGCGACTCACATGAACAACCCGAATTTCTCTAGAGTTGAAACATTTATATTTGAAGCAAGTCTTAAGCTATTACTACGTTTCCCCTCTTAAGAATTGGGGGCTACAGGTAATATGAATATAAGCAAGCTATTCATAGAAAGGCTTGGAGAGCCGACTCAACGATTGGAAGCTATATTTACATAAGCAAAGCTCCAAATCGCCATAATATTGACCCGGAGTCAGCAACAATCATGACCCGATTTTATCAGCTTTTATAACCCGACAGTTTTGGTGATTACAACTCGACAAGATATAGATTTTCAAACTGTTTGAACATCAGATAAATATTTCAAGACCAATATTTTTGTCAGAGCATTGGAGGCCGACTCAAATGGATTATTTCTTACAATATTTTTCTACAAGAGACCAATGTCAGCAAATTGACTGTGAAGCTGTCCTGTTGACCCGGATATTTCTAGAAGAAGTAACTGGATTTTTTTTATTGGCAAAGTTTGAACATGTCTGCTAAAGGAGATTTGATATGAGGTCATGGACACGTATCAAGAAGGAAATGACAAGGACTTAAGGATGAGCAGATGCCGGTTCAGAAAAAAAACTTTTAACCCGGAGCACAACCTGTCAAATTTGTTCTCATGTTTATTTTGCAGGATCATTTTAACATGAATAAATCCAAATTAAACAGAGGAACAATGTCGGTGATTGATACGTCTCCAACGTATCTATAATTTTTTTATTGTTCCATGCTATTATTTATGATGTCTTGGATGTTTAATGGGCTTTGTCATACACTTTTATATCATTTTTTTGGACTAACCTACTAACCCAAAGGCCCAGTCCAGATTGCTGTTTTTTGCCTGTTTCAGGGTGATGCGGAGCATCCCAAGCTCATCCCCATGGACCATCAATCACCTCACCAAGTGCCCCAAGGACCAATGACTCGTGCTCGTGCTAGAGCACTTGAATCCCAGGTTAACTCTCTCCTTGTTGAATTCCCATTTGACCACCTTGAGACATGGCTGCTACCTCAAACGGAAACACTTTGTGTGCTTAGGTGCCAAGGAGAAGGAAGGGAGCAAGATGGACACCAAACGCATGGACAAGGATTTTCACAGCGCAGTGAAAGAGGTACTACCGGTCTACTACCGCCCAACTACCGGCCAACTACCGGTCAACTACCGGTCAAGCTTCTGTGATCGACCGGTGCAAGGCCGGTACTACGCCGGAACAACCGCTAAAACTGCCAAGACCGGAACTACCGGTCCCAGGACCGATACTACCGCCCTGCTTGCGCGCAGTTGAAGGGTTTTCACCCATGTATCCCCCCAACTTACCCCTTGGACTATAAGTACTCATTTCCTAGCTCTGTACTAGGGTTAGCTTTTGGATAGCTCATCATAGACATCTCTGTGGATTCTCTCCTACGAGACCGCGGCCTCTTCGGAGAAGATCCACCTCGGATTCAAGACCTCCACATCGGGGAAGATCCCAAGGGATATCCAAGACCTCCTCCGGGAGAAGACTACCTTTGTACCACCGTGATTCGACTATGGATCGTGTATCTTGATGTGTATCGTGGATCTAGCACTTGTGTGATCATCTTTGTGTTGATTTGAGTGTTTCCCCTCGTGTTTTCCTCCGTTTCCTCCTTGTGTTCTCCGTGTTCATCGTGGGATTTCCTCCAATCGTGAAATATCTGCTGATTAGGGTTCCACCCTACATCATTATGGTATCTAGAGCATATGTTCATCACGAATTTGGAGCCCCACACCTTGTTTTCTAGCTTGTTTTTGTTGTGTTCTTCTCAATTTTGAAAATTCCCCGCAAAAATAGCCCCAAAAAATTTTTGTGATCTGTTGATTTGGCGAGATTTTGTTGAATTTGTTCCATGGATTTGCTGTGCCACGAGTGGATCTAGCATTTCCCCCAGTTTCCCCACTTTTCATCCACTAAATCCACCCAATTTCGCCCCCGAAATCATCCATTTCCGCCCATATTTCCGCCCAACCCAGTTCTGAGAATTTTCTCGACACCAGCGGTACTACCGGTGGCACTAGCGGTACTTCCGCTGAGCATCTCAACCGGTACTACCGGCCTACCAAGCGGTACTTCCGCCCCACCCAGTTCCAGCCTTCCGAATTTCACCGTTTCGACCGTAACTTTCACTCCCGAACTCCGATTTGAGTGTTCTTTGGCTCGTTGAAAAGCTAGCGATGTGCCCGAGCTGCTCATCTTGGTTTTACCACCATTACACTCCTTCAAATTTTGTCAAATTTGGCAAGTTTTCTTAGGCCCTCCACCATATACACCTTCCGCAAACCACCATCACTTCCGCAAACCACCATTCGTTTCAACCCTTCGATTTTGACAATTTTGTCTCACTTTGCCTTGGATACTTGAGTTGTGGTTTCACCGTTTACTTGGATGTTTAGGCTACCTTGGAACGGCAAGACTTCGACCACACCACCGCTCAATTTCGGCAAGGACGGTAACATCGACGACACCTTGTCCATTCTACCTTACAATTGCATTGTCACCCTATGGACCATCTTTGCGTAGCTTTCCCGTTGATACTAGCCATTTGAGTATTGCCGGGCCACGACACTTGTGCACATTAGTGATAGTCATAGATATTGCATACCATAGCATCATATCTCCGTGTGCCACAAGAGTGATCCGCATACACAATAGCTACCTTGATACGAGAAGCATGCATAAGTATCCAAAGAAAGAGCTCAAAAGCCTTTAAGCAAAAGAGCCAACCAAAGCTTATAAGCAAAAGGACAATAGCATCATACGGCTTGCATCAAAATAGATCATATGAGATAGCAATATATCATCTTGTGCTCAAGCATCGGCACATCATACACTCATAGCATACTTGTGATAGGAAGTCGTTTCGTTTGCCTCTTATAGGTTGTGCACAAGTGCGTATCGGCCTATTAAGCAATCGGTTAGCGTCTCTCTAGTGTTGTGTAACACAAGCATTTTTTCGTGGATTCCACATTTTCGCTCATCCTTGGTTGCACAACCACATTTATCTATCCGTGCGTGTATTCTATGTGCTACTTTGCTAGTGAGCAAATTGTGAACCATTTTCAACATCATTGAGTCACTTTGACAATTGCATTGAATTTGTGCCAACATCCTAACCAAGCTCCTCTCAAAGCTTTACTTGTGTAGGTGTGAGAATCGACACGAAGTGGTACCAATAGTGCTATTTCCGGGTTACATTATTGAGTGATCATTGATCCATTTTCAACTTCGGTTAAGGTACATTTGGTATTGTCTTCTCCTTTCTCCCACTCACATACTTGCTTGTGATGATGGATAGGCCAAGTACATCTTCCAACCCGATCTTCGACGATCCTCAAGAAGCGAACAACTATGTCACCAAACTACATCTCTTCGGTGTCCAACGAGCTCTACATCAAGAGAGTGAAGCTATGCGAGAGTACATTGGTCAAGTCGCCAAGGACGCGCGCCAATTTGAAGCAAGAACAAAAGAGCAATTCGACATCATCAACACCAACATGTCTACTCAATTCAACGAGCTCCGGACATTGATAGTCAATCGACGTTCTTCTTCAACATCCTCTCAAAGACGAAGCCGCTCAAGTCGACATACCGACTCCACGCAAGACTCAAGTACACCTACGTCCAACACTCTTCGTCAAGCCGCATGTCAAGCTCGGCATGACAACCGGCAGCCTCTTCATGACAAGAGTTCACAAGAGCTATTCGACGAGCAAGAAGGCCGACGTCGTCAAAACCAAGCTACACTTGAGCAAGCCCAAGAACGGCAACGACTACGCCAACAACAACAAGAGCGAGCACGTCAACACCAAGAAGAACTAGATGCCGAGGCGAATCGCCAAGCACAACAACATCGAGAAGCTCAAGCTATGGAGGCGCAACGAGCATTACAAGATGCACATCGCAATGTGGCAGCCCGCACTCGACACACTCGTCAAGAAGAGGATTTCCTTCGTGATGAGATGCAAGAGAGACGCCATCAAGCAAGAATGCAAGACGAAGCTCCTCTTCAAGCTCGGCAAGAGCAACGTGATAATGCCAACCGCCAAAATCAAGACCGCCCTCCCAATAGGCAAGGAAACAATGACGAGCATCGCTATGGCAAGCTCAAGTTCACCATGCCAAAGTTTTCCGGAAGCATTGATCCCGAAGACTATCTCTCATGGGCATTGAAGGTTGACAAGATCTTTCGCCTTCACAACTTCGATGAAGAGAAGAAGATCGCAATGGCATCCCTTGAGTTCCAAGACTATGTTCTCATTTGGTGGGAGCAAATCATCGAGAGAAGAGAAGCAAAAGGCGAATCTCCTATCACCACTTGGGCTCAAATGAAGGAAGTCATGAGAGCACGCTTTGTGCTTACCCACTACAACCGTGACTTGTTCAAGAAGCTACAACTCCTCAAGCAAGGTACCAAGTCCGTTGAAGAGTACTGCCGACCTTGTACGATCCCCTTCGAATGGAAAAATCAAATTCAATGAGAATTTGGTTCACCCCACACGTACCCGTCATGGATAGCCTGCTTTTCTATGTTATATAGACTTGCATGTAACTATTCAGAGTCAAGATATTCTATATAGTGTGAATATTCCCTCAAAAAGCTTAATTCTAGTGCAAAATGATCAATATGTAAAATCCGAGCAAGTAATTGCGACAAGGAGATGGAGATTGTCATGATAAGAGCCAACATCACGGAAGATGAAGAGCAAACTATGGCGAGATTCTTGAATGGACTCAACTATCCTATCAAGAAGATTGCGGACTTCCAACCATACAACAATCTCCTCGAGCTAGTACATCAAGCAACCAAAGCGGAGCGACAAGTTCAAGAGGACTACAAGTACTCCAAGATCAATTCCAAGAACTTCGGCTCCTACAACCAAGCTTCAACGACTTCGGCTACTCCTCCTACCTCTAACAAGCCATCTACAAACTTCGGTGACAAGTCAAGCTACAAGAATGCGACTACATCGAGTCGTCCACCTTCTACCAACAACTTTAAGCCAAGAGCTTCTTCAACTACAACTCCAACCGAAGACAACACCAAGACGAGATCCATCAAATGCTTCAAGTGCCAAGGACGAGGCCACAAGTCATTTGAGTGCAAGACCGTTCGCACCATGATCATCAATGATGACGGATCTTATGACTCCATGAGCGATGATGAGATGGAAGCACTTGAGCATGTCGCTATGCATCGCCAAGTGAATGAAGAAGAAGACCGTCAAGTGTTTTGCGACAATGACTCAAGCCCCAATCTTGTTGTCTCCAAAGTCTTGACACTCCAACACCAACAAGATGACGACCAACGATGTCACATTTTCCATACGAAGGCCGGCATCAATGGACGCTCCGTCAAGGTTATCATCGATGGAGGAAGTTGTCACAACTTGGCAAGCGAAGAGCTATGCGACAAGCTACACTTGGTCAAGACGAAGCATCCTCACCCCTACAAGGTCCAGTGGCTCAACGACGCCGGAATTCTTCGAGTCGAGCATACCGTGCAAGTCTCTTTCAAGATAGGTGCCTACAAGGACACTCTTGAATGTGATGTGATCCCCATGTCCGTGTGCCACCTTATTCTTGGACGTCCATGGCAATATGATCGTGGAGTCACACACAATGGACGGACAAATCACTATAGCTTCAAGATGAAGGGCAAGGAATTCGTGCTTCGACCAAGGTCTCCAAGTCAAGTAGCCGCCGACAAACACTTACCTACCAACCATCATGGAGAGAATGGTGAGAGAGTGAGCCACCAAAAGGAGAGTGAGAGCCACAAACCAAATATGGGCGACTCCACGATGAGCGACAAGAAGCAACTAGTGCTATTTGCCACCAAAAGTGAGATGAGAGAAGTGTGTGAGAACCCATCGAGTGTCTTTCACCTTGTGCTTTTATGCAAAGGGGAAGCCAAACCTACTAACACTTCACCACCTCTACCTTTAGTGTTGTCTGATTTGTTGCAGGAATTCTCGGACGTCTTTCCCGATGAGCTACCTCTGGGTCTACCTCCACTTCGCGGAATCGAACACCGCATCGACCTCATACCCGGCGCACCTCTTCCAAACAAGGCTCCTTACCGCGTCAACCCCGAGGAAACAAAGGAGATACAACGGCAAGTACAACAACTCATCGACAAAGGTCATGTACGTGAAAGCTTAAGCCCTTGTGACGTTCCGGTTATTCTCGTGCCTAAGAAAGATGGAAGTTTTTGCATGTGCTCCGATTGTCGACCTATAAATGCTATCACCGTTAGATACCGTTATCCTATTCCACGCTTAGACGACATGCTTGATGAATTATGTGGTGCCACCATCTTTTCAAAAATTGATCTTAAAAGTGGTTACTACCAAATTCGCATTCAAGAGGGTGATGAGTGGAAAACGGCTTTCAAAACCAAGTTTGGGTTATATGAGTGGCTTGTTATGCCAATGGGTCTATCCGAAGCACCCGGTTCATTTATGCGTCTTATGCAATTTTGTCTTCGACCCTACATAGGCATCTTTGTAGTGGTTTACTTTGATGACATCCTCGTTTTTAGCAAGACGCTAGAGGACCATGTGACACACATCCGTATGGTTTTACAAACCCTTCGGAAAGAGCGCTTATATGCCAATATGGAAGAATGCACTTTTGGCGTTGACAAGGTCGTCTTCCTAGGATTTGTCGTTTCTTCACAAGGTGTTCATGTTGATGAAACTAAAATTGAAGTAATTAAAAGTTGGCCTCAACCAACGAATCTCATGCAAGTGCGTAGTTTCCTTGGTCTAGCCCGTTTCTACCGACGTTTTGTGAAGGACTTTAGCACTATTGCTATGCCTCTACACGCCTTGAGCAAGAAGAACGCACCCTTCATTTGGGGTCCTTCACAAGACACCGCGTTCAATGAGCTAAAAAGCTTGCTCACGCACGCACCACTTCTAGCCCTACCAAACTTTGATAAACCTTTTGAGATTCATTGTGACGCTAGTGGTACCGGCATAGGTGGCATGCTCATGCAAGAAAAGCGCCCAATTGCTTACTTTAGCGAGAAGCTATCCGGAGCGCAACTTAACTATCCCATCTATGATAAAGAGCTTTATGCCTTGGTGAGAGTTTTACGTGTTTGGGAACATTATCTTAGACCTCATGAATTCATTCTTCATACGGACCATGAGACTCTCAAGTATCTCAAGGGTCAAACTAAGTTGAACAAGCGTCATGCTAAGTGGAGTGAGTTCATTGAGTCTTTTCCCTATGTCACCAAATACATCAAAGGCAAAGAAAATGTTGTGGCGGACGCGCTTTCCCGCAAATGCATGCTTCTTACTCAACTTGAGTTGAATGTGATTGGCTTTGAGCACATAAAAGAATTATATGAGCATGATCCTTTCTTTGCAAATGCTTATGCTAAGTGCTTGACTCACACTTCTTGGGAACATTACTACTTCAAGGATGGATATCTTATGAGAGCTAACAAACTTTGCATTCCCGAGTCTTCGCTTCGTTCGCCCCTTTTGCAGGAATCTCATGGAGGAGGACTCATGGGACACTTTGGACGCGACAAGACGTTTGCTACCCTCTCTAAGAACTATTTTTGGCCCAAGATGCTCCGTGACGTCTCACGCCTCACCAACCGATGTTCTACATGCCGCAAAGCTAAGTCCAAAGCTCAATCTCATGGTCTTTACATGCCTCTTCCTATTCCATACCATCCATGGGAAGACATAAGCATGGATTTTGTACTTGGATTGCCTAGGACTCAAAATGGAAAAAATTCCGTGCTAGTTGTCGTGGATAGATTCTCTAAAATGGCTCATTTCATTCCTTGTAACAAGATAGACGATGCTTCACATGTTGCAACTCTCTTTTGTAGGGAGGTCATTCGTCTACATGGCGTGCCCAAAACGATCGTGTCGAACCGGGACGTCAAGTTCTTGAGCTACTTTTGGAAAACACTATGCGCTAAGCTCGGAATCAAGCTACTATTCTCTTCGACGTACCATCCTCAAACGGACGGCCAAACGGAGGTGACGAACCGCACGCTTTCGACGCTTCTTCGCGTGTTGATCAAGAGGAACATCAAGGAATGGGAGCAATGCTTGCCCATCGCCGAGTACGCCTACAACCGCGCAAGACATTCGACCACCGGCAAGTCCCCCTTCGAGGTCGTCTGCGGCTTCAACCCGTTGTCCCCATTGGACATCCTACCTCTACCTCTCCAAGACCGCACGAACATGGACGCAAGTGCACGAGCAAGCTATCTCAAGAAGGTGCACGAAGATACAAGAGCAATGATCGAGCGACAAGTACATCGTCTCGCCACCAAGCTCAACGTCAACAAGGCACCAATGGTGTTCCAACCGGGAGATCTTGTTTGGCTTCATCTTCGCAAGGACCGTTTCCCACACGAGCGCAAGTCCAAGCTACTACCTCGCGCCGACGGACCTTTCAAGGTGCTAGCACGCTACAACGACAACGCCTACAAGATCGACATCCCACGAGACAAGTACTCCGTAGCGACACCTTCAATGTCCAGGATCTCTCTCCTTTCCATGGTGATGAAGATTTCAATCCGAGGTCGGATCTTTCCCAAGGGAGGGGAGATGATGCGGAGCATCCCAAGCTCATCCCCATGGACCATCAATCATCTCACCAAGTGCCCCAAGGACCAATGACTCGTGCTCGTGCTAAAGCACTTGAATCCCAGGTTAACTCTCTCATTGTTGAATTCCCATTTGACCACCTTGAGACATGGCTGCTACCTCAAACGGAAACACTTTGTGTGCTTAGGTGCCAAGGAGAAGGAAGGGCGCAAGATGGACACCAAACGCATGGACATGGATTTTCACAGCGCAGTGAAAGAGGTACTACCGGTCTACTACCGGCCAACTACCGGTCGACCGGTACTACCGGCCAACTACCGGTCAACTACCGGTCAAGCTTTTGTGATCGACCGGTGCAAGGCCGGTACAATGCCGGAACAACCGCTAAAACTGCCAAGACCGGAACTACCGGTCCCAGGATCGGTACTACCGCCCTGCCTGCGCGCAGTTGAAGGGTTTTCACCCATGTATCCCCCCAACTTACCCCTTGTACTATAAGTACTCATTTCCTAGCTCCGTACTAGGGTTAGCTTTTGGATAGCTCATCCTAGACACCTCTGTGGATTCTCTCCTACGAGACCGCGGCCTCTTCGGAGAAGATCCACCTCGGATTCAAGACCTCCACATCGGGGAAGATCCCAAGGGATATCCAAGACCTCCTCCGGGAGAAGACTACCTTTGTACCACCGTGATTTGACTATGGATCGTGTATCTTGATGTGTATCGTGGATCTAGCACTTGTGTGATCATCTTTGTGTTGATTTGAGTGTTTCCCCTCGTGTTTTCCTCTGTTTCCTCCTTGTGTTCTCCGTGTTCATCGTGGGATTTCCTCCAAAAGATCTGCTGATTAGGGTTCCACCCTACATCACAGGGTTTTGCAGAAAAGGAATATCAAACGGAGTACAAAGGAAATGAAACCTTCGGGAGAGATATTTTTGAAGAAAATCACGCACGGGAGACTTGAGAACCACGGTAAGGGAGCCACGAGGTGCCCATGAGGGTGGGGGCGCGCCCCCCTTCCCAGAGCACGACCCCTGTCTCGTGGGGCCCTCGTGAGTCCCCCGGTGTCCTCCTTCCTCCTATATAAGTCTATGTACCCCGAAACCATCAGCAACAGCGAGAAAACCCTAATTCCACCGCCGTAACCTTCTGTTCCCGTGAGATCCCATCTTGGAGCCTGTTCCGGAGCTCCGCCGGAGGGGGGATCCATCACGGAGTGCTTCTACATCATCATCATCGCCCTCACCATGAGTTGTGAGTAGTTTACCACAGAAATTCGGGTCCATAGCTAGTATCTAGATGGCTTCTTTTCTATCTCTGGATCTCAATACAAAGTTCTCCTCGGTCTTCGAGGAGATCTATTCGATGTAATCTCTTTTTGTGGTGTGTATGTCGAGATCCGATGAATTGTGAGTTTATGATCAAGATTATCTATGAGAAATATTTATTTCTTCTCTGAACTCTTCATGTGTGCTCATAATATCCTTGCAAGTCTCTTCGAATTATTGGTTTGGTTTGGCCTACTAGATCTATAGTTCTTGCAATGGGAGAAGTGTTTGGCTTTGGGTTCAATCTTGCGGTGTCCTTTCGCAGTGATAGTAGGGGCAGCAAGGCACGTATTGTATTGTTGCCATCGAGGATAAAAAGTTGGGGTTTATATCATATTGCTTGAGTTTATCCCTCTACATCATGTCATCTTGCTTAAGGCATTACTCTGTTCTTATGAACTCAATACACTAGATGCATGCTAGATAGCGCTCGATGTGTGGAGTAATAGTAGTAGATGCAGGCAGGAGTCGGTCTACTTGTCTCGGACGTGATGCCTATATACAATGATCATGCCTAGATAGTCTCATAATTATTCGCTTTTCTATCAATTGCTCGACAGTAATTTGTTTACCCGCCGTTGAATATCGCTATCATGAGAGAAGCCACTAGAGAACACTATGGCCCCTGGGTCTATTCTCAACATATCAATCTATATCTACTTTACTTTTTCCGCTTTTACTTTCTGTTCTTATAAACAAAAATACCAAAAATATAAACTATCATCTCTATCAGATCTCACTTTCGTAAGTGACCGTAAAGGGATTGACAACCCCTTATCGCGTTGGCTGCGAAGTTATTATTTGTTTGTGCAGGTGCGAGGGACTCGTGCGTGGTCTCCTACTGGATTGATACCTTGGTTCTCAAAAACTGAGGGAAATACTTACGCTACTGTGCTGCATCTCCCTTTCCTCTTCGAGGGAATACAACGCAAGCTCGAGAAGTAGCAGGGATATACCCCGCGGTATGACCCGGCCAAAGATATGACCCGTCTGGGACGTGGCGTTTCACTGGGGACCCGGCCAGACTTGGCGACTCACTAGTGACCCGCCCGGATTTGGTGACATGTTGGTAACCCGGCAGGCGGGTCAGAAGAACGACAAGACTCAACGTCCCAAAAGGCGGCTTATGGGAAGGCCGGCTCATGTTGTGGCGGGCCGGTTTAAGAAGGAAGACATAAGGAATAATTCCCTTACCAGGGAAGCAAGACTAGGATTCCACTTGTAATAGAATAGTTCTAATCCTACTAGGACTCCACATATAACCATCCCCTCCAACTTATATAAGGAGGGGCAAGGCTCCCTAAGAGGGACAAGGAAGAAGCTCAATAATCTCTAGGGCTAGACACAGCTAGGGGAGAGCCGACTTATATAGCGACTCCCTCATGGGTAGACGGAACAAGACCTAGCCACAAACAACATGTAGGGCTATTATCGGATGATGTTTCCTGGGGTCCAAGGCTGTCTAAAATCTTGTTTCGTGCGTTAACCCACCCTGACGTTCTTCTCGCGTCTCTCATCCCGCTCAACCCCTCTCAAGCTACCAATTAGATGCGTTGGCCTCACGACGAAGTCCTTTTCACGAGGACATCTGCCGTGACAAATCCATGACAGCGACCTCTCAGGGTGACACACCTCTTGAATGACCCGGGCTTCTTGCAAATTGTGCACCTCCTGAAGGATGAACGCTTGCTTCTCTGGCGCCTGGCACCGCACCTTCTGCTTGACAGGGAACACGTTAGGACACACCGCCAAATGATGCTCGATGACCTCCATCGGGGCACCAGACAGGTTAGACGCCTTACAGGCGAACACATCCTTGTTAGCCCTGAGAAAAGCGACAAGTGTGTTTTCCTGTTCGGGGAAAAGACCGGCGCCGATGGTGAAGGTAGGACCCAAGCCGCTTCCTTCAACTAACACCTTCTTCATTTCGGAGCGATCCTGAGAGAACATCTATTTTTTCCTTGCGGGGGCGGCCTCTAGGGACTCGGCCCTGTCCTTGGCATCCGAGTGCGAAGCTGTCGCGGCCCTGTAAGAATGCTTGAGGGCTCGGACTGCATCCTCCCTGCTTCCGACTATAGTGATGACCCCGCCGATGTTGGGCATCTTGATGATGTTTTAGCCTGGATGGGTCACTGCTATGAACTTGGCGAGCGCGGGGTACCTCGGGATGGCACCGTACAAGAGGCCAATGTGGGCCGCGTCGAAGTTAATGAGCTCGGTGTGGTAGTTGTTACGGGTGTCGAAGGTGATCGAAAGGCGCACCTGCACCAGGGGAGCGTTCGACCGGGGGGTCACCCCCGAGAAGGGCTTGGTGGGCACCGGCTGGTCATAGGGCACTTGAAGCGTCTCGAAGGTCATGGTGGAGGTCACGTTGAGGCGAGCACCTCCGTCGATGAGGGTTTTGGTGACCGCCACGTTGCTGATGGTGGGGGTACACAACATGGGAAGCGCGCCAGCGGCGAGTGCGGACTTCGCTTGATCTCGGAAATCGAAGGTGGCATCGCATTCAGGCCGCGCGCGACACCGTGAAGCCTCTGGCTGGGGCTGCGCGGCGTTTGCCCCGCAAAAGAGTTGCTCGGAGTGGCAATTGGATGCAAGCACCTAGGACCCGCCGAGGATGCACGCGGCCAAGTGGGCCCCCTGGAGCGTGATGCGCGCAGCGAATCGGTCGTGGAGCTCACCCCAGGAAGAGAGAGAATCCCCAGGAAGGCTGAGGAGCCAGGAGCGCGGGGCACCCACGAGAGCCAGGGGCTAGTTCGCCATGGCCTTATCGCTACCGCCAGCCGCTAAGATGCTTTGAGTGTAGAGCCGAAGAAACTCCTTGAGGTTGGCAGCGCCGTCGTAATGCAGGGGCAACACCAGTTTGAACCTCGCCGGCCAGTCCACATGACGTAGGTTGATGGTGTAAGCAGGGCAACCTATGGCGCTCATGAAAACTGTAAGGTCAGCATCGACGGTCACGGGCTCGGCAGACTGGCGACGGCTGCCATATTTTGCGAGCGCCGTCCGGGTGACACGAGCCGCCTTGTGCTCGGCCCGAACACGACAAGCCTCATCCATGGAGGTGGTGGAGCAAGAAATGGAGCGAAGCGAAAGGACTTCCCCACACCCCTACCCCACGCACCAAATGTTGGAATTGGGGCTTCGGGGACCCAAGAAAGGTTCAAACTCTGGGGTGTGCGCGGGGAACCTTGCCAAGCCCTGCCCAGCTGCACACTACCTCATAGCGATGCTCCGACATGCTCTAGCAAGGGGAAAGAAGAACTATAGACACGGCAGTTTACACAGGTTCGGGCCACCTTATGGTGTAAAACCCCACTCCTGCTTTATGAATGGATTGCCTCGCGAGGGAGGTTGAGTATGAGAGTACAAGGGAAAGTGCAAGGTTTCCAAAGGATCCGATCTGATCCCTCTCTACGGTGGTGCTCTATATCTACTTATGCCAGCCTTGGTCCTCTTCCCCCGAAAACACAAGGCGGGAAGGGTTGCCACAATGGCTAAATTCGAAGGTGAACAGGAGTACAACTTATCCTGACTAAAGGTGGTCTTCGCCTGCCAAATCTCCCTACCATGATGCGCCGGTGGCATCGATGGTGACCTCCGTCCTGACGAGTCCGTCATATTGGTCTTCTTGCACCAAAGTGGCAACCTTTGGGGATTGCTTCGAGAACAGGTGCGCTGCCCTTGCTCCCTTAGCACAAAAGAGGAGGGCCTCCTCATCCGCGCCTACTGGTGCCCTTCTGGCTCTGCTCGTCGTCAAGCGCGTCACCCACATGAGGACGCAGGGCCGCGGATCTCCGTTGCTTGATCCTTTCTCTGCACACCTCCGCAAGTCGCCTCGCATAGAGCCTCGCAAGGCTCTTGATGACACATGACGACGCGCACCTCGCGAGGCAAGGTTCTCGCGAGGGCCTTGCTCATGAAGTCCTGTCGGTGGGCCACACGAGGGGCCCAGGCAGTGTGCCGCACGATGGGCCGCAGGCAGACGGGCCGGGGTACACTTAGTCCCACGGGCCCAACACATATTTTGTCCTGGTTGGTGTTTTCTATGAAAAAACACCTTCAAAGAATAAGAGTTTATTCTTACACATTCTCTATAGGAAAAATGCTAGAATATGAAAGCGACTCTGTGCTCCACAATATTTAAATCACCTTTAGATTTTATTCATTTTCTTGATTCATAATTCATCACATGTATGGAGGCTTTTTTCCCCGCAAAAGAAAAGGTTCTCGGGGTAGAACCGATTTACAGCAGCAATGCTAATTTTGTCCTATGTGCAAAGTCTTACCTCCTTCTCTAGGAAATATCCAGAGTATGGAAAACGACCTTCATTTTAGTACCATCTCTAAATATAAGACGTTTAGTTACAGAGGTACTCCTCCGTCCCATAACGTAAGATATTTTTTGACACTATACTAGTGTCAAAAAGCGTCTTACATTATGGGACGGAGGGAGTACTATTTCACAGTTTATCTTTTTTGTAATATCCAATGCCTTGCACTTGTGAATGTCACTCTTTAATTATTCAGTATCTTCCCTGGGTTCCCTTTGCTTCTTTGCGAATCGAGTTTACTTTTCAATTGCCATGCATTCTTTTTGGTACTAATGTTGCAGAGAACTTGGGAGCATAACACCGGGATCATGCTCTCCTTGAAACCATGAATAATAATGTTGCTGAGTCTTTCCTCGGCAGCAATTTGAGTTTGCATATGTTCTAATATATCATAACATCTTAAGATGACTTGTTCCAAATCATGTTCTAATAAAGAGAACCGCGACTTCCTTGCTCACACATTTCCAACAGTTTGTCCAACTATGGGCCAGCATCCGTGATTTCCAACTGCACGACGTCGTGCCTGATGATATTGTGTGGAATCACACTGATAATGGTACTGATTCCGCGGAGTCCACCTACATGGCATAATTTTTTGGCATGATCCGCTACCGATGGAGCACATGATTTGGAAAGCCTGGTCCCTGCCCAAAGTGAAATTCTTCTCATGGCTAGCTATGCAAAACCTGATTTGGACCGCACATAGGTTGGATAAGAGAGGATGACCAAACTGCGAACTTTGCCCTTTAAGCAAGCGCGAGACCAAAGCCGTCGACCATCTAATCTTCAAGTGTCATTTCAGATCGAGACTATGGGACATCTTCAAAACTTGGCTCCAACTAGACTGTATTGATACGTCTTCCTGGACACTTCTACGCTCCACCAAAAATTAGTGGCTTGGCCTCACCGATGGCAGCATCCCCAACATGAAGGCCATGGCATTGCTTGTAAAGCTAACCTGTTGGGTCGCTTGGGGTGAAAGAAACGCCCGCGCCTTTCACCGCAAAAGTGCACCACCCTCAATTCTTCTAGCCACCATTAAAAGGAAGGTAGCTCAATGGATATCCGGATGCGCAAAAAATTGAAATCCATCATACCGGGAGAGTAATTCGTGTTGTATTCGGTGAGGGGGGTTGTAACTCGTATAAACTCTATTCTCCTTCTTAACTAATGGATGTGACAAATCTTTTGCCTCCGTTTCGAAAAAATAAAATAACATGACTTGTTATTTAGCAGTTTTTCTTGCAGCTATTTTAATTCAGTCTGACCAAATTCCCAATTCTGATTTTGTGTGTAGTTCATTGATTGGCATATTGCCGCAAATTTCATTTCCATTCATTTGGAACAAGAATTAATACTCTTCTGCTTATTGTTTCTTCAGGCTGCTATCCACACATGGCGTCCTTTGGTCCCCTGCTAAATTACATTCGGTGCTCTGTGATCCCCAAGAAGTACAACGGGTTCCTTTGGCTGGATTTCAGAGGAAGACTCGAAACACCTGATAATGTGATAAAAAATAGTGGGTGAACTAATTGATGATTTGTAGGCCTAATCGTCGACCCCCGCATCGCCTCTCTCTGCAACTCGGGGGGACCCCTTCGGCGCCGCCACTTCCCCCACCCCCTCCTCTCCCTCACCTCGCTGTCGCCGGAGAAGCCAGCCGGCAAAGCCTGGCCAGGCTCTAGGGAGGGTGGCAGCGGGGCATTGTTCTGTGAGGTGCACGGGCAGATCTGGCGCGACGGCGCGCGAATTCGGGCGGGCATGTGGGCGTGGCTCCAGCGCAGGCTGGCTCGGCTCAGGCGAGGGATGGCGTAGATCTGGTGGTCTGCGGGGAGAGTGGAGGGACGGCGCGGCGGCAGGTTTGGGGCAGCCTCCCACGAAATGGCTGCGTGCGCATTGCAGAAGTGGCTCAGGTGATGGGTGAGGTGCGCGGCGGGCTGGCCGGAGCGGTCTGGTTCCTGGCAGATGCCTGCTCCTACGAGGTGGAGGTCTGCAGTGGTGCTGCCATGGTGAGGCGCTGTCGCTGGCTTTGACCGCGAGCCGGGGTGCGGGGCATGGATCTGGAGCGGGTGTTGGTAGGGTTGTGGTGCTTGGACGCTGGGGCGGCGGCCCGGACCTCTTCTACAGCAACGCCGACCGTGATGGATGTGTGGGCAGCGCCACGGCTGGAGCTTGGGGCATCGATCCTCTGCATCAGTCTGTCAGCCCTCGGCCGTGTCACGGACGCTTTGCGCTGGCCGGTGGGTTGGCTGTAACTGTTGCGTGGGGCGCTGGATCTGACCAGACGTGGTCGATTTCTGCTCCGGCGGTGGTAATGGGGTGGCTTGGTCGGCAGCTCTGCGTGGTGCAGGTGGCGGCGGCAAGGTTGTTCTGACCGGTGGCTCTGGGCTCTGGTGGTGGGTGGTGCCTAAGGCGTGTGGTGGCTCTCGTGTGCCGGCTCGAGGGGATGGCTTCTTTGGCTGCTCGGAGCGAAAGCCTTGCTGTGACGCCCGGGTAATCAAGCTACAATAACCCTCGGCTAGTGACGACACGTCACCGCAATTACTATAAAAGTTTTCAAACATCAAAACTAAAATGTTCTAAAGGTGACAAATAAATCATATGTAATATTGGTGGAGAAACCAGACTTTTACAAAGAGTTTAAATGCACTATAGTAAGTAAAACAGCGACAAACTATTATTTAAATGCTCTTAAAAATAATAAACAAATACAAACTACTTTATTTGATGGGCAAAAATATTTGTGGTAGTGGTATAATTACTAATGCTAAATTAGGTAGAACTTTTGTACTTTATAAGACAAAATTTAACTGGTAAATAAAAGAAAATGGAAAGGAGGTAAATAAAAAGAAAAAGTCTAAACAAAAAGAAAGAAAACATAATCCTCCTCGCTGGGCCAAGTGGCCCAGCTAGCCACAGCCGCCCGAATGGGCCGGCCCACCCCCATCTGCTTATCCACTCCCTCCCCGCAAACCCTAGCCCGTCCCCACACACTCCCCACAATCCATCCCCTCCTTCCAAGATCTAGATCGACCCCGCCTCTGCCCCAACGCAAGTGGGCGCAGCGTCAGCGCTCGACGCCGTCGCCGGTGCCGTCACCCCGCCGCCCTTGCTGCCTCGCCGGACCACCTTGTCGGAGCCTCAGCGCACCTTGTCCCCGTCCTCGACCTCTTCTCCAACCACGCATGGACGCCAACGTCGTTCGCCGTCACTGCCACCTCGCCCCCGTCGTCGATCTACCACGTCGGACCACCCCGAGCCCGCTGCCCTCCCCGTCCGGCCCCATGTGAGCCATCGCCTTCCCCTCCATATCTCTGTGTACATAGTGCCCAATGGGCTTAAGGCCGCGCCCCGCACATGCTCACCGCACTCACCATGGCCCCTGCATCAGTTGCTGCCGTTGTCGTGTGCTCCGGCCCCGGCCATGGCCGCCGGCGCCAGGCCGCCACAACTACGCGCCCGCTCGCCCCACTGCCCCTCCGTCCCGCCGCAGGACCTCGCCGCCCGCAGCAACCGTGCGCGCCTCCTTTGCCTCACGGCCCCGCGCGCTGCTCCTCCCTTTCGTCCGCCCCGCCCCCTGGCACCACCGCCCTCCGGCTGCCGCAGCTGCCAAGCCCGCCCTCCCGCCGGCCTCCACCCGGCTCATCCCTGCCAACGCGTCACGCTCGCCTCCCTCCTCGGCCCCGCCGCGCCTGGCCGGGCCGGCGCTGCCCCTCTCCAGTGGCCTCGTCTCGCCACAGTGCCTAGCTCGGGCCGCCAGCGCCCAGTGCCCGCTCGCCCGGGCGATGAACTCTCACCCGTTAACCCGGGTGCCCAGCGCTCGATAGGTCCCTATGGCCCTATGACAAGGGGCCCCCAGGCCCCAGAACAAAAAAGAAAAAGAAAATGAAAAAAATAAAATAATAAAAATAATTAATAAAGTATTAAAATATTAATTAATTAATTAATTAAAGAATTAATTAATTTAATTAAACTTAATAAGATTAACCTAACTACTGTTAGACTAATTAACCTGTTTAATTAGTCTTAGAGTATGACAGTAGGCCCCACGCGTCAGTTTGACTCAGTCAACTGACTGGTTGACTGCTGACGTCGTGCTGACGTCATGCTGATGTCATAATTGTAATTTAGAATTAACTTAATTCTGTAAATCCTAGAAAATGATTTAAAACTTTAAAAATTAATATAAAATAATCCGTAACTCGGATGAAAATACTTTGTACATGAAAGTTGCTCAGAACGACGAGACGAATCCGAATACGCAGTCCATTCGTTCACCACACGTCCCTAGCATGGCGGGCATGCACCTTTTCCCCTCCGGCCCATATGTCCGGAAACGCTAAACACCGGGAATACTTTCTCAGATGTTTCCCCCTTCATTGGTATCACCTCCTACCGCGTTAGGTCACATGTAGCACCGCGTTTTGCCATGTTATGCTTTGTGGTGCGATGTTTGCTTTATATTTATGGTTTCTCCCCCCTCTTCTCTCCGATAGACATCGGGACTGAGACTGCTGACGGTGCCACTGTGATCGACTACGTCGACGATGACCCCTCCTTCTTGCCAGAGCAACCAGGCAAGCTCCCCCCCTGATCACCAGATATCGCCCATTCTCTCTCTCTTATTCTTGCATTAGAACTAATACTGTTGTTGATTCGATAGCTCCTATTCTGTTGCATAGCATGCCATTGTTGCTACAACTGTTGATACCTTTACCTGCTATCCTAATGCTTAGTATAGGATGCTAGTACTCCATTAGTGGCCCCACATCCTTGTTCGTCTGCCATGCTATACTATCGGGTTGTGGTCACCTCGGGTGGTGATCACGGGTATATACTATATACATTTTACATGACACATGATGATGATTCGGATATGGGGGCTGAAGGGACAGGTGGTTCCACACAGTTAGTGGTGGGCCTGGGTTCGCGATAGCCCCTTGATGGTTACTTTGTGGCGGAGCGACAGGGCGGGTTGCGACCACCTAGGAGACAGGTGGGCCTGGCCCTGGTCGTTGTCCGCAGTTATTTCATAATAACACGCTTATCGAGATCTTGGTATTTGATCTGAGTCTGGACATTGGCCTATACACACTAACCATCTATGTGGGAATAGTTATGGGCAATCGACGTCGTGGTATCAGCCGAAGCCTTCTTGATGTCAGCGACTGAGCGGCGCGCGCCGGGTTGGACTGCGTAACATAACTTCCTTAGTAATGGAAGTTGCTAGGTCTGCTCACCGGCCGCCCTCGCAACGTGCAGGTGTACATTGGGCGATGGGCACAGACCCCCGTGCGCTTAGGGTTTAGACCGGCGTGCTGACCTCTTTGTTGTGCTTAGGTAGGGTTGTGACATGTTGATCTTCCGAGGCCGGGCATGACCCTGGAAAGTGTGTCCGGCCAAATGGGATCGAGCGTGCTGGGTTATGTGGTGCATCCCTGCAGGGAAGTTAATCTATTTGAATAGTTGTGTCCCTCGGTAAAAGGAAGACCCGGAGTTGTACTCTGACCTCATGACAACTAGAACTGGATACGTAATAAAACACACCCAGATGAGTTCCAGAGATAACTTGGTGGTTGCTCTCTCACAGGGTGATGTGCGGGAGGATCGCCGGGTAGGATTATGCTATACGATGTTACTTGGTGAACTTACCATCTACTCCCTTCTACTCCTGCAAGACGAAGGCTGCGAGAAGCGAGGATACTTGTTACTTTCCAGCTACACTCATCTTCTGCTGCAAGATGGAGGTTACGAGAAGCGTAGTCTTAGATTGGATTAGTTATCCCCCTCTTATTCTGGCATTCTGCAGTTCAGTCCACAGATATTACCCCTTTACATAGATACCATTGCATATGTAGTGTAGATCCTTGCTTGCGAGTATTTTGGATGAGTACTCACGGTTGCTTTTCTCCCCCTTTTCCCCTTTTGTCCCTTCTTATTGGATGACGCAGCCAGATGGTGGAGTCCAGGAGCCAGATGATCCCGAGGATGTTTCTACGTGGAGTTCGGCTTCGAGGAGTAGTTAGGAGGTCCCAGGCAGGAGGCCTTGCCTTTTCGATCATTGCTACTTTTGTGCTAGCCATCTTATGGCAACTTGTTTAACTTATGTTTGTACTCAGATATTATTGCTTCCGCTGACTCTTGTGTTTTCGAGCTTATGTATTCGAGCCCTCGAGGCCCCTGGCTTGTAATATAAAGCTTGTATTATTTTAATTTGTGTCTAGAGTTGTGTTGTGATATCTTCCAGTGAGTCCTTGATCTTGGTCGTACATATTTGCGTGCATGATTAGTGTACGGTCAAATCGGGGGTGTCACAAGTTGGTATATGAGCCGACTGCCTGTAGGAATCCCTCTTTATAACTCCTTGGCCGAAGTTGAGTCTAGTCTTTGAAAACCAAATTTACTAACTTGTTGAGTGGCTTACGGACCCACGTCGCCATTGGGTGGTATTAGGATCTTTTATTCCTCGTCTTTACTCTGGGAATCTGATCTCTCTTCTATTCTGGTTAAATTATTTTACTAATTATGACTCTAGGTTCTTGTAACTATTTCTCCCGGAGATCCCTTATTCCGGAAGATCACCTGCTTCGTGTAACATCCCAAATTCTCAATTTGGAATGTTATACATTAGATCATCATGCATATCATATTTTCTTGCTTTTGGTGGATCCAAGAAAATCCTAAGAAACTCAAGGACCCTCGGAGAGAGTTGGGGATTTCAATATTTTCATATTTGAGGTTTCTCAAATTTTGAAAATAGGATCATTTGATTTTATTTATGTTATCTTCAAGTATTTCTATCTTGAAAAATATGATAGAGGGAGTAAAATGACTCTCCCAAAAATAAAGAAATACTGAGGATTTAATAAAGAAATCAAATAAGTTTTATTCGGAGTTTTATCTGAATTAGGAAAAATTGCATGTTTTCAAAAATACATTTTAGTGCCAAGAAAATGTTCATCTTGTTCTAAATATTCTATTTAGACGGTGAAAATTTGTTTTGGCAATTTTAGATTTTTGTTTTATTTTCTAGAGTTCTTTCGTAGCGCCGGCGTAATTTTTAAAAAAAATAGGGGGACCCGACCCGACTGGGCCGAAGCCCAGACGAGCCAGGCCCATCGCCGCGACCGCCTTCCCCGCCCGCGCCGCTCGCCGTGCCAGTGTCGGACTCCACCGCCGCCGCCGACT
>LR738709.1:225144623-225157953 GCA_902687465.1 Secale cereale | reverse complement strand
CGCCCCGCCGCCACAGCGCATCGCCGTCGCCGCTGCTGCACGCCGCCGCCGCCGCTGCCCACCACCACCACCACCGCAGCCCCGCCGCCCGCCGCCGCCGACGCAGCCCATCGGCCGAATCGACGAGGTAGCCGTCGCCGCCGGTTTTCGGTAGAAAACCATCGGTTTTTCTTCTAGAACCCTAGTTCGTTTTTTTGGCTAGATCGGTTTTCTTTTTTTCGATTTAGTTAATTAGTGAGCGTTCACCCGTTCGTTCGTTCTAACGAACGAGTTCGTCGTTTAGTCCCAGCTGTCGAACGACCGTTCGTTAAGTTGTTTCAGTTTCCTTTTTCGTAATTATTTTCTGATCGTGATTTCTGATCTGATCTTCGTTTTAGTTTATCTTTTCGCTCGTTTATCGGAATCAGGGGCTTCAAGCGCCTGGAGTTTCGTCTCGAAATTCTCTTTCCGTTTAACCTAGTCACTCAAGCTTTGCCTCTGCTAATTTGGACTTAGATCCAGATTAGTTCGGTAGTTGTTTCTCTTTCGCCGTTTGTCTTTCGTTGCTTTCTTTTGTTGTTTCTTTTGCAAACTGGAGTTCTTAAGTTGAACTTTCTGGTTAGGTCTCTTATTTGAGTTTTACCCGTGCATTAGTTAAGTACTTATTGTGTGCTTGTTTGTTTGCGATAGAGTACCCGGAGTGCGCCGCTTGCTACTTTGAATCTCTAGGTTTTGCGGATCATCAGCAAGGCAAGTAACACTTTGATCATACTTTCCAATTACCCAGTTTTCATTGCACTAGTCAAACCCTCACACATTGCATGAGTAGGAGCTATAACATGTGGGACTGGGAAGTAGATTGAGGTAGAACCTATTACCTGCATTACATTCAAACCTTTGGGAGTTACTTCTACGTTTGCTGTTAGGTCATGCTATGCTCGTAGATGTGGATTGGGTGAGTGTATCCATGACAGATGTGAGATTGTTAATTAATGGTTCAACTTAAGGTGGCAACTTTAACACACATCTAGGTGGATTGAGGCACCTGGGTATTCCAGCGATTGCCTGTTTTCTTTTGGACCGCCACCTAGGCTCAAAGGGATCATGAGAGTATTCATACTAGAAACTTCCGTGTGCAGCCACAAGCTATTATGGGCTCTAGCATAGTTGACTAAGTTGTGCGAACTCTTATAGTGGTGGACTAGAAGATGTAGGGGATGTAGGTTGGTACGGTCCACCCGGACGTAAGGTGCTAGTGCTTCTGAAAGACTGTGTCTCGGCCGTCCGTTTCTCAAACAACATGTAGTGCGAGAATTCCAACGGAGGCGATCGAGTCTTGTGGGGAAAAGTGCACAAACCTCTGTAGAGTGTACAAACTGATCATGATTAGTTGTGTCCCCGGTTACGGACGTCTTGAGTATCTAGTACTTGGATATCATGTGAATCTCATCATGTTACTTTAATAAATATTGTTGGGTTTTAATGATGATTATTAATTGGGGTTGAGAGGATGTCTATCTTCTCAACGATGTTTCAACTACCATGATAGTTAATTAAAATATATTCCTTTTTGTAGGGAAAATTTGGCTTTATGCAAAAAAACTGTAACCATAGAGCTTTCCACCAGCCATATTGCATATAGTATAGCTTTACTTTTGTTACTCTCTATGTGTTACTTTGCCAGCATATTCCATGTGCTGACTCGTTTTCGGGCTGCAACGTTCATGTTGCAGACTTTTCAGACGACAAGTAAGGTGCCATTTTAGGTCGTGGTTCTATACTCAGTGATGCCGTTGAAGTTGATGGACTCACTTATCTTCCAAGCCTTCCGCTGTTATCATCATTAGATGGCCTTAAGCCATTTCTATTGTAATAAATTCATCGTTGGAACTATCGATGTAATAAGTGTGTGATTGCTACTCTGTTATAAATCCTTCAAGTATTGTGCGTGTCAGCATTACTGATCCAGGGATGACACTGATGCACAGAGATCGGACTGTTTGAGGTCTGATCGCTACAAGATGGTAGCAGAGCACACGCTGACTGTAGGACACGACCACTAAGCTAAAACCCTAGAGCACTATTCACTCTTCTCATTTCTGACTCCTCATCTTTTCTACTCTTTTAGGATGGTGGATGCAAGGAACAAGTTCACGCAACCTGATGAAGATACACCATTTGGACGACACCTGAAGGAAGTCACCAGATATCTAAACATTGGATTACCCAGTTTCACCGGAACCTAGAACGCCACTTTACCTGAAGAGGAGCGCTGGTTGATTCAAGCTCAAGTTCCAGGAAGGACGTTCATGCCCATCACCGCACCCATAGAATTTTCCTTTAATGCGCCTACATGGAGCCTAGGTAGGAGCATGGCAGCCCACATCGCTATGGGAAGGATTGGAGAAATCTACAAGCAGGAGCTAAAGGACACCATCTACCAGATTTGTGGACGTCGAGATGAGCGGTGGGACATGGTCAACACCCGGAAGGATAGGTCCATTTCCTCGTTCATTCAAGAGTTAAACTAGCACATTCGTCGCCAGGAGCACCAGATGTGTGCAGGGATGATAGATTTGAAGAAAGCACTAACCAGGAACTTGGAGTTAGAGGAAGAACTCAAGTCGACACGCGACGGATATGAGGAGGAGATGTTAATACTTGTGGAGAAGAATGATGATTTGACAAGAAAGTTAGGAGTACTAATGGGAGAAGAGGAAGAAGAACCCAAGGAGATTCCACCTGAAGACTACATCATCATTGATGACACGGACTCAGACCCCGATGATAGCGATGATGAGGACTATGAAGATGAAGCTAGAGCTGACATCATGAAATCTTCTGCCGATCAAACTTTCTAGAAGACCTTCCTATGACTAGTAGTTTTTCCCATTTAGTAGACTTAGAGCACTTTGTAACGATTAGATCCATGTAAGCCCTTGATTGAAATTGATATTGGTGTGATAATGTTTGTGTTTGCCTCATGTGCATTTGGGTAGTGATTTTTCCCTTAGACCTCTTTTCTATTCTAATCTCTTCCCTCTACACCCATCAGATGCCTTCAAGACGTGAGCCCGGATTTGAGTTTCCCCCTGAGCTCACTCAGTTGATCCAACAGCAGAACACCCTGATGCAACTTCTTGTCCAGAACACCCAGAACAACCAGAACAACAACAACAACCCACCACCACCACCACCCGTGGATAACCGGACCCGTTTCTTAAGGTTACAACCACCGGTGTTTGCTAGTAACATTGAACCAATAGTCGCTGATGACTGGCTGCGCAAGATAGGAAGGGATTTGACCACTGCTAACTGCTCAGATGCTGAGAAGGTGCGTTTTGCCGCACACCAGTTGTCTGGACCAGCCGCAGCATGGTGGGAGAATTACACAGCCACTTTCCCCATAGCCAATGTTACTTGGGATCAGTTTCAGCAAGCTTTTTGTACCGCCCATGTCCCAACTGGAGCTATGAGCATGAAGAAGCGGGAGTTTCGCAATTTGCGCCAAGGCAACTGTACTGTGGCTCAGTACATGGATGAGTTTAGTACCATATCTCGTTATGCCCCAGATGATGTGGCCACACATGCCGCTAAGCAGGAGAGATTTATGGAAGGGTTGAATGATGAGATGAGTGTATAGTTGATGGTGGCAACTTTCAACAATTACCAGGAGCTGGTTGATCGAGCTCTAATGATTGAAGGGAAGCACCAACAGATTGAAAATCGCAAGAGGAAGTATGGACAAGGAAAGTATAATTCTGGAGCTCAGCAGAAGCCTCATTTTACCCCTAAACCGGTAGGACAATTTCAACATACCCATGGAGGAGGTAGCTCACACAATCATAGTGGCCCCAAGAATGGGAATGGGAATGGAGGAAGCAACGGACAGAACCGCTCTAACCCAACAACTCCAGCCAAGCAAGACCTGAGTCAAGTAACTTGCTTTAAGTGCCAGAAGACGGGACATTGCGCCAATGAATGTCCAGAAGCCCAGAATGGAAACGGCAATGCAAGCTCTGGGAAGAAGCCGAACCCTTTTAATAGGGAACAAGTGAACCACGTTAGCGTGGAGGAGGTTAAAGCTCAGCCAATTGCAGTAATAGGTAAGTTTTTAGTTAAGTCCTTTACTGCACTCGTTCTTTTCGATACTGGTGCAACGCATTCATACATTTCAAGGGGATTTGTGGATAAGTATAAGCTGCCAACCCAAGCCCTTAGGTCACCCATGTTAGTAACCTCACCAGGAGCAGAGTATATGGCTAAGTTATGGTGTGATCAGTTGCCATTAAGGATTGGTAACTACACTTTCCCTTCGGTCCTAATAGTATTGGAATCACAAGGATTGGATGTGATATTAGGCAAGGATTGGTTATCTAAGTATGAAGGGAACATCGAATGCGCCAGTAAGTCCATTTTGCTTACCCCGCCAGAAGGAAGAAGGATCAAGTATGTATCCCGGCATGTGCCGAATAGGAACAGAGTAAATTCTTTATCAGGAGTTGTTCAGGAGGAAGTACCAGTGGTGAAAGATTTTCCTGACGTATTTCCAGAGGAACTGCGAGGCATGCCACCAGATAGAGATATTGAGTTTTTGATTGAGCTTTTGCCAGGCACAGGGCCAATTTCTAAGAGACCATACAGGATGCCCGCAAAGGATTTGGAGGAGATTAAGAAACAGATTAAGGAGTTACTGGATGAAGGTTATATTCGCCCAAGTTCTTCGCCTTGGGGTTCACCAGTACTTCTAGTGGAGAAGAAGGATGGATCGTTAAGAATGGTTGTTGATTATCGATGACTGAATGAAGTAACGATCAAGAACAAGTACCCACTGCCGATGATCAATGATCTGTTCGATAGATTGCAAGGAGCTAAGGTGTTTTCCAAAATTGATCTACGATCAGGGTACCATCAATTGAAGATTCGAGAGCAAGACATACCTAAGACGGCCTTTATCACCAGGTATGGGTTGTACGAGTATACCGTTATGTCTTTTGGTCTGACTAACGCACCAGCATACTTTATGAACCTGATGAACAAAATGTTTATGGACTTTTTGGATAAGTTCGTCGTGGTGTTCATAGATGATATATTGATCTTCTCAAAGGATGAAGAGGAACATGCAGAGCATTTGCGTTTGGTATTGGAGAAGCTCAGAGAACATCAGTTGTATGCCAAGTTTAGCAAATGCGAGTTTTGGTTAAAGGAAGTTGGATTCCTCGGACACGTTATATCCGGAGAAGGAATAGCAGTAGATCCCGCCAAGGTGGACACTGTGACAAATTGGGAAGCACTGACAACAGTTGGAGAGATCCGGAGTTTTCTTGGACTGGCAGGATACTACCGGAGATTTATTGAGAATTTCTCGCGGATTGCCAAACCAATGACGGAGTTGTTAAAGAAGGATACCAAGTTCAGTTGGACCGAAGAATGTGAGACCAGTTTCCAGGAATTAAAGAAACTTTTGGTCTCATCACCTGTGTTGATTCTGCCAGATCAACATAAGGACTATGAGGTGTACTGCGACGCTTCACGTCGAGGACTTGGAGCAGTTCTGATGTAGGAAGGAAGATTTGTTTCGTATGCTTCACGACAACTGAAACCTCATGAGTTGAACTATGCCACTCATGATTTGGAATTAGCAGCCGTAGTTCATGCATTGAAGACTTGGAGACATTTTCTCATCGGAAATCATTGTGAAGTATATACGGATCACAAGAGCTTGAAGTATATATTCACTCAGAAGGAGCTGAATCTCAGGCAAAGGAGATGGCTGGAACTCATTAAGGATTACGACATGAGATTGCATTATTATCCCGGAAAGGCTAACGTAGTAGCCAATGCGCTAAGCCGTAAGAGCCATGTCAATACCCTAATGACGGAGGATTTACCAAAGGAGTTAGCCGAGGACTTACGAGAACTACATTTGGAGATAGTTCCGAGAGGCTATGTAGCAAGACTAGAGCTCCAGTCTACCCTGATGGATAAAATCAGAGAAGCTCAGAAAACTGACAAGGAGGTTGCCTCTATAAAGGAGAGGATGAACGAAGGAAAGGCTAAAGGATTTCGTGAGGATGAGCACGACACCCTATGGTTCGAGGACCGCGTTTATGTGCCTAATGACCCAGGATCAGGAAGTTGATTTTGCAGGAGGCCCATGATTCACCATACTCAATTCACCCAGGAAATACTAAGATGTATTTGGATTTGAAGGTTATTTTTTGGTGGACCGGTATGAAGAAGGATATTGCGGAGTATGTAGCAGTTTGTGATGTATGTCAGAGAGTGAAGGCAGAACATCAGAAGCTGGCAGCATTGTTACAACCATTGCCAATACTCGAATGGAAGTGGGATAAGCTAGGTATGGATTTTATTACGGGATTACCCAGAACTCGTTCTGGCTATGACTCGATTTGGGTTGTAGTCGATCGTTTGACAAAGGTAGCTCATTTCATCCCCGTAAAGACTACTTATACCGGTGCAAAATTGGCAAAGATATACATGACCAGAATCGTATGCCTGCACGGAGTTCCAAGGAGCATCGTATCAGACAGAGGAACCCAGTTTACCTCAAAGTTCTGGAATCAGTTACACAAGACTTTGGGTACCAGGCTAGAATTTAGTACAGCTTTTCATCCGCGGACAGATGGACAGACTGAAAGAGTCAATCAAATTTTGGAGGATATGCTGAGAGCTTGTGCACTAGATTATGGATCTAGTTGGGACGACAATTTGCCGTATGCCGAGTTTTCTTACAACAACAGTTATCGATCCAGTTTGAAGATGGCCCCTTTCGAAGCATTATACGGAAGGAGGTGTAGGACTCCGTTGTCTTGGGATGAAGTTGGAGACCGCCAGTTGTTTGGGCCAGATCTAATCAAGGAATCAGAACAAAAGGTGAAGTTGATTCGCGATTGGCTCAAGATAGCTCAGTCCAGGCAGAAGAGCTACGCGGATTCAAAACGCAAGGAGATCGTTTACGAAGTCGGAGACAGAGTTTATCTTCGAGTATCTCCACTTCGAGGAGTTAAGCGCTTTGGAGTTAAGGGAAAACTAGCGCCCTGTTTTGTAGGACCATATAAGATTATGGAACGTATGGGAGAAGTAGCCTACAAGTTGGAACTGCCTGAAGGATTGTCAGGAGTTCACGATGTATTCCACGTTTCCTAGTTGAAGAAATGCCACGCAGAGATGGCTGAGACACCGCTAAGGGATACTGTGCCTTTGGAAGCTATTCAGTTGGATCGCGACTTGACCTACGAAGAGAAACCAGTCAAGATTCTCAAGTCTGCCAGCCGAGTCACCCGCAGCAAGGTTATCAAGTTTTGCAAAGTTCAGTGGAGTCACCACACCGAGGATGAAGCCACCTGGGAACGAGAGGAAGACCTGCGGAGAGACCACCCTCACCTATTTTCTAGCCAACCCGAATCTCGAGGGCGAGATTCATCTTAAGGGGGGTAGGTTTGTAACATCCCAAATTTTCAATTTGGAATGTTATACATTAGATCATCATGCATATCATATTTTCTTGCTTTTGGTGGATCCAAGAAAATCCTAAGCAACTCAAGGACCCTCGGAGAGAGTTGGGGATTTCAATATTTTCATATTTGAGGTTTCTCAAATTTTGAAAATAGGATCATTTGATTTTATTTATGTTATCTTCAAGTATTTCTATCATGAAAAATATGATAGAGGGAGCAAAATGACTCTCCCAAAAATAAAGAAATACTGAGGATTTAATAAAGAAATCAAATAAGTTTTCTTTGGAGTTTTATCTGAATTAGAAAAAATTGCATGTTTTCAAAAATGCATTTTAGTGCCAAGAAAATGTTCATCTTGTTCTAAATATTCTATTTAGACGGTGAAAATTTGTTTTGGCAATTTTAGATTTTTTTTTATTTTCTAAAGTTCTTTCGTAGCGCCGGCGTAATTTTAAAAAAAAAATAGGGGGACCCGACCCGATTGGGCCGAAGCCCAGCCGAGCCAGGCCCATCGCCGCGACCGCCTTCCCCGCCCGCGCCGCTCGCCGTGCCAGCGTCGGACTCCACCGCCGCCGACGACTTTCTTGCCCCCTCCCCCAGGCTTCTAGCCCCCCCCCCACTATATAAGCCGCCTCCCCTGCCCCTTGCCGCACACCGCCCCGCCGCCACAGCGCATCGCCACCGCTGCTGCCCACCACCACCACCACCGCAGCCCCGCCGCCCGCCGCCGCCGATGCAGCCCGCCGGCCGAATCGACGAGGTAGCCGCCGCCGCCGGTTTTCGGTAGAAAACCATCGGTTTTTTTTCTAGAACCCTAGTTCGTTTTTTTTTTGCTAGATCGGTTTTCTTTTTTTTCGATTTAGTTAATTAGTGAGCGTTCACCCGTTCGTTCGTTCTAACCAACGAGTTCGTCGTTTAGTCTCAGCTGACGAACGTTCGTTCGTTAAGCTGTTTTCAGTTTTCCTTTTCGTAGTTATTTTCTGATCGTGATTTCTGATCTGATCTTCGTTTTAGTTTATCTTTTCGCTCGTTTATTGGAATCAGGCGATTCAAGCGCCTGGAGTTTCGTCTCGAAATTCTCTTTCCGTTTATCCTAGTCACTCAAGCGTTTGCCTCTACTAATTTGGACTTAGATCCAGATTGGTTCGGTAGTTGTTTCTCTTTCGCCGTTTGTCATTCATTGCTTTCTTTTGTTGTTTCTTTTGCAAACCGGAGTTCTTAAGTTGAACTTTCTGATTAGGTCTCTTATTTGAGTTTTACCCATGCATTACTTAAGTACTTATTGTGTGCTTGTTTGTTTGCGATAGAGTACCCGGAGTCCGCCGCTTGCTACTTTAAATCTCTAGGTTTTGCGGATCATCAGCAAGGCAAGTAACACTTTGATCATACTTTCCAATTACCCAGTTTTCATTGCATTAGTCAAACCCTCACACATTGCATGAGTAGGAGCTATAACATGTGGGACTGGGAAGTAGATTGAGGTAGAACCTATTACCTGCATTACATTCAAACCTCTGGGAGTTACTTCTACGTTTGCTGTTAGGTCATGCTATGCTCGTAGACGTGGATTGGGTGAGTGTATCCATGACAGATGTGAGATTGTTAATTAATGGTTCAACTTAAGGTGGCAACTTTAACACACATCTGGGTGGATTGAGGCACCTGGGTATTCCAGTGATTGCCTGTTTTCTTTTGGACCGCCACCTAGGCACAAAGGGATCATGAGATTATTCATACTAGAACTTCCGTGTGCAGCCACAAGCTATTATGGGCTCTAGCATAGTTGACTAAGTTGTGCGAACTCTTATAGTGGTGGACTAGCAGATGTAGGGGATGTAGGTTGGTACGGTCCACCCGGACGTAAGGTGCTAGTGCTTCTGAAAGACTGTGTCTCGGTCATCCGTTTCTCAAACAACATGTAGTGTGAGAATCCCAACGGAGGCGATCGAGTCTTGTGGGGAAAAGTGCACAAACCTCTGCAGAGTGTACAAACTGATCATGATTTGCCGTGTCCCCGATTACGGACGTCTTGAGTATCTAGTACTTGGATATCATGTGAATCTCATCATGTTACTTTAATAAATATTGTTGGGTTTTAATGATGATTATTAATTGGGGTTGAGAGGATGTCTATCTTCTCAACGATGTTTCAACTACCATGATAGTTAATTAAAATATATTCCTTTGTAGTAGGGAAAAATTGGCTTTATGCAAAAAAATTGTAACCATAGAGCGTTCCACCAGCCATATTGCATATAGTATAGCTTTACTTTTGTTACTCTCTATGTGTTACTTTGCCAGCATATTCCATGTGCTGACCCGTTTTCGGGCTGCAACGTTCATGTTGCAGACTTTTCAGACGACGAGTAAGGTGCCATTTTAGGTCGTGGTTCTATATTCAGTGATGTCGTTGGAGTTGATGGACTCACTTATCTTCCAAGCCTTCCGCTGTTATCATCATTAGATGGCCTTAAGCCATTTTTATTGTAATAAATTCATCGTTGGAACTATCGATGTAATAAGTGTGTGATTGCTACTCTGTTATAAATCCTTCAAGTACTGTGCGTGTCAGCATTACTGATCCAGGGATGACACTGATGCACAGAGATCGGACTGTTTGAGGTCTGGTCGCTATACGTCGTCAGAAGATTCTGGGGATATCCCTCGATATTTTCCCGAGACCCTTGTGCTCATCGCCTTTGAAATTCACTTCCACCGATATATCCCTATGGATATCTGCATGCACTTGTCATTCCCATGATCATTCCTCATCGCTCTTGTTGTTACAAGATGCCTCGAAATATTCTCCGTTGTCCCGAGAATCCTTTGAGTTTACTATCTTGTAGTTTTATTTTGCGTGAAAACCCTTACGGTTATTTCCTCACATTTATTGAGGATCCGTTCTTCTCAATTGTTCACGTGTCTCATAAAATTCTTCAGAATACTTTTCGACCTTTTGAAAATCCTCTGCAGCCTGTTACTCTTGAAATTCTTGCCTACTTGCATTATGGTTAATTCCATATGACTAGTAGTCTTCGTTAACATCACTTGTCTTAGCCATTCTGAGCATAATTATTCAATGTGTGTGTATGCACGCACTCATCAGGTTATCCCTTTTAAAATTATCTTTCCGGCTCAAATGTCATTCCGGACATGAATTGGTTTTGGGCAATTCAAACCTTTATTGATTTTCCAACTAAGTGTTTTCAAATTGTCCATCCTTGATCAAAGCGTCTGCTTCTGATCCTTCGTTTTGGAAACCATAAATTCTTTCTATTTAAGCATCAGACTAATAAGGTGATTCTTGAATCTGATGCCACTGCATTCTTTATTTCTCTGAGTGAGTACCGATACTCACATCAGCTCCCTTGTGGATCGCCCGATCCATTGTTGGATTGTTATCGGACAGTGTCCTTCATATTCAATCACCTTGTGAGTTCTTCCCCTGATACATAATGCCTTTGGTAAATTGTATCCTCTGCTTGGCCAACCATGCTCTGCTTTCGAGCTTGAATATTTACTTTCGAAACTTGTGGTATATGTTACTAAGATGCCCGATGGGTTGAACCTATGCCTTCCCCTAATCCGTGAGAACCCGGGAAGTTTTCACAAGTCATACTCTTACGGTGTTCTACCAAATGAAATTCCAACACTACAGTTTGATCAAAGCGAGAGGTGAATGAAATGATATGCATTGAAGAAGTGGGAGTCGACCTTGAACTTTGTGTTCATGCCCATGAAAATTATGTAGACCGTCTCAGAAGCTTCTTGCAAAATGATTATCTAGCTGTATGATTCTTTCGGTATTCTTGAATTGATTCCTTACAGTTATGGTTCTGACCATGCTGTCCTGATTTGATACATCTGATGGGAATTCATTCCAGTGCCTCGTCTATTTTGGCAAGGTTGAAGTATCTACTGTCATAGGTCAATGACCCGGTTCTACTTCTAGCATGTTCTACCTTCGAGTATTACCCCCTGGTATCTCGAAGATGTCTTTCCATTGCACCACATCTTACTAACTTTGTTGAAATAATATCTTTCCTTGTCGTAACCACTCTACGGGTTCTGGGTTATTGTCAACCGAGGACACCGACTAGTGAAATTATTCCGCACTACAACTCAAATACCCCTAGTATTTTTATTGGGAAATTCTGAATTCAATCTGGTCATTCCTAGACTATCAGCTGCATCCTGGTCTTGCCATCTTTGACTGTGCTACCTCGTCCTTCTCCGGTGCACGAATTCTTCAGTGTGTGAGCACGACTTACGTCGAGCTTTCAACATCATGTTGCTTGTCTTGAAAGGCAACTTTGGTTCCGAGTTTGCATCTTATATATTGATCATATAACTTGCCACTTCGTCATTCCCTTGCTTGTTACCGTTGTTGTTTGATTGCATCCTCTTGAAACCTCCCGACAAATGTGTCGGATCACCTTCAACACTTTGACTTCTTCCGAGATGTCAACTATGTTCATGATGAGAAATACCCTCCTTTCCCTCGATGATTTTTATTATCATCGACAACACCCTTGACTTCCTTTCGTCGCGAACTTGCCCACATTATGAATACTACTTGCTCTCCAGATAGTGTGGTATTCTGCCTTGAAGTATTGCTGTCTAGTATGTCGAGAATGTTGTGGGGATTGCTCCACTTCTTAGAATTTCTTGGTATGGAGATACTTCTCGTCATCACCATTCTTCCTTGGTCCCCATGTTTTTTTTACCGGGATACCAATATGCTAACGATGCTGCTTGAGTTCTATACTTCTAGCAACCCTATTGCTTTGGAGTTAACGATCGACAGTTCGTTCTTAGACTATTGGTTATTGAATCGCCACTCTAACATTGATCTTGCTGCCTAAGGTCATATTTCAAGCACACCTTTCAACTAATGATTAATGGCGTATGTTTTCCTCGAGCATACAACATTATATCATTTGAATTGACAAGTGTCATCTTCTTGTTCACATTATTGTGGAAATCCATCTGTTTGGAATTCTCGATAAATTGTCGCTGAGCCCATCAGCCACATCCTCATCCTCTCCTTGGTTTAATGATGAACTGTTGTTTCAGGAACCTGCCCCCATAGTTCATTTCCCGAGAATCTTGCAATGTCATTTCGTCAATTTGTGTTGCACCTTTTCTTCTTGAACATCCCGAGTCTGAGGTCCCATGACACCAATCGGATCTGAATCTCGACAGATATGATGGTTGGGACAACTTTCCAGGAGTTATAATATTGGTCATTTGATGACCCGGTAAGGTGATGTCATGCCTAGCACCCCTGGCTGGAGGACCTATCATTATAATCTCTTTTGCAAGGATAACCATTCTTCCAGGAGGAAATCGTAAGACTTATTCTATAAGTTGTTCCTGATGAATCCTTTGTGTATCCAAGTCCGATCTTTGCTTCAAGACCATGCCAATGCTATCTCGAAGCATGTCTGTGGTACTCCAATTTTCAACAAGAGCATTTGAAGCCCAATGCTAAATGTTTCTTGGTCAGTTATCCAAACACCGTTGTATGGGTAACATCTTGATTAATCCTTACCTCTTTATCTAAATGGTTGGGGTACTTGCTCTCTTACCCTGTATGCCATGTTCTGTTTGTCCATGGGAAGGATATACTCCTATTTATTATGTGTAATCACAATTTTCCTTTCCATTTGTTTGTTTAACCTTTCTTTGATCTACATATAATCTAAGCAGTAATAATTTTTTGCTTATGTAAACACCTTGGTGTACAACTCTGTTAGTAAGACTTTGATTCTATTGTTGTAACATTCCATTAAATGCCGGTGAATGATAACCTTTCCTATTGGTCCGCCTCATTACAATGAGAAAGAAGATGGTTCTCTTCGCCCCCC
>LR738709.1:225108705-225144548 GCA_902687465.1 Secale cereale | reverse complement strand
CCCCCCCCCACCCCCCCGTCCTTGGTACCGACATTGTTGCTAACATAGCCGACAAGCTATCCACTGGCATGCCTCCCTGTCGCGGCTGTGCAAGATGTCACCCCCCTTCCTATTTTCAACCCACATGGTGGGCCCATAACCCACAGGTCCACTGGATCGAAACCTGACACTTCTTTACAACCCGGAGTCTAATGTATCTTTGCACCTGGCTTCGTATGTGATTCACGAGCTGAAGTCTATACCATTATTCATCCTGGGATCAAACACCATGTTATTCTCGTTGTTCAAGCCCCCATTATAGCTTCTGTCTAGGCATCGAATGATTGCCTACCCATTTGAAACATTGGTACCATCGTATATTGCACTCAACGGATTCACTGAAATACAACTCGTGGGGTACCTCGTGTATTTCCCATTGAGTTCACCGTCAGATGCCCAGCTTTGTGGAGATGCGTTCTTCTGAAGTTTTTCCCCCTGGTCGCGTTCGTAGGACGATGGAGATCCCAAAGAAAGGACGATGACTTGATCACGATGACTTGAAGCAGAGAAATGAAGACATCAATGAAAGGGATCAACCACTTCGAAAGGGCAGCCAAGACCGAGAAGACTCGTTAGCTTTTCGCTACCAGCACCTTTCCCCCCTTACTCCACCGCTTAAATCTCGGGACGAGATTTCTTGTAGTGGAGGAGAATTGCGATGTCTGGGTAATCAAGCTGCAGTAACCCTCGGCTAGTGACAACACGTCACCGCAATTACTGTTGATAATTTCGTGTTAGTTCGAAACCGGTTCAAATTCAAATTCAAAATGAAGCAAACCATAAAAGTTTTCAAACGTCAAAACTAAAATGTTCTAAAGGTGACAAATAAATCATATGTAATATTGGTGGAGAAACCACACTTTTACAAAGAGTTTAAATGCACTATAGTAAGTAAAACAACGACAAACTATTATTGAAATGCTCTTAAAAATAATAAACAAATACAAACTATTTTATTTAATGGGCAAAATATTTGTGGCAGTGGTATAATTACTAATGCTAAATTAGGTAGAACTTTTGTACTTTATAAGACAAAATTTAACTGGTAAATAAAAGAAAACGGAAAGGAGGTAAATAAAAAGAAAAAGTCTAAACAAAAAGAAAGAAAACATAATTCCTCCTCGCTGGGCCAAGTGGCCCAGCTGGCCTCAGCCGCCCGAATGGGCCGGCCCACCCCCATCTGCTTATCCACTCCCTCCCCGCAAACCCTAGCCCGTTCCCACACACTCCCCCACGATCCATCCCCTCCTTCCCCGATCTGGATTGACCCCGCCTCTGCCCCGACGCAAGTCGGCGCCCTGTCACCGCCCGACGCCATCGCCGGTGCCGTCACCCCGCCGCCCTTTCTGCCTCGCCGGACCACATCGTCGGAGCCTCGCCGCACCTTGTCCCCGTCCTCGACCTCTTCTCCAACCACGCTTGGATGCCAACGTCGTTCACCGTCGCTGCCACCTCGCCCCCGTCGTCGATCTACCACGTCAGACCACCCCGAGCCCGCTGCCCTCCCCGTCCGGCCCCATGTGAGCCATCGCCTCCCCCTCCATATCTCTGTGTACGTAGTGCCCAACGGGCTTAAGGTCGTGCCCCGCACGTGCTCACCGCGCTCACCGTGGCCCCTGCATCAGTTGATGCCGTCGTCGTGTGCTCCGGACCCGGCCATGGCCGCCGGCGCCAGGCTGCCGCAACTGCGCGCCCGCTCGCCCCACTGCCCCTCCGTCCCGCCGCAGGACCTCGCCGCCCGCAGCAGCCGTGCGCGCCTCCTTTGCCTCGCAGCCCCGCGCGCTGCTCCTCCCGTTCGTCCGCCCCGCCCACTGGCACCACCGCCCTCCGGCCGCCGCAGACGCCAAGCCCGCCCTGCCGCCGGCCTCCACCCGGCTCACCCCTGCCGACGCGCCGCACTTGCCTCCCTCCTCGGCCCCGCCGCACCAGGCCGGGCCGGCGCTGCCCCTCTCCGGTGGCCTCGTCCCGCCGCAGTGCCTAGCCCGGGCCGCTGGCGCCAAGTGCCCGCTCGCCCGGGCGATGAACTCTCGCCCGTTAACCCGGGTGCCCAGCGCCCGATAGGTCCCTATGGCCCTAAGACAAGGGGCCCCAGGCCCCAGAACAAAAAAGAAAATGAAAATGAAAAAAATGAAATAATAAAAATAATTAATAATGTATTAAAATATTGATTAATTAATTAATTAATTAATTTAATTAAACTTAATTAGATTAACCTAACTACTGTTAGACTAATTAACTTGTTTAATTAGTCTTAGTGTATGACAGTAGGCCCCACGCGTCAGTTTGACTCAGTCAACTGACTGGTTGACTGATGACGTCGTGGTGACGTCATGCTGATGTCATAATTGTAATTTAGAATTAACTTAATTATGTAAATCCTAGAAAATGATTTAAAACTTTAAAAATTAATATAAAATAATATGTAACTCGGATGAAAATACTTTGTACATGAAAGTTGCTCAGAACGACGAGACGAATTCGAATACGTAGTCCGTTCGTTCACCACACGTCCCAAGCATAGCAGACATGCACCTTTTCCCCTCCGGTCCATCTATCCGAAAACGCTAAACACCGAGAATACTTTCCCGGATGTTTCCCCCTTCATTGGTATCACCTCCTACCGCGTTAGGTCACACGTAGCACCGCGTTTTGCCATGTTATGCTTTGTGGTGCGATGTTTGCTTTATATTTATGGTTTCTCCCCCCTCTTCTCTCCGATAGACATCGGGACTGAGACTGCTGACGGTGCCACTGTGATCGACTGCGTCGACGATGACCCCTCCTTCTTGCCAGAGCAACCAGGCAAGCCCCCCCCCCCTTGATCACCAGAGATCGCCCATTCTCTCTCTCTTATTCTTGCATTAGAACTAATACTGTTGTTGATTCGATAGCTCATATTCTGTTGCATAGCCTGTCATTGTTGCTACAACTGTTGATACCTTTACCTGTTATCCTAATGCTTAGTATAGGATGCTAGTACTCCATCAGTGGCCCCACATCCTTGTCCGTCTGCCATGCTATACTATTGGACTGTGATCACCTCGGGTGGTGATCACGGGTATATACTATATACATTTTACATGACACATGATGATGATTCGGATATGGGGGCTGAAGGGGCAGGTGGTTCCACACAGGTAGTGGTGGGCCTGGGTTCCCGACAGCCCCTTGATGGTTACTTTGTGGCGAAGCGACAGGGCGGGTTGCGACCACCTAGGAGACAGGTGGGCCTGGCCCTGGTCGTTGTCCGCGGTTATTTCACAATAACACGCTTATAGAGATCTTGGTATTTGATCTGAGTCTGGCCATTGGCCTATACGCACTAACCGGCTACGTGGGAATAGTTATGGGCACTCGACGTCGTGGTATCAGCCGAAGCCTTCTTGACATCAGCGACTGAGCGGCGCGCGCCGGGTTGGACCGCGTAACGTAACTTCCTTAGTAATGGAAGTTGCTAGGTCTGCTCACCGGCCGCCCTCGCAACGTGTAGGCGTGCATTGGGCGATGGGCCCAGTCCCCCGTGCGCTTAGGGTTTAGACCGGCGTGCTGACCTCTCTGTTGTGCTTAGGTAGGGCTGCGACGTGTTGATCTTCCGAGGCCGGGCATGACCCTGGAAAGTGTGTCCGGCCAAATGGGATCGAGCGTGCTGGGTTATGTGGTGCACCCCTGCAGGGACGTTAATCTATTCGAATAGTCGTGTCCCTCGGTAAAAGGACGCCCCGGAGTTGTACTCTGACCTCATGACAACTAGAAATGGATACGTAATAAAACACACCCAGATAAGTTCCAGAGATAACTCGGTGGTTGCTCTCTCATAGGGTGATGTGCGCGAGGATCGCCGGGTAGGATTATGCTATACGATGTTACTTGGTGAACTTACCATCTACTCCCTTCTACTGCTGCAAGACGGAGGCTGCGAGAAGCGAAGATACTTGTTACTTTCCAGCTACCCTCATCTTCTGCTGCAAGATGGAGGTTACGAGAAGCGTAGTCTTAGATTGGATTAGTTATCCCCCTCTTATTCTGGCATTCTGCAGTTCAGTCCATAGATATTACCCCTTTACATAGATACCATTGCATATGTAGTGTAGATCCTTGCTTGCGAGTACTTTGGATGAGTACTCACGGTTGGTTTTCTCCCCCTTTTCCCCCTTTTGTCCCTTATTCTCGAATGACGCAACCAGATGGTGGAGTCCAGGAGCGAGATGATCCCGAGGATGTTTCTACATGGAGTTCGGCTTCGAGGAGTAGTTAGGAGGTCCCAGGCAGGAGGCCTTGCCTTTTCGATCGTTGCTACTTTTGTGCTAGCCATCTTATGGCAACTTGTTTAACTTATGTATGTACTCAGATATTATTGCTTCCGCTGACTCTTGTGTTTTCGAGCTTATGTATTCGAGCCCTCGAGGCCCCTGGCTTGTAATATAAAGCTTGTATTATTTTAATTTGTGTCTAGAGTTGTGTTGTGATATCTTCCAGTGAGTCCTTGATCTTGGTCGTAAACATTTGCGTGCATGATTAGTGTACGGTCAAATCGGGGGCGTCACACTTGTTGTGGCTTTGGCCGGAGTTGATGATGGTGATGCATGTGGGCGCCGCACACCTTCTTGGAGGCGTCGTCGTCCGAGGGCCTACGCCCTCGTCTCTTGCACTTCGGGGGAATCCGTTGTTCCAGGTTCCTGGAACAAACGATGGTGGCGCTCCAGCGCCGCAGTCCTTCTTGGAGGCATCGATCTAGAGTGGTCTTGGCCCGGGAGGGCCATCGGCTTGGGTGGTGCGTGGAAGTCGGAGCGGCGGCTCCGAATCTCGTCGTCATGAAGGGGTGTCAGCATTGGCCATGTGGGTGGCAGTGTCGTTAGCCAGCCTGGTGCGCGACCTCAGGGTCGGCATGGATGTCCGAGCGGCGGCTCCGGAGCTCATTGTCATGGAGGGGTTCCGACATTGGCCACGTGGGTGGCAGTGTCGTTGACCAGCGTGGTGCGCGGCCTCAGGGTCGACGTGGATGCTGGAGCAGCGACTCCGGAGATGGTTGTTGGGTGTCGGCTTCGGTTGCTCGAGTGACGAAGCTGGCGGCTCGCTGGAGCGCAGCCTCGGGGTCGGAGAGTGTGGTTTTCGTATGTATGTCGAAGCGGCGGCTTCGGACATGGTTGTAGGGTGTTGGCTCCGGTCGCTCGGGCGGCAAGGCTAGCAGCTCGCCTGGTGCGCGGCCTTGGGATCGGTGTGGACACCGGAGCGGCGGCTCCGTTTCTGGTTGTAGAGTGTCAGCTTTGGGTTTTGCTCTGGTAACAGAGCCGGCGGCTCGCCTAGTGCGCGGCCTCGGGGTCGGCGTGAGTAGATGGTGCCCTTTTGGGGGCGTGTTGTAACGGTTTTCGTCTGATTTTCTATTGATTAACCGGCCAACTCTTTATATCGGTTTTCGACCAGTTTCCTTATAAGCTGTTCAATTCTCTTTATCTTAATAAAAAGGCAGAGCTCCTGCCGATTTAAAAAAAATGTTTATGTAACTATTGCATTTTTTAACACTTCTGTGACTATTGCATGCACGGCTGTTGAGTGATAGTTAACCATATCTTCTTCCAATGCAAACCCGCACATGATCCTGACACAGTTTCGGGGGCTGCCATGCTTTCTTTTCCCAATGCAAACGGTTCATCTATTCCCATTCTTTCTTTACTGTAGGCTGCCAGGCTTGACGTTGGCACATCTTTGCGACATCCGATGTGCTGTTCTACGAAGTCCACAACAAATCTATACTACTATTAAACAAGCAAACATATTCACCGCTAACTATACCCAGACTAATCTAAACACAACAGCACGGAGAAATTATAGCCTCTTGATCATCTATACTACTATTAAACAAGCAAACATATTCACCGCTAACTACACCCAGACTAATCTACACACAACAGCACGGAGAAATTATAGCCTCTACATCAGATCTCTTAATTTAATCTAACCGTTTAGATTACACTAATCCTGAGCCAAAACCGCGTTTAGAATATTCACTGGGCGGACGGAAACTTTGCCATCCCGAGTAGTACTCAAGCTACGCGAGGACGTCACGTCCATCTATTCCCACATATGTCGTTCCTATCGCCCCTCCCGCCGCTTCCACCGCTGCTCTAGGAAGGATCGAGCCCCCGCCTCCGTCGTTCCCCACCCCTCCCTTCTCTCTTATCCTCGTCGCTGCCATAGGATGTCGTCGGGCAAAGCTCGGCCTGCGTCGGTAGCGTCGGGTCCCTCTCCTCCCTCGGGCAACGGCGGCGGCGTGAGACATAGCGGGCTCGGCCTGCGCCGGTGATGGCGGGGTCCCTCTCCATCATCGGGCAGCGGCGGCGACGCAGGACACAGCAGGCTCGGCCTGCGCCAGTGACGGCAGGGACCCTCTCCTCCCTCAAGCAGCGGCACGCAGTGGGCGGCCACGGATGCAACGCTGGGTGCGGGGCGTGGCGGCTCTTGTGGCACATGCGCGCGACGCTGCTGTGGCGACTGCCGTGTCCGATGCTCTGGACTGGAGCTAGAGCGGCGCCGTCACCTGGCCAAGGACCAGGGCAGTTTTCCGAGTGGTGGAACGTCTTCGTACAGCGCGGGTGAGGTCTCTTCCTCTGCGTTGTACATTTGGATCACGGAGTGTACGGCGATAACCGTGATGTTGTCGCCAATCTCACATCTTGTTTCTTCAAATTGTGTTCTTTAAAATCTGAAGCCTGCATCTGTAAATGATAGTTCCTAGAGCATAGTGTGGTTATGGGCGACCAAAACGTATCGGGATGTACTGGTTGACAAGGTTTGATCTACTTTTATTGTGGTATATGCCTCTCTTTATTCAATCATGTACGATTGCTTTCTTCTTATTTCTTTGGCAGATTTCACAGCTCGCAAGTTCCAGTGTCCAAATGTTGATTTCAAACTTCAGATCCACAAGATTGGTAAGAAGTGCAATATTCTTTCTGCACACCTACCTTGAGGTAGTAACAAAATCATTTGTGGCATGTTTAACTCGGTTGTTTGTGTTTACATAGGAGTGGAGTTTCAACTCTGCCAGTAAAACAAGATTAAGTGGGAGGGTTGAAACTCTTTGCATGTAAATGTTTAACTGAATGATTTAAGATGGTCTAAAATTCTTTAGCTTGCAACTATTTAACGAAATTATTTTTAAGTGGGCTATCACAGTGACACCATACCTTGAGTACCACTTAGTACATATGAAAAGTAGATTATGATAATTGACCTTTCATGATCGGATCTCGGGCAATCATGATTTTGTATTTTGCAGTTTTAATAATTCTGACTGGAGGGGTATTTCGTGACTTGTGAGTGTCAGGTTCGATGCATAAAATATCGTGGTCTATTTGTTATGTGCCATTCTGCACAAGAACTTCATCATCATTATGCTTTTTCCCCTTTCATTTGAGTTAGTATAGTGGTTACTGCAAGACCAATATAATCCGGTAATGTTATTGCAATGCCATTGAAATTTTTGTCGTGCTCATCCAACTCTTTGACCTTGCAGACTATAAAGTATAAATTTCATTACTGGATTATCAAGTGGTTCAGAAGATTAGTTTCTCTTACAAGCAGAGGATTTCCCTCACTGTATGAACCAGAAATTGAATGTATTAAAGGCTCCTCCTATTCTCAAGATTATTCGGGCGGTAAGCTTTGAGATTGATTTCTTTTTTGCTTCCCTTTAATTTTGGAGAAAGCAACTGATTGTCTGCTATATGGTTTCCCTTTTGTTTCAGAGCAAGAAACTGGCTTTATCTCTTAAGCAATTTTCTCATATGTGTGATTGGAAAGATGACTGATATTTGATCTACGACACTACTAACTGAAGACGATTTTATGTTATGAGACTTTGGCCTGATTTCAGAGATGTACTAAATTCTGAAGTTTGTTGTATGACACTACTATCTGACAAGTACATTGGTTCACACTTACTTGAGTGTACCCTATGTGTCAATTTGTGGTCTGTGATTTTAATGTGTGTTTTCCTATTGTTGTCATTATCCTCGACAGATAATTCAAATGGTCGATTCATGGCTTGCTACAATAGATGATTTTCTGAATCTAATGTATTCTTTTACTGCTGTTGTTAGGTTGTTAATTCATCAAGCCCGACTACTGAGTATACATATTGTGTTCATCTTCCCTGCCTTCTTAGGAAAACTCATGTACCGAAGTCTGAAGGTAAGCTATTCTTTATTTACATTTTTTGTTTATTCCTGCTATCCCAGGTTCTAATTAAATGCAAGAGCTTGTGTAATGCTCATTTGCAAGCTACAGGGGCATGCTCATTTAGTCTTTTAACAGAAATTGTTTGCTAGCCGTAGCTGATGTTAATTCTTTGATGGATCTTATGTCAGTAGGGTGATCAATGTAATTGCCTGGAATCATTGGGTCTCCCTTTAATTCTGTAATCTTCTGTATAGCGGTATTAAATATATCTGTGATGAATTGGCAGATAAATTTAGGTATCAAATATACTCTTATCATTGCTAAATGCTGCTTATCATTTGTGCTTCTTCACTTTATCCCACCAGATAAGCTAGCACGAGAACTAAATGTTTACTTGTTATTAATATATATATTTTTCTTCACTGGGCAAATTCATTTGTATGGCTGAAGTGTGACAATGGGTTTAGTGCATTTTTTGTTGCTTTTACTCTCTTCTTTTCCGGCAATTGTTAATATGCAGATGCCTTATCACACACTTTGCACAAAAAGTTCAGGCAATATAATAGACAAGCTCATCTTTTCGTCGCAGATGAAGAACCAAGCATGCCACCGAAACCGCCAGATCGGCCGCCCGCACCACACCTCAAACCTCCATGCGCCAACGCCAAGAAGTCCAGTCCTCCACGCTCCGTAAAGAAAGTGAAAGAATTACGAAGAAAAGAAGAAAAAAGAAGAAAAAAGAAGAGGAAGCCATATATTTTTTTGTTTATAGAGATGTATGCATTCTTGTATGATAATATTGTGTTTATTGCCTGCCTTGGTGATGGGGCAGGGAAGGTAAGTGGGGGCTAACATGTGGCCGAGGCAAAAAAATAAATTTGGGTGAAAAACACAAGAGAAAGTGGGGGCTCCTATCCCCTGGAACCAAGTTTTTCATTAATTTTTTATGGGAATTTTTTCATTCATTTGATGAATTCGAATCTATGGTTGTTGGTTGCAGTGTCTATTCTGTATGAGGTAGCACTATTTTTGCATGAAGGGAGGTTGACTTGGCTCTCCAAAATAGAGATTTGTTTGTTTATGACCTATTTATAAAATTTCCAGATTACGCCAGCATTTGAGGAGAGGAACGTTAGGGTAGATAATACAGGGTATGTTTCTTTCAACCTAATGATGATATTAAAACCTTCGCCATTTCTACATGTAAGCTAAGCCATTGATGTTGTATTGTTCTTTGATTCTTATATGTTGTTCTCATTAAATGATAACATGGTAGGAGAGGAGATGATTCATTGTTGAGTCACTGCTGCATATGGCATGTTATCAGTTAATGGGTTAACCTATAACATGATAGGACTAATGATTTTATCATCATCGCATTTATTTTACCACTTCTACATTTCAGTTAGTTAATGCAGAGTGTTTTTAATTTACGTAAAGATACAAATTGCCGTAGTCATAGGTCAGCTTATATTTCCTATCACAAGTTGTATGTCCTTGGAAGTGACCTTTTGATTATGTGCAAACTCATCTCGGAGAGAGTTCGAAATCAGTTCGTTTGAAAAGGGTGGTGATCATGGCTGGATACTCGATTCTTCACGTATTTGTTGGATCACAAAGATGTCTCACATTTGAAAATACAATTTGATTGGCATGACAACATTTTGTATCCCTTTGGGTTTTTTTTTCAAGACTCGTTTCAATAATATATCATGTGAACTCACATGATAATTGTTTGAGACCTGCGTTAAACGTGCATGCTAACTAGTCTCATAAAAACAAATTGTACATACAATCAAGCTATGGAGCAATCGTATGATAACCAAGCACCGTAGGATTTTATTTTCTTTTCGCAGAATGCTTTTTCCCATACAATGTATAGCGTTCCTAAAAGATCCTTTCTCCTTTACTTTCAGTTTTTCTTACTATTTTATTGCTTGTCTTTCTAATTTTGCTTTGTATTCTATTTTGAAACGTATACTTTTCATTTGGAATATATATGGTAGACCAAGGCTTCCTTCTCATAAAGAAAGAATTAAGAGCAACTTCAACGGGACGACCCATTTCGTCTGCTGGTGTCCATTTGGGTCGGCGCGGACAGAAAAGTCGGCCCAACGCGCAGACCCAAACGGACACGTGTCCACTTTTCGTCCGTCTGCCGACCCGTTTCCGGCCCATTTTTGAGCCGGATTTGCGTCGGCGCGGACACGGGACGGACGCGTGCGCGCTCGCCTTCTCCCCCGGGCCCTCTGGTCGGTGGCACATTGGCCTCCCCCCATCCAACAGCAACCCTCGCCCGCCTCCTCACTAACGCTGCCGCCCATTTTTTTCCGCGACTCTGCCAGCTGCCGGCGCCGCAACATCCTCCCACCAACGCCGTCACTCCCACGTCGCCCGCCACCGTTGTCTTGTCGACTAGGGTTGCCGACTACTTCCCACCCACGCTCCCCCAACTCCCCACCCCCACCACACTGCCGTCGTCGCGACCAAGAAGCAGGAAGTTGACAGATCCTCACCGGCACGCTCGTCGGACGCCGACAAGGCAGCAAGCTCCTTCATCGGCACACTGGTCCGTGCACGCCGCGATTCCCTTCGCCGACCGTCTCCTTCGTCAACGCCCGCAAGTTGTTCGACAGTTTACCAAGGTACAAAATGGACTCTGCCGACGAGTTCTTTTTTCACAATTTCCTTTGCGACTCCGACAACTCGTCGTCCGATGACGAGGAGGAGATATTGGTTGCCGTGTTGGTCCATCACCATCTCAACAGCCAGCGGCCGTTGTTCCCTGGCTCCATTCCGGGCCACCTTCCGGCGTTGAATCGCAACCGAGAGAGCGGGCATTTCCTTCTTTGGAAAGACTACTTTGATACAACAAATCCGTTGTTCAAACATTAGAAATTCCGCCGCCGTTTCGGTATGAGTAGGTATCTTTTCAACCGTATTAGAGAGGGGGTGGTCGGCTATGATGACTATTTCAAGTGCAAAGAGGATGCCGTTGGAAAGATTGGTTTCTCCTCTTATTAGAAATGCACTGCCGCCATCCGAATGCTTGCATACGGAGTGCCCGGTGATCTCATTGGCGAGTACGTCCGTATGAGCGAGTCTACATGCCTAGAGTCTATGTATAGGTTTTGTAAGGCTGTTATTGCTGTGTTTGGCCCTGAGTACTTGAGAGAGCTGACTGCCGAAGATACAACCCGTTTGTTGGCGATGAATATCAGCAGGGGCTTCCCATGGATGCTTGGCAGCATAGACTGCATGCACTGCCCTTCTACTTGGTAAGGGCAAATATAAGGGCCATGTCAGGGCTTGCACTGTCATACTAGAGGCAGTGGCGTCTCAAGATCTCTGGATCTGGCACTCATTCTTTGGCATGGCTGCATCACACAATGATATCAATGTGCTTCAACGCTCGTCGGTATTTTCTAGGCTTGCCGAAGGCAACAGCCCACCGGTGAACTTTACTATCAACGACCACAGCTACAACAAATGATACTACCTGGGTGACGGTATCTATCCTCAGTGGACAACAATTGTCAAGACAATCCCTAACCCTGTCGAAGAGAAGAGGAAAAGATTTTCCCAAGAGCAAGAGAGTGCTAGGAAGGATGTCGAGCGTGCCGTTGGTGTTTTGCAATCTCGATGGGGCATCGTTTGGTATCCTGCTAATACCTCGAGCATGTAGAAACTATGGGAGGTGATGACTACTTGTGTGATCATGCACAATATGATCGTAGAAGATGAGCGCCCAAAACGTCTGTACGATCAAAGGTTTCAGTTTTAGGGTGAGAATGTTGTGCGTGAGCATGGAGGAGTGACAACGTTTGAACAGTTCACCCAATTTTCATCATGACATGCGTGATTGGGAAACTCACGTGCAACTGCAAAATGATTGGGTTGAGCATACGTGGGCTCATGTTGGCAACCAATAGATGTATCTTCTTTTATTCCGCTTGCAAAACTATGCGAGACATTTTTTTCTTTTATTCGGCTTGTAAAACTATTCTATTTTTATTCGGTTCAAACTATGTTATTTAACTATATGTTTAAATGCAAATTCAATGCAAACATGAGCTATTTGTTGAAAATAGGGCGGCCAGCCGGCCACGCCGTACATATGGGTCGGCGCGTTGGGCGCGCTGCCGACCCATATCTAAATCAGAGCAGACACCGGACAGGCGACCGACCCAAACGGACAAAAAGCGAAAGAAATCGCCGTCCGTTTCGGTCGCCCCATCGAAGTTGCTCTAATACTTCACTCCACCGCTATTAGGACTGCGACACTACTGTGTTTTATTAATACATTGTTTCTGAACTCATTTATTATATATACAAGACACTATGGCATTAGTGTACATTGTGTTTGGGCATAAACATTTGGTTCAACTATTTCACCTTAAATATTTAACAAACACAATGGCGAAAGGACAATACTTACACTTTATCTTATCTTAGAGCATCTACAACCACGATAGGTAAATCCGGCCCCTCAAACGCCTGCGAACAAGGCCAGGAGCATCCGCGGGCACTGACCGGGAACCTCTCAAATAATGTAATCCACATCCGGACACCTCAATTATCATATCTCAAATTCATAGAAACTAACGCTACTACGTCGATGCACACACATCGTTCGGCTACTCAATCACTACACTAAACATGCCATCGGAGTATCAAAATTTGACATGTTTGGCTATGACGGAGATCATCCACGGCTGCCCTTGCCCTTCCCGACGCCCTTGCCGTCCTTCTCACGGAAGTACCGATCAAAGACACGGCAGGGATTGAGCCGAATTTGTTCGTCATCAGAGCTGCCCTTCTCCTCCTTCGACGGCAGTCCAGCCATGGCACAGACCACCTGATTCTGCTCTCGAGCCAGGGCGCGTGTGTTCCTCCGCTGTCGTTTCTTCACAATGCGGGTGCGGATGACTTCGTCCTCTGCGGCCACCCGCACCTCTGCATCAGCCGCCTCCGCCGGCACCATATCCGCTGCGATACGAGCCTCGGCAGCACATATCCTCTCCTTCCCACGGCAGTCCGCCCGTTCCCGGTGGGACTCATAGTCTGCCCAACAAGTGATGAGGAAGGAGAGGGGTTCCAACTGCCGAGACCACGATGATCCAGCCCCAGAGGACCCGAGCGCCCGTTGAGCCGACACTTTGGAGTCGCAGCGGACATATCCGTCCGTCGGCCAGGCGCTGTCCTCCCAGGAGCGTAGGAGTGCAATGCGGACCGCCATTGCCTCCTCCAACCAGCACTGGATGACACCCCGGTCGACGGATCCGGACAGGTTTGAGTCAGATACACTTCCTGCCATGCCAGAGACGGGTGAAAACCGCTGGAGGTGAGCTCGTGTGGCGGAGGGGAGTGGAGTGACGTTGCTAGGGTTTGATCCGGCGAGCGAATGGGGACGAATATACATGGGATCAGGTGGGGCAACATGGGCCAGGTCCGACGCGGTGGACGCGCCCGGGCTCCCCCATATTTCGGCTGGATATGAGGGGTGCCGGTTAGCCTGGGCGTTTAAGGCCTGTTTGGGTTAGATTTTCGTAACCCGTCACTGACCGGGCAGACATATGAGGAGGGTCTGGGGCGCCCGGCTGTAGATGCTCTTACCATATAATATTGTTATTTAAACAAACCATGTCATCCTGAACATATTAATTTCTAGTGGCAGTAGAGCGACCAACAGATGCATCAACGAGCGTTTGCGAGTAAGAGGATTGATTTCACCTTGATAGATGAATAAAACTGATTCTTATTGATTTATTTGGTGCGGCATACAAGTGTAAATAAGAGGGTACAAACCGACTTGGGGTAAGGTTACAAAGATGACTTGGACTAGGAGTCGTATACGATAAAGACTACTCTAACATCCCCCCGCAGTATCAACGACAGGCTCGACGACGTTGAGACTGAAACAGATATCTTGAAACAGCTTAGTAGGCAGTGCCTTGGTGAAAATGTCAGCAAATTGAGCCGTAGAGGGAACATGAAGCACCCGAACCTGACCAAGAGCGACCTTCTCACGAACAAAATGAATATCAATCTCAATATGCTTTGTGCGTCGGTGTTGAACTGGATTGCCGGTCATGTAGACTGCTGATATGTTGTCACAATAGACAATAGTGGCCTGCTCAATAGGCCTGTGTAGCTCAGATAGTAACTGCCGAATCCAGATTGTATCTGCAACGGCATGTGCCACGGCGCGATACTCAGCCTCGGCCGACGAACGTGAGACCGTAACCTATCTTTTCGAGGACCAAGAAATTAAATTGTTACCAAGAAAAACACAAAAACCGGAAGTGGACCTTCGAGTGTCATGACAACCAACCCAGTCTGCATCAGAGTATGCGGTAAGAGAGTTTGGAGAAGAATTATTTAGGTGGAGACCATGATTGAGAGTTCCTTTTAAATACCGAAGAATGCGTTTAACATGATTATAGTGAGGAACTCGTGGATCATGCATATAGAGACATGCTTGTTGAACAGCAAAAGAGATTTCAGGACGAGTAATGGTGAGATATTGGAGAGCACCTGTTAGGCTACGATAGAGAGTAGGATCTGAAAAGGGTTCACCGGCAGCCGAAAGTTTAAAACTAGTATCGACAGGAGTGCGAGATGATTGACAGTCAAGCATACCGGCACGATTAAGTAGATCAAGAATATACTGACGTTGGGAAAGAAAAAGGCTAGAGGAATCTCGAACAACAGTAATGCCTAAGAAATGATGAAGGAGTCCTAGGTCAGTCATAGAAAATTCAGATCTAAGAAGAGAGACAATATGATCTAAGAAATTTTGAGAGGATGCGGTGAGAATGATATCATCTACATAGAGAAGTAAATAGGCAGTGTCGGAATTTTGATGATACACAAAAAGAGAGGTGTCCGAGAGAGATGGAGTGAAGCCTATTGTTTGGATGAAGGAGGAGAAGCGTTGAAACCAAGCTCTTGGGGCCTGTTTAAGACCATAGAGAGATTTCTGAAGAAGACAGACATGAGTTGGAAAGGATGGATTTTCAAAACCCAAAGGTTGCTGACAGTAGACAGTTTCTTGAAGGGAACCATGGAGGAAAGCATTTTTAACATCAAGTTGGTGAATAGGCCAGGAAGAGGAGACAACAACACTAAGAACGGTACGAATGGTGCTAGGTTTAACAACAGGAGAAAATGTTTCATCGTAATCAATTCCTTGTTGTTGAGAAAAGCCACGACAAACCCACATGGCTTTATATCGTGAGAGGCTCCCATCGGAGTGAAACTTTTGGCGAAAAATCCATTTGCCAGAAACAATATTTGTGTTGGGAGGACGAGGAACAAGTTGCCATGTGTTGTTTTGAAGTAAAGCATTATATTCTTCTTGCATGGCAGCGGCCCAATTGGGATCAAGTAGAGCAGCTTTGTAATTCTTTGGGAGGGAAGTGAGAGATACGGTGGTATAAAGGTTTAGGCGGTCTTGGGGTTGTTGAAATCCTGATTTGGCCCTAGTACGCATGGGATGATCATTAATCGGGACTGCTGTAGGAATAGCACGAGGGGGTAACGTGGGTACGGGTGAGTCCGGCGCAGCGGAAGAGTCGGACGGAGGAGCATGGTTGGGTGGTGGAGAGGGAGCAGGGACCGGGGGTGTTGGGGAGGGAGCAGGGGTCGAGGGTGTTGGGGTCGAGGGTGTTGGGGACGTCTCGGGTGGGGTGGGGGGAGGGTTGGTATTAGTTGTGGCTGGTGTTAAAGTTGTTGGTGGTATGTTGTGTTCATCATGAGGGGGTGCAGGAAGGGGAGTATATAGTTGGAAAGGACGGGGAGAGGGGGTGTTTGCCGAGCTAGGGGTGTTGGATGATGTAGTAGTGCGTTGTGAGAAAGGGAAAATATGCTCAGCAAAGGTGACATGACGAGAGACATGAACGTGTCCTGTCTGAAGGTCGAGACAACGATAGCCTTTGTGCTCGACAGAGAAGCCGAGAAAAGCACATGGGATAGATCGTGGTGACAATTTATTTGTAGAAGTGGCATAGGCATTTGGAAAACAGAGACAGCCGAAAACACGAACCGCAGAGTAGTCGGGGTGGGAAAGAAAGAGGGAATAATAGGGAGTAGTGTTGGGTTTAGTTTTAGAAGGTCGAATATTTAGAAAGAAGGTGGCCATGTGTAGGGCTTCAGCCCAAAACTTGGGAGGCATAGATGATTGAACGAGATGAGTACGAACTATATCATTGAGGGTGCGAAGAGAACGTTCGGCTTTACCATTTTGCGGGGAGGTGTAGGGACATGAGAATCTAAGAAGGATGCCATGTTGTAAGAAGAAAGTACAATTTTTAATGTTATCAAACTCGCGACCATTGTCACATTGGATAAATCAAATTGGGAGAAAGAAGTGGACAGACACATAGCGTTGAAAATTAAGAAAGAGAGAATGGACCTCAGATTTGTTGCGTAGAGGAAAAGTCCAGATAAAGTGTGTGAAATCATCTAGTATAACAAGGTAATATTTAAAACCCGAAACACTTGCAATGGGAGAGGTCCATAGATCACAATGCATTAATTCAAAGGGATAAGTGCTACAAGAGCTAGAGAAACTAAAGAGAAGACGCACATGTTTGCCTAATTGACACGACTCGTAAAATGCAGAATTATGAGAATCCCTATTACATGGTATGGTAAATTCACTAAGCATAGAAGCTAAGACAGCAGGGTTGGGATGGCCCAAGCGACGATGCCAGAGATCGACGGAGGCCAGCATGGATGTTGGAGGGGCGGCGGCAGGAACTCCATTAAGAGAGTAAAGATCACCGGAGCTATTGAAGCGAGCGATCTCGGCCTTGGTCAGGTAATCTTTCACAGATAAACCAAAAGGGTCAAATTCAGCCGAAACTAGATTGTCGCAAGTAAACTGGCGAACAGAAATAAGATTTTTAATGAGGGCGGGTGCAACTAAAACATCACGAAGTAGAAGAGGTTTAGTGGAAGAGGGAAGTTGAGCCTGACCAACACAATATATAGGAATAGATGATCCATCTCCGAGGGTAATGGAAGGGAAAGGAGATGTAGTGCAAGATGATAACCAATTACTAGATGCAGACATATGACTAGAGGCCCCTGAATCAAAGATCCAATCCGTACCTGAGTTTCCTTGCGCAGCAAAGTTATTCATTGCTTGGAGAAAAGCAGCTTGATCCCAGCTCGGCGTCGCAGTTGAGGGTGGCGTCGGGAGCAGTGTCGGTGGATATGATGGTGAAGGCAGCAAGGCCGGCTGGGGTGTGTAGCAGGCGCCGCCATCGGTGGAGTAGTGACCATAGGGAGCATACGTCGGGGCGGCGTGAGAGGCATTGGCCGGCTGTGGCGTCGGGAGCAGTGCCGACTGAGGTGTGTAGTAGGCGCCGCCGTTGGTGGAGTAATGACCATAAGGAGCATACGTCGGGGCGGCGTGATAGGCATTGGCCGGCTGTCGGGGGTTGAGAACCCCGGGAGCACCAGTAGGCGGCCGAAGGCCGGGTTGCCAGGCACCTGAGTATGCCGGCGGAGCACCGAGCGGGGACGAAGCGGACCAGGGCATGGGCCACGCCTGAACGAGCCCCGTCCAAGGATCATGAGGAGGCCGCCATGCAGCCGCCGATGGAGCACTGGTGGGTGGTGCAGGACTCGGTGCTGTCGTAGGCGGAACTGAACGAGTCGACGGCGGCCTGTAGATAGGATTTTTGCCGCGGTAGTTCGGACTAGGGCGCCAGCCTGGGGGCGGTTGAGCGGATGACGACGCGGATGGCCCGGCGACAGGAGCCGGCATGGGAGGCGGTGCTGCTGTAGGCGGCGGAGGAGGGCGAGCCGCAGCATGAAAGACCTTGGGGCGAGAGTCCTTGCGAGCTTGTGTTTCCGCCGCGAGTTGGAGCAGAGAACGAACTTCAGCGAAGGTGGGAGGAGGCCGTATCATTGGTATGAACGAGGCTTGCTTGTCAAAATCCTCGCTGAGGCCGACGACGACGATGTTGATGAGCTGTGAGTCGCTAACGGTATCGCCGAGTTCGCGGAGCTCATCACCAATGGTCTTGACGCGCTGGCAGAACAGGTTCACCGGGGCGTCTCCTTGCACCATATTGCGAAGCTCGGTGTGGAGAGCGTTTTTCCGAGCGTCGGTGTTGCTTTGGAAGAGCTGACGGAGGGAGTGCCAGATGTTGGCAGCGGTGGCGCCGTCGTGATCGAGCATGTTGAAGATCTCGGTGGTGATGCGGGTGTAGAACCACTGGACGATTGCGAGATCGTCTTTCAACCATTGCGGATCGTCGGGGCGGGGAAGACAGTTGGCGGCGACATGCGAGCGCAGGTTGCAGCGGCCGAGGTGGAGATCGAAGAGATGTCTCCAATGATAGTAGTTATGGGCGGCGAGATTAAGAACTATGGGGATGTATGGGCTGACGTCGGAGATTATGTCAGCAAGAGACATTGGTGCGACGAGGATGGGTGTAGGGGAGTTTTGTGAAGCTAGGGAGCGGGTCGAGAGAGAGGCGGCTGCGGCGTTGGCAGCCTTGGCGATGAGCGCGGCCCGGCGCTCGAAGTAGCCGGGCGGCGGCAGCGGCGGCGGCCTTGGCGGAGCCATAACCTAAACCCTAGACCCGGTATCTGATACCATGATAGATGAATAAAACTGATTCTTATTGATTGATTTGGTGCGGCATACAAGTGTATATAAAAGGGTACAAACCAACTTGGGGTAAGGTTACAAAGATGACTTGGACTAGGAGTCGTATACGATAAAGACTACTCTAACACACTTAACCGATAGATTAAATGGATATGATAAGGTACAGGTCCTTCTATTTCCCAAATTAATTATAAATGATTTCTTGGAAGCCATATTCATCTAAAATAAGGTATATCTACACTAGTTTCATGTGGTCAAAAATGGATAAAGTGTACATTTTTTTAAATGTTTCTTTGATAAATGGACTTGTATAGAGACATGCGAAGAGGTGGTTAGATGAGGTAAACAAGACATACATAAAGAGAGAGTTAGATGGGGTAAACACATAAGTAATCTATTAGAGGCATGTTTTCCAAAACACAAGTATCGTCTTAGTGCAAGATGGGTGGATCAAATTATTTCAAACACATATAAACGCACATACACAATTACTACTATGATTAAAAGCGAAGAAAATTCCAGTATTTTGACAAAATATTGAAAAGGAAACAAAACACAAATCCTCTGGTTAAGTCTTAAATTGCACCATCTTACGGACTAAACTAAAAGATGGAAAAATATTGTGTATATAGCATTTCACAATATATCCATCATCATCACCTATCCTCAATTCATCAACATTTTTTTAGGAATTATCGTATTCATCATGTGTCACCACAAATACTGATAAATTGATCCAGTAATAAATATTCTACTACGTGTCTTTTTTTCCAATGCTCTGCTTCCATTCCTTAAACAGTATCTTCCAAAGGTTCCAAATCCAAAAATTGCTCACCGTGATAGCAGCGCCGACGACAATAATCCAAGATATGCGCACCCACCAGGGAATGAGATCCACAGCCTGGCCGGACAGATAGAACAGACTCATCTTGAGGAAGAAGAGCGGTCCCGCAACACCCCTAACGATGGTGTATAGCACATAGAACGGTGGTGACAGAGTGTTGTACACCCTTGCAGCGGCAGGAACCTCGGCTCGCCAAATCCCAGCGAGTGTCCACACATTCTGCAGGAGGCTTGTGACCTCGGCGAGAAAGAGCAGGACAAGGAGTGCGTATGCGCCATGATGAACCACGTAGCGACAGGTGAAGAAGACAAAAAGCGTGGCGAGGTGGTGGGCGATGAAGAGAATGTCCCCGGGGAGGAAGGCGAGATAGTGGAGCAGGTCCATGGTGAAGTAGGCGACACTGTAGTCGAGAACGTGGTCCTCGATCCGGGAATTAGGAGCAGCGAAACCCCGGTTCCCTGCCGGCTGCGCCGCGATGGCTGCGACCGCACCCAGCGCGGCAGCGGAGCCGTGCGCGAGTGAGATGAGGCAGCTGGCGCCGTCCAGCCGGTGCCTCCACTCCCAACGCCGGAACAAGCCCAGTTGGCCGACACAGTAGATGACGGCGTACATGGCCAGGAAGGCCGGGTACATCCACCGCTCCTCGGCGGCCCAAGAAGCCAAAAGCTCCGCCATGACAGCAGAGATTTGCGCCGAGAATCTGATATCGCGGGATTTGATCCGCCGCCCCGGGCCGCTGAGATTAGCGGCGAATCGGGAAATCTCACGGCGGGACAGCGGGAGCTGCGAAGGGGATTCGGCGACGAGTAACACGGAGGGGTTCCCCACGGAGGTGGATGGCTCTCGGGCTGTGCGGTTTAGTTTGTTTGGCGTGGAGTGGTTGCGTGGGATAAACTAACACGGGGTGGGTAAGTGGGTTTGGTGCTAATTAAACGGGAGATTTTCTTTTTTGAGAATAATAATATATTATCAGGAGGGATATTTGAGTAGGAATTAAAATAATTATTTTTTCTATATGTAAGGAAAAATGAGTTTTATTCTATGACTATTGGGGTTATTACAATCAAGGGAAAAAGTTTCTCAATACACAAATAGCCGTTATGAACCATCCATTGATGCTAGCATATTATGGTCATTAGAGCAACTCCAATAGCTCCTCGAATGAGGTCGGTGCACTATAGGCTCAAGATGAGGCCTGTCAAAAGTTGGAGACGGAGGTAGCCGCCAAACTCATAGTGATACCACTACAAAGTTCGAGGAGACGCAAAGTGGTGCGAATGCGTGGAGGTAGCCCCAAAGTGTAAGTGCCCACTCCGAGCTTGTTGTCCTTTGTATGATTTTTTTGTCTGAATCTTGCATATTTTTTGTTTTATATTGACAGTCCCTGTTCCTAAGGTCTGCATCGATGATGTAAAGGAGCGATCGAGTGACAATTTTCTTGTGCCTTGGAAGAAGCTCGGATGGCGCTTGCACTAGTCAGGGTGCATTATCCCGAGGTCAAGCTGGATGAACTCATTAGGACGAACCCTGATAACCGAGAGCACATAATGTTCTTCGATGAGATCAAAGAGGACGTTAAGTATGTAGATGGTGCATGGGACCTAAAAAATGTCATCGAGGATGTCCATTAACTTATTAGGTGTGACGCCCTCGGTATTAATAGTGCACTAAACATGCATGAAACATGCACCATCAAGATCAGTGGTCTCACGGTATAATATCACAACACAACTCTACAACTCAAATTTAAACGAAGAAACAATATATTACCAGCTAGGGTCGTAAGACCTGAATTTACATCAAGAGTTAGGTTTGACTACAGACAAATACAAGGGTGCCTTAAGAAGGCGGAAACAAAAATGTCTCTAGATCGAAAAGGCGCAGGCCTGCTGCCTCGGATCTCCGAACTATTCCTGGTCCTAGATCCTCCACGCAATAGCCAAGCTCAGGATCCTTTGGTTCCTGGGCTCCATCATCTAATCGCAACATCCCAGAAAAAAAAAAAGAGGTAGCAAAGCAACCGTGAGTACTCATCTGAAGTACTCACAAGACTTATATCATATCTATACTAGGTATGCATCGGTATCAAAGGAAAGGGGTAGTATCTGTGGACTATACTGCAGAAATGCCATAATTAGGCGGGAGAAGCTCATCTTATTGAAGACTAATCATCTGCGGCCATCATCTTGCAGCAGTAGAAGAGAGAAGCTTATATATAAAATATATAGTAATATCTTTATATCAACAAAAGCTCTAAGATCCTTCATCGACTACCCTGCGAGAAAGCGATCCCGAAGCAGAACATCGTTTAAGATTCAATATAGTATCCAGTTCTAGTTGTAGTAGACCAAGATACAACTCCAAGCATCATGTTACCATGGACACGGCTATTCGAATAGATTACTTACCTGTAGGAGTGCACCAAGTTACCCAACACGCTCGATTAACTCTAGCCGGACACACTTTTCTGGGTAATGCCGGCCACGGATGGTTGACATGCCGTAGACCAACCTAGGCTCAGCAGAGAGGTCAACAAATCGGTCTAAATCCTAAGCGCAAAGGGGTCATGGGCCAATCGCCCTAAGCACGCCTACATGTTGTGTGGACAGCCGGGCCCAATCCTAGCATACCTCTTTATACAAAAGCAGATGGTTATGGATCACCCGGTCGCGTGCCGCTCAACCGTGACGTCTACAAAGCTTTCAGAAGGTACGTACAACGCCTAGGGTCCCATATACCATTATCCCGGGTGATGGTTAGTGCGTATAGGCCAACGGCCAACTCAGATCAAATACCCAAATCCGTTAGAGTATTATTAACATCTCGCGGAGACGACCAGGGCCGTCGTGCCGACTAGGTAATTCGTCGGACCATGACCAGGGACCAGGCCCACCTCTCATCTAGGTGGTCTCCACCTGTCCCGTCGTTCTGCCACATTATCTCTCCCGGGTACCCTTGGGGCCGACCCATCTTGATGTAGGGTGAAACCCTATGTGGAGATCTTTTCACACTTGGAGGGGGGAAAAGGGATGAACACAAAGAACACAAAGAGAAATTCACTCAAACAAGATCCCAATCACACACCCGCTAGAATAACAAAGTTGAGATCCACAAGTATACAAGAACAATCCAAGGAAAAGAAGAACAAATGGTAAAGTTCTTCCCAAATCCAAAGGAGATGAGGTATTGATGATCTAGAGAGATCATTCCCTTGCAGGGGTCTTGATATCCACTAGGGATCTTCTCCTAGGAGGTATTGATCTCCTAGAGTAGGGATACTAGGAGAAAAGCTCTATCTAATGCCAAACAATACTTTCCTAACCCTAACATATGGTCTAGGTATGGAATATATATATAGAGGGGATGGAAGGGGATGAGGTGGTGGCCGACCGCCACAGCCGAGTTCCTGTGGAGGCCGAGCTCACGGGGTAAGTTGGGCCCGTTCGCACGGGGGTCCCGTGGGTACGATACACGCCCGTGCGCATGGGGTACTACAACGGCAAGGCCCATGCGCACGGGGTCTGGAGGTCGTGCGCACGGGGGTCTAGGTCTTCACTTCCACAAGCCTTTCTAGGTGGCCCGTGGGCATGGGGTCAGGGAGGCCCGTGCGCATGGGGTTGCCTCGGAGGTGTTGTCGTCTTTCTTGTGGTTGTCTCCTTCCTCCTTGTGGCCTTGGGGTCCATCTCCTTGGCCTCCGAGATGCTCCCTAGTTGCTTGGTGGCGGTCGTCCTCGTACGTAATGACACATAACACATTTTGGTGAGGTGGCATCCAAGTTTCCTTTGTATCCATGTCAATCTCCTATAGGAATGAGTTCACCTTGATTTCAATGGCCTTCGCGCGGGATCTTGTCACATGTCCATGTAGAGCTTGACGAGTCAGATAAGCCCATAAGCATTAGTAGCCATTTATACAAGACAAATTTGGTTTTAAATGTGGGTTTCCATTCGTCACCCTCTTGAATGCGGATCTGGTAATAGCCACTTTTCAGCTCAATTTTTGAGAAAATGGTGGCTCCACACAATTCATCTAGCATGTCATGAAGGCGTAGAATGGGGTGTCGGTATCTAACGGTGATAGCATTTATGGGATGACAATCGGAACACATGAGAAAACTCCATCTTTCTTAGGCACAAGAATAACCAGAACGACACAAGGGCTTAAGATTTCACGTACATGTCCATTGCCAATGAGGTGTTGTACTTGCCATTGTATTTCCTTGGTTTCTTCAGGGTTCACGCGGTACGGTACCTTGTTCGGTAGAGGCGCGCCAGGGCTGAGGTCAATGCGGTGTTTGATGCCTCAAAGTGGTGGTAATCCCAAAGGTAGCTCTGCAGGAAATATGTCCTTGAATTCCTGCAATAATTTAGACAACACTAGAGGTAGATGACGAGAGGTGTTAGTCTGTCGCTTCATCTTTGCACATGAGAACATAGTGGATGACACTAGCTGGGCTCTCTCATACTTCATCCATGTCTCTTTTGGTGGCTAAAAGCACTAGATCTCTTTTGTCGCTCATTGTGGAGTCACTTGGCTTTGGCTTGTGTCTCTCACTCTCTTTTTGGTGGTTCACTCTCTCGCGATTCTCTCCATGATGGGTGGATGCTTGCTTGTCGGCGATCACTTGACTTGGCGATATAGGTTGTAGCACAGACTCCTTGCCCTTCATCTTGAAACTATAGTGATTGGTTCGCCCATTGTGGATGACACCATAGTCGAATTGCCAAGGTCTCCCTAAGAGGAGGTGGCACAGAGACATAGGAACCACATCACACTCCAAGGTGTCTTCATATGCGTCGATCTTGAAGGAAAGTTGAACCGTGTGCTCCACTTGAATTATGCCGGAGTCGCTAAGCCATTGGACCTTGTAAGGACGGGGATGCTTCTTCTTGACAAATTGGAGCTTGGTGCATAATTATTCACTTGCTAGATTGTGGCAACTTCCTCTGTCGATGATGACCTTGATCGAACGTCCTTGTATACCCGATTTGGCGTGGAAGATATGGCAACGTTGGTCTTCGTCTTGTTGTTGTTGAAGTGTAAAGACCTTGGAGACAACAAGGGCGGGACTAGAGTCATTGTCGCAAAAGACTTGATTATCTTCATCCTCATTCACTTGACGATGCATGGCCACATGCTCAAGGGCATCAATTTCTTCCTCACTCATAGAGTCGTAGGTGCTGTCGTTGTTGGCGTCATGGTGCGCCATGTTGGACATTGGTACGTCTTGTGTCCTCGGCCTTGGCAAGTGAAACACTTGATGGAACTTGTCTTGTCGGCCTCATCGGTTGTAGTAGATTGCGATGATGTTCTTGGCTTGTAGTTGCTTGTAGGAGGACGAGTCGAAGAAGTCATCAATTTCTTGTAGCTTGACTTGTCACCGTTGCTTGAAGAAGGTTTTGTCGAGGTAGTAGGTGTCGGAGTTGTCGAAGCTTGATTGTATGAGCCGTAGGTCTTGGAAGAGTACTTGGCGTATTTGAAGTCATCTTGCACTTCTCGTGTAACACCCCGGACACACCCGCCGGTGGTCGTTACTCCTGGCAGGTTCTATACTGGCCCCACAAATCAATACTAGTCTTTTCTTTGCACTTTGTCCTCACTCGTGCGCATCGGGGAGCAACTTCCTGGCCGGTCACCATCCTAAAACTACTCCAAGCTGAGCACGCTTAACTTGGGAGTTTTTTCCGAATGAGCTCCTAGAAAAGAAGGAATTCCTTATTTATATGAGTAGTCTATCATCCCTCATAAGCCAGGCTATCACATACACCCCCACTCAGAGGAACCAACGTCCTCGTCGGGCCATAGGAACGTTCCCTCTTGACACATACGTCTGTGCATCCAGTCCGGCACATCTGCCATGCCGTGTGCCACGATGGGTGAAAAACTTCATGAACAACATTACCGCGCACCTATCTGCAAACATCGGTGTAACCGCGAGGGTTGGCTCTGATACCAACTTGTAACGCCCCGAACACACCCATCGGTGGTCGTTACTCCTGGCGGGATCTAGACTGGCCCCACAAATCAATACTAGTCTTTTCTTTGCACTTTGTCCTCACTCATGCGCACCGGGGAGCAACTTCCCAGTCGGTCATTGATGGCTTCTCGCCCCTCGTTGGTTACCCCAAGTGGAAGGTTGAGATGTAGCATAGCGGCAAATTTCCCTTGGCAAAGATACCAAGGATCGAATCCCGTGAGACTCCGAGGGTCGACAAGTAGGTGTCAACGGCGCCAGAAACTTAGCGGTTGACGGGACCTGCACATAGATACAGATAACTTTGCTCCCAATGAGTACAGAGAGGTTGTCAATCCCTCCGGCCTTATTGTTTACAAAGGATCAAACACAAGAGATAATAATGATAGCTATGACTGCAACTAGGAAATAAAAACAGGAAGTAAATAGAAGGTGTGATCAGCGGTGGTAATATGGACCGGGGTCCCATGATGTTCACTAGTGATGTCTCTCTCCCAAAAGACGATAAAACAGCAAAGCGAGGTAAACAAATTACAGCTGGGCAATTGACAGGATTATGTGCGCAAACCAATGCTAACTATGCTGCAAAGAAAGATAGAGGCTCAAAAGCATGGGCGGTACGCCAAGGCAAGTAGACCGAAATCCATCTGCATCTACTACTAATCATCCACCTTGAGATATCTATCCAGAACATCTCGCTGGTATTAAGTTGCGAATCCCACCCAAAGTGTAAACTGAAAGCAACAGACAACTGCATTAAAAGAACTTTGCGTAAAGTAAACAATCCTTGCACCCGCAAGTACAAGCACTGTTGTTTTCTCCCTTGTGGCAACAGCACATCCCCTAGACTCATGTTTCTCTCACTCAAGCTAGTCATCAGGGGGCATGAACCCACAATCAAGCATAACGCTCCCTCTTGGAGTTACTACCTACTACTTGGCCAAAGCAATAAACAGCAACGGAGAACATGCAAGAATTACTCAAGAACAAAGATATAAAATAGGTGAATCAAATATATTAATCAAACACAATCCGAACATAGTCTCATAATCCATCAGATCCCAGCAAGCTCAGCAAAGCAATAGCAGAAAGATTACATATGTGCCTCGATCATGTAGGGCAGCTCACGAGGTCTAAACCATGAAGAGCAAAGAGGGGAGGAGAACATCACATAGCTACTGATCATGGACCCATGGTCCAAGGTGGACTACTCACGACTCATCCGGGAAGCGTCCATGGTGGTGGAGAAGCTCCTGGTGGTGGTTCTCCCCTCCGGCAGGGTGCCGCGAAGAGTTCTCCTGATGCTCCCGATCTTGGAAGCGCTGCGGCGGCGGAATAGAGGCGAGATCGCGAAAAAGGGTTCTGTCCTCGAGGGTTTCGGGACGAGAGGGATATATATGCGAAGGGGGGCAGCCAGAGGCGGAGCAGGGGCCCCAGACGCCCCCCTGGCGCAGCCAGGGGTGGGGCCGCGCCAGGTGGCCGCCTGGGCCTCCCCTGGCTCCCCTCTGGCCCATCTTTGGTTCTTCGCGAAGCTTCCTGTACGCTGATTTTTCCTATATTTTTCCTGGAATTTTTGGAGCACTTTTAATATGGGGGAAACCTGAAATAGAAAAACAGCAGAAAACACGAACTGGCACTGTGGTGCACCGAGTTAATAGGTTAGTCCAAATATGATCAAAAGTGTATGGAAGTGCATCAATATCATAGCAATATCACACAAAAGAAGCATGGAGCAAGCAGAAATTATAGATACGTTTTGGACGTATCAAAATCCCCAAGCTTAATTCCTGCTCGTCCTCGAGTAGGTAAATGATAACAAGCATATTCTGTGGTGACATGCTACCAACCATATAAGAACTTTTTAAGTAAAGCAATCAAGGCATGTAATTCAATTCAAGTCATAACAAGCAAGAGTCTATATTAGCATTGTAACAAGCAACATAAGAACATAAAGGTGCAAGAGCTCTCGCTGTCCGTGACTCGAATGTCTCCAAATGGTGTTTGCGTGCAAGAAAGGGGATAGAGATATACGAGAGAGTAAAGCATAGTTTTTGTATTGTTGAGAACTTAATCTACTAAGGTTTCACACTTGGTCATCTTTGGAATCTTATCTTGACTCATCCCCAGACCACTAGCCAGGTACAAGTCAAAATGATCCACTCCCTTTCAATACTTTGAGCACTCATGCAATGGATGAGCGTAAGCAAGAAAGTTGACACTTAGGATGGCAAAGAGAGAAAAATGATGAAGGGGGAAGACAAAAAAGGTGTGAAAGGCTCACATCAATGAGGACAATCATAGGCGAGAGAAAGCCAAATGATAGATATGATGTGAGGAGTAGGGATTGCCATGCAACGGATGCACATATGAGCTAAGGTAAGCTCTCCAATGGAACTAGTGGGGGTGCATCCAACTTGCTCGCTCAAGAAGACCTAGAGCTCTTTTGAGGAGGCTCATCATTGGAATATACAAGCCAAGTTCTATAGTGTGAAGGTCCCCACATAGCTATATGCATGAATGATAATCTCTATGGAGTACAAGGTATAAGATGGAGTACGAGTGTGGATCTCTCAAAAGGAATAGTAGTGTGCCCCCTTCTCTCTTTTTATTTCTTTTTCTCTTTTTTCTATTTTTTTATTTTTTGTGGCCTCAATGGCTCTTTCTATTTAACTCTCATTTGTCCTCTTTGGGATCTTTTGATTTTGTCCTCTTTGGGATCTTTTCCTCACTTTAGGGGCAACACTCTATATATTACAAGAAGTATAGAAGATCTTTCACACTTTACAAAAGTACTCAACATAAAGAAAATGAAACTATCATGATGTATGCAAATGTATGCCTCTGCCAGTGTAGCAGGATATGCAATGATACTAGCGCGTCATGTAGCAATGATTAGGGCAAGGCCCAACTAGCATGCAGCTCATCGATCAAGCAAAAGCATGTATGACATGAAGATCAAGTCATGAGAAGATGGATGTTGCATGGCAATGTATCTCGGAAAGGCTATGGAAATGCCTTGATAGGTAGGTATGGTGGCTGTTTTGAGGAAGGATATAATGAGGCTTATGATGACAGAGCGTATCGTGCCAAGGATTTGGATGCACCGGCGAAGTATGCGCCAACTCTCGAGATGAGAAAGGGCAATGCACGGTACCGAAGAGGCTAGAAAAATATGGCTAGGTGGAAGTGTCAACTTTCGAATACTCACATTAGTCCGAAGAACTCATGCACTTATTATCGGTAACTCTCAATCTAATTAGGAGGTTCACAAAGAGACAAGTACCCCGAGGAGGAGTGTATGGGGGTTTGGTTATCCTTGCGCATCCTCGACTCATGGTACGTGAGTGTACTCTAATATTCGATCCCTCCAAAGATTAGTGATCCATCTAGTAGCTAAAGTTCTCAACTATTTTGTAGGTTTTCGAAAATAAACACGGATTGCCCAAAATACGACATCTATCACTAATAGGCTAAAGCTCTTGACACCAAAAGTTCAGACATTACTCATGGCAATACCTCAAAACTATTGCAAGTTACTACTAAAATTAAATAGCAACCTCAATTACCTACTTTAAGTTATGACACACAACTCAGTGCAACAGGCAAACTCTCTTAACAAGATAAACATGAAAACTCAAGAGAGTTCAGCAACTAACTAAACAAAAGCTCTTTAAAAAGAAAAGCATGAAAACTAAGAGCTAAACATGACAGCAGCTATGGAAAGACAAAGAACACACACAACAAAGATAAGCATGAAAATCATATATTGTGTTCTAGGTTGAAGTGGAGCTTGTTTCTCTCCCACACAAAGAAAGCTGGGTTCTAACTTGTTATGAACAGCAAGCAAAGCTAAAGAAAACTAAAAAAAAGAAACTAAGAGCAAGATGCTCCAAGCATAGCACATAACGCATGAAGTGATAAAATTATAGTGGAACGAAAGACGAACTGATAATTGTTGACTGAGAAGGGGATGCATGGGGGCATCCCCAAGCTTAGACGCTTGAGTCTTCTTGAATATTTCTTGGGGGTGCACGGGGGCATCCCCAAGCTTGAGCGTTTGACCCTCCTGAATCTTCTTTTATCATCTTCCCTCGCACACTTGAAAACTCCCTTCATACATAACTCATCATAATCTGATTAGCGAGGTTAGTACCCACAATAAAATAATTTTTCCCTGCTGGAAATAAAAATAATCTTGAAGAGCTACTGTTTCTCAAGATTGCCAAAAGGTTTTTGCAAAGAAAAAGCAAGCTCAAGGTTTGCAAAACGAAGAAAAGGCAAAACAGGACAGAATCTGTGAAAAACAGACCAGCAGGTAGTAAATAATTTTTTCGGGGCACTTCTGCAACTCAAATCAAAAAACTCAGAACAGACGCTCGAAAGCCAATTGTATAGAGCACGCTGTCAAAAAAATTCAGATCAAAAAGATGACCTAGTGATTTTATTCAATTTTTTCTGTCCAAGGACAGAATCTATTTTCTAGACAGCACGTCACAACTTTTGAACTTTCTTGCAATCGAAGGCTAAACTTGGCACAAAGCTGAAAAGAAAAGATACAATGATGATGCTACTGTAGTAACAAACATCAAGACACAACAAAAGCAAAATAAAACCTAATCCGTTGCGGGCTGCCTCCCAAAAGCGCTTTCTTTTATGCCTTTAAGCTAGGTATGATGCAAAAAGAGAAGATCAAGTTTTATCAAGAGTAAGAGAATAGCTAGCCCGTGTAACGGACTCAAAAGGCAACTTAATCTTCTTTCTAGGGAAGTGTTCCATCCCTTTCTTGAGAGGGAATTGGAATTTTATATTCCCCTCTTTCATGTCAATGATAGCACCAACGGTGCGAAGGAAAGGACGTCCCAAAATAATTGGACATGAAGGTTCACATTCAATATCCATAATAGTAAAATCAACGGGAACATAATTGTCATTGACAATGATAAGAACATCGTCGATCTTCCCCAAAGGTTTCTTTACGGAAGAATCAACAAGACGAACACCAAAAGAACAAGGATCAAAAGGTTTCACTTCAAACATATCATACATTCTTTTGGGCATAACGGAGGTACTAGCTCCAACATCACATAAAGCATAGTAAGAGAAGTTATTCAACTTCATTTTAATCATAGGATCCCAACTATCTTCTAGCTTTCTAGGTATGGAGGCTTCTACCCTAAGCTCCTCCTCCCTAGCTTTGATGAGAGCATTAGTGATATGCTCCGTGAAGGCAAGATTAAGTGTGCTAGTGTGGGGATCTCTAGACATCTTGTGAAGAAAACCAATAACTTCAGAAAGGGTGCAATTATCAAAATCAAGGTCACTACTATCAAGTAAAGTGGTAGTGGTGTCCTTTAGGCTCACTTGTTTGGTAGCTTCTATGGTTATAGGAGTTTCTTCTTCTACGGTTGAGGCCATAGCATCATCATTAATAGGTCCAATGGGACTAGGAGTGCATTGGGTGCTAAGAGTTTGGATATCCTCAACAACTTGGATAGTAGCAACAGTGTGGTGGGTAGGAAGGCTCTTAATTCTATCTTCTTCCACCTTTTCTCTAGCCCATCTCTCTTTAAGTTTAGCCATCATCCTAATGTTTTCATTAATTTGCACTTGAATAGCATTCATAGGAGTGGTATTCCGCTCCTCAAGAGGAGAAGTTCTAATTTTAAGCAACTCTACCTCATGGGCTAAATTGTCTACCTTCGAAGAGAGATTATCTAGTTTTTCTTCTACACTCTTATTGAAGGCCTTTTGGGTAGTGATGAAGAGTTCTTGGTGCTAGGATAAGTATTGTTGTTCCCATAGGAATTAGAGGGGAACGGTCTAGGGTTGCTACCAAAATTACTCCTATAAGCATTGTTATTGAAATTGTTTCTAGAGATAAAGTTCACATCTACTTGATCTTGAGCAATCAAAAAATTTAAAGGAACATCATGAGGATCAATAGAAGATTGCTTGAAAAGTAGAGACATGATCAAGTCAACTTTTTCATTTAGGGAGGAAATCTCCTCGACAGAGTTTACCTTCCTACCTGTTGGAGCGCGTTCGGTGTGCCATTGGGAATAATTGGTCATCATCTCGTCGAGAAGTTTCATGGCAGCACCAAGTGTAGTTGACATAAAGGTTCCTCCCGCGGCCGAATCTAACAAGTTCCGCGAGGTAAAGTTCAAACCTGCATAAAAAGTTTGGATAACCATCCAAGTAGTCAAACCATGAGTAGGGCAGTTCTTGACAAGAGATTTCATGCGTTCCCAAGCTTGGGCAACGTGTTCATTATCCAATTGTTTAAAATTCATTATGTTACTCCTTAATTGGATAATTTTAGCAGGGGGATAGTACTTCCCAATAAAGGCATCCTTGCACTTGTCCCAAGAATCTATACTATTCCTAGGCAAGGATTGAAACCAGATTTTAGCTCCTCCTCTCAAGGAGAAAGGAAAAAGCTTAATCTTAACAATATCACCATCTACTTCTTTGTACTTTTGCATATCACAGAGCTCAACAAAATTATTTAAGTGCAAAGCAGCATCATCTCCAGCACCGGAGAATTGATCTTTCATAACTACGTTTAGTAAAGCAGGTTTAATCTCATAAGAAGGTGCTGAAGTGGCAGGTGTAGCAATAGGCGTGCAGATAAAGTCACTGTTGTTATGACTAGTGAAGTCACACAACTTGGTGTTCTCGGTGGAACCCATAGTAGCAGCAAGCAAGATAACTATTTTTGTGATTTTTGGTTAGGGACACTAAAGCAAAAACTGAAAGGTAAACTAACAAGACTAAAAAGCAAAGATAAAAAATAGCGTGCAACTCCCCTATCTTGAAGAGTGGAGTCCCCGGCAACGGCGCCAGAAACTTGCTTGATGGCTTCTCGCCCCTCGTTGGTTACCCCAAGTGGAAGGTTGAGATGTAGCGTAGCGGCAAATTTCCCTTGGCAAAGATACCAAGGATCGAATCCCGTGAGACTCCGAGGGTCGACAAGTAGGTGTCAACGGCGCCAGAAACTTAGCGGTTGATGGGACCTGCACACAGATACATATAACTTTGCTCCCAACGAGTATAGAGAGGTTGTCAATCCCTCCGGCCTTGTTGTTTACAAAAGATCAAACACAAGAGATAATAATGATAGGTATGACTGCAACTAGGAAATAAAAACAGTAAGTAAATAGAAGGTGTGATCAGCGGTGGTAATATGGACCGGGGTCCCATGATGTTCACTAGTGATGTCTCTCTCCCAAAAGACGATAAAACAGCAAAGCGAGGTAAACAAATTACAGCTGGGCAATTGACAGGATTATGTGCGCAAACCAATGCTAACTATGCTGCAAAGAAAGGTAGAGGCTCAAAAGCATAGGCAGTACGCCAAGGCAAGTAGACCGAAATCCATCTGCATCTACTACTAATCATCCACCTTGAGATATCTATCCAGAACATCTTGCTAGTATTAAGTTGCGAATCCCACCCAAAGTGTAAACTCAAAGCAACAAACAACTGCATTAAAAGAACTTTGCGTAAAGTAAACAATCCTTGCACCCACAAGTACAAGCACCGTTGTTTTCTCCCTTGTGGCAACAGCACATCCCCTAGACTCATGTTTCTGTCACTCAAGCTAGTCATCAGGGGGCATGAACCCACAATCAAGCATAACGCTCCCTCTTGGAGTTACTACCTACTACTTGGCCAAAGCAATAAACAGCAACGGAGAACATGCAAGAATTACTCAAGAACAAAGATATAAAAGAGGTGAATCAAATATATTACTCAAACACAATCTGAACATAGTCTCATAATCCATCAGATCCCAGCAAACTCAGCAAAGCAACAGCAGAAAGATTACATATGTGCCTCGATCATGTAGGGCAGCTCACGAGGTCTAAACCATGAAGAGCAAAGAGGGGAGGAGAACATCACATAGCTACTGATCATGGACCCAAGGTCCAAGGTGGACTACTCACGACTCATCCGGGAAGCGTCCATGGTGGTGGAGAAGCTCCCGGTGGTGGTTCTCCCCTCCGGCAGGGTGCCGGGAAGAGTTCTCCTGATGCTCCCGATCTTGGAAGCGTTGCGGCGGTGGAACAGAGGCGAGATCGCGAAAAAGGGTTCTGTCCTCGAGGGTTTCGGGATGAGAGGGATATATATGCGAAGGGGGGCAGCCAGAGGCGGAGCAGGGGCCCCAGGCGCCCCCCCTGGCGCGGCCAGGGGTGGGGCCGCGCCAGGTGGCCGCCTGGGCCTCCCCTGGCTCCCCTCTGGCCCATCTTTGGTTCTTCGCGAAGCTTCCTGTACGCTGATTTTTCCTATATTTTTCCTGGAATTTTTGGAGCACTTTTAATATGGGGGAAACCTGAAATAGAAAAACAGCAGAAAACAGGAACTGGCACTGTGGTGCACTGAGTTAATAGGTTAGTCCAAATATGATCAAAAGTGTATGGAAGTGCATCAATATCATAGCAATATCACACAAAAGAAGCATGGAGCAAGCAGATATTATAGATACGTTTTGGACGTATCAGCCATCCATCCTGAAATTACTCCAAGCTGAGCACACTTAACTTTGGAGTTTTTTTTGAATGGGCTCCTGAAAAAGAAGGAATTCCTTATTTATATGAGTAGTGTATCATCCCTAATAAGCCAGGCTATCACATGTCGCTCCTCCTTGGTCGCTTGGTGAACTAGCTCAAGGAGGTTGGAGTACGGTTGGAAATCCGCAATCTTCTTGATAGGATGGTTGAGTCAATTCAAGAATCGAGCCATCGTTTGCTTGTCATCTTCCTTAACATTTGCTAATATCATGGCAATCTCCATTTCTTGATAGTATTCTTTCATCGTCTTCGTGCTTTGCTTGAGGAGTTGCAACTTCTTGAAGAGATCCTGGCTATAGTGTGTAGGCATGAAACAAGCTCTCATGACATCCTTCATTTGGTTCCAAGTCGTGATGGGTGGTTCGCCTTTCTCTCTTTGGCGCTCGATCACTTGCTCCCACCAAATGAGAACATAGGCTTGAACCTCGAGCGAGGCCATGGAGATTTTCTTCTCCTCTTCATAATTGTGAAGACGGGATATCTTGTCGACCTTCAATGCCCATGAGAGATATTCTTCAAGATTGGTGCTTCCGGAAAACTTGGGTATGGTGAACTTGAGCTTGTCGTAGTGTTGTTCTTCATCATGGTGACAATGGTGATGTCTCTCTTGGCATGTAGGATGAATCTTGAATTCTTGCTCCACGCGATGTTCTTGACAATGATGGCGAGGCATGTGTGCCCGATTCTGTCTCTCTTGTTGTTCGTCCGTTTGAGCAGCTTCATCTTGTCGTGCTTGGCGAAGTGCTTCATTTTGTGCTTTCACTCATTTACGGCATGAGTTTCTTCTCGGAGGGCATGTTTTGCTTCAAGTGCTTGTTCCTCTCGGCGTTGTTGCTCTTGGCATAGTGAGTCACTATCTTGAGGTGCTTGACATGGTGATTTATGCGGTAGCTCCCGTTCCGGGGCATCTTGCTCTTGGTGATGAAGGCTTTCATGCTCGCAAAAACGTCCTTGCAACCCGTTGCCACGGAATGGATTTTGATTGTCATCGCGGCGAAGTGAACAAGCTCGAGGAGGACTTGTATCGATAAACGAGTCCAAGGAGTGTCGACTTGAGTGGCGCTGTCTTGAAGAGGAAAGCCGTTCAAGAGGCGCGACTCACAATCATTTAACAGAATTACTCCATTTGAGTGTTGAGCTTGACGGCGAGGTAGTCCTATTGTCGTGCTTCATTGTATGTAGGACGGTGGCGAGTTTCTTGATGCGGTCGCCCAAAGCTTCACTTTCTTGATGTAGAGCTAGTTGGACGCCGAAGAGATGATTCTTGGTGACGTAGTGTTGCGCTTCAGCTTGATTCTTGAAGAGTGGGTTTGCCGACATGCTTGGCCTATCCATCATGTAGGAGTGGTGGGGAGTATGAAAATGAGAAGACAATACCGAAGTTACCTTTTCCGGAGATTTAGGATGTATCGAGTATCACTCAACGAAATGTTGTAATAGTAGAATTGGTACCGGGTTTGGTTCCTCGCACCTACAAGTCAAGGCTTTGTGGAGTAGCCTGTTTAGGATGGTGGACACAAATTTTCAAGCAAATTTTACGCAAGATATTGATAATTTTGAAAAGATGCACAAATAGCGTGTAATAAAAAATATCATGCCCAATGA
>LR738709.1:225053110-225108580 GCA_902687465.1 Secale cereale | reverse complement strand
CACACACACACACACACACACACACACACACACACGGAAGATAAATGGGATTCGGGCAACAAAGGAATGAGCTCAAGATGTGAAACCACGGAAAATGCTCTTGTTGCATGGATACTAGAGAGACACTAGCTTGCTACTTGTCAACTACGTTGGGATTTCTCCGAAGAGGAGAGGATGATGCAGTACATTAGAGATAACTATTTTCCACATTTAAAAACCAAGGTTATCAATCCAGTAGGAGAACCGCGCAATAGCTCGTTAGCAACACCTGCACACAGACAACAAATCCTTGCAACCCAATGCGAACAAGGAGTTGTCAATCCCTCGGCGGTTACGTGCAAGATTAAATTGTGTATTGATTTATAGATAAATAGAGAAAAATACAAAATAAAATCAATAAAGAAAAAGTGCATCAAGGTATTTTTTTGGTTTTTGATATATGATAAAAGTAGACACGAGGCCACCGTTTTCACTAGCGGCTTCTCTCTTGAAAATAACATACAGTGGGTAAATAAATTACTGTTGGTAATTGATAGAAAAGCAAATAAACATGAGGATATCCAACGCAATGATCATATATATGCATCACGTTCGAGACAAGTAGATCGAAACGATTCTACATCTACTACTATTACTCCACCCATCGACTGCTATCCAGCATGCATCTAGAGTTAAGTTCATAGGGAACAGAGTAACGCCTTAAGCAAGATGACATGATGTACACAAAGTGAACTCACACATGAATAAACCCCATCTTTCTATCCTTAGTGGCAATGATAGAAATTCATGTCATGGTGATACATCTCCATCGTATCTACTTTTCCAAACTCTTTGGCCCTTGTTTTGGACTCTAATTGCATGATTTGAATGGAACTAACCTGGACTGACATTGTTTTCAGCAGAATTGCCATGGTGTTATTTTTGTGTAGAAATCAAAGTATTCGGATTGACCTGAAAATTTATGAAGAATTTCTATGGAACATGTAAGAAATACTGGCGGAAAAAGATACGCGAGGGGGGCCACCCAGGAGCCACAAGCCGTGGGGGCGAGCCCCTGGCTTGCGGGGCCCCTGGAACTCCAGCAACTCTAACTCCAACTCCATATATACCTATTCTTGGAGAGAAAAAACAGAGAGAACGATTCATCACGTTTTACGATACGGAGCCACCACACCTCCTGTTCTTCATCGGGAGGGGTGATCTGGAATCCGTTCGGGGCTCCGAAGAGTGGAATCTGTCGCCGTTGTTATCATCAACCTTCCTCCATCACCAATTTTATGATGATCACCGCCGGGAGTGAATAATTCCATCTTAGGCTCGCTGGACGCTGATGGGTTGGATGAGATTTATCATGTAATCAAGTTGGTTTTGTTAGGGTTTGATGCCTAGTATCCACTATATTCTGAGATTGATGTTGCTATGACTTTGCCATGCTTAATGCTTGTCACTAGGGCCCGAGTGCGATGATTTTAGATCTGAACCTATTATGTTTTCACGAATATATATGTGTTCTTGATCCTATCTTATAAGTTATATGCACCTATTACGTGTTATGATCCGCATACCCCATGGTGACAATAATTGGGATTTTTTCCGGTGATTGCCGTAGTTTGAGAAGTTCATGTATTCACCAAGTGCTAATGCTTTGTTCCGGTTCTCTATTAAAAGGAGGCCTTAATATCCCTTAGTTTCTATTAGGACCCCGCTTCCACGGGAGGGTAGGACAAAAGATGTCATGCAAGTTCTTTTTTCATAAGCACGTATGACTATATACAGAATACATGCCTACATTACATTGATGAATTGGAGCTAGTTCTTCGTTGCTCTAGGTTGTAACTTCTACATGATGAATATCACCCGACGCAATTATCATCACCGATCCAATGCCTACGAGTTTATCACATATTGATCTTTGCTAAGTTACTTTCATTCCTACTGCTGTTACAATCTCTATAAAACTATTACTGTTACTATTGCCACTGTTATCGTTACTGTCATACTACTCTGCTACTAAAAACTTTGTTGTAGATATTAAATCTTTCAGGTGTGGTTGAATTGACAACTCAACTTCTAATACTCGTGAATATGCTTTGGCTCTCCTTGTGTCAAATCAATAAATTTGGGTTGAATACTCTACCCTAAAAACTGTTTTTATCCCCTGTACTTGTGGGTTATCAAGACATTTTTCCGGCGCCGTTGCAGGGGGGCATAGCTATATTTGATGAGTCATTTGGGATTTATATCTGTTTATCACTATGAAGAATCTTAAGGATGAAAGGACCAAGATCGTTCCCTCTAAGACGAGGGGAGGTAAGGAACTGCCATCTAGCTCTGCACTTGATTCACCTTATGTTTTGAGTAAACTTGCGACACCACCACCTGTTATTAATCCTGATATGTCACAAGTAATTGATGATGCTACTTCTGCTATGAATGATACTTATGATGATGCTAGTACTTTGCTTAATGATGATGTGCCACTAGGAGAATTTCTTGATCAACAACTTGCTAGAGTTAAAAATATTGAGAATGTTGAAACTGATGAAGTCTTTGAAACTGAAAATTATGAAACACTATCAGACCTAGTAATCCTAGATATGAATTGCCTTATACACGTGAAGGTCATGTTATGGATGAAGAGGTAGCTAGAGACTTTCTTACTTTTAAGGATAGAGATGATCTTAAGAAATTATTATGCAAGTGGAAGCAAAAAAATCCTTGAATGCTAGTACTCCCTCCATTTTTGTATACAAGGCCACAATGAAAAATACATTTTGCATCTATATAAGGCCACCAACATGAATCAAGGAAAATATTAATGACGTTTCCTCGTACTAGTAATCCATGATTTAATTACTAGCATGCATGTAGTGGATGATAATGACATGCTCATCTACTTCCTCCCTCACGACCACTCAGTTTTCTCTAATGTGCACGCACCTTATTAATTAACCCGGTAACCGAGAAAACAAATTGGCTTGTCAAGCATGTACTAATTTTTATCTTGGTACCTGTAATTTGAGTTTGTGGACTTGTATATAAAAATGGAGGGAGTATGAAATATAACCCTGAATTTTCTACTTCACCTATCTGTGGTGCTGATAAGTATTATGAGTTCTCTATCGATCCTAGGTTAATTACTTTGGTTGAATCTAATCCTTTCCATGGTTATGAAACTGAAACTTTTATGACACATATTACTAAATTAAATGACATAGCCACCCTATTTGCTCATGAGGAAACAAATTGCTACTACTATATTCTTAAATTATTTCCTTTCTCGTTAAAGGGTGATGCTAAGATATGGTTCAATTCTCTTGCTCCTGGTTGTGTGCGTAGTCCCTAGGATATGATTTACTATTTCTCTATAAAATATTTTCTTGCTCATAAGAAACAAGCTGCATTACAGGAAATATTTAACTTTATGCAAACTGAAAAAGAGAGTCTCCCACAAGCTTTGGGGGGGGGGGGCTCTACTACAGGATGCTGCTAATGGCACACTACGATGAGAGACCCTTCGATGAAACTGTGTGCAATGCCATAATCGCAGACGGCGGTGTGTGCAATGCCATAATCGCAGACGGCGATGTAAAAATACCGTCAAAAAGGTGAAAACCTTTTGCGATGGAGGATGCATCAAACACGGTTCAGATTTTAGTTGCGTGTGCGATGCAGGTCATACAGTTCAGTTCAAGTAACTGTTTGCGATGAGGAGGAACAAAAGAAACGGGCGGCCATATGAAGGTGTGTGTGCTATGCAGTATACGGTTCACTCGGATGAACTGTTTGTGATTAGGCAACACAAAAGAAACATCCAGCCAGATCAAGGTGTGTGTGATATACGGCATGCGGTTCACTCGGATGAACCATTTGCGTTGAGACAAGAGAACAAAAATGGTTCAATATAACAAGATGTGTGTGATACGCGGCAAATAGGGTCTGTAAACAGAAATGTGTGCAAAGACCGATAATAACATAGACTGTAATGCTTAGGATGCGACTATGTCTCCTACATGTCGAGGCATGACTTAGAGACATAAGCGCATTCTGGAATGATTGCAAGCGTGGTATCTTTGCACAACTCATGTAAAATCTCAAGGATGGAAGTGTAAAAGATAGTTGGCTTACTCTCGCCACGTCACACAATGAATACAATAACATACATTTATCCAAATGACACAGGGTCTGACTACGGACGAAATCCAAACGAGAAAAGATACCACAACACAATCCCGGATCACTCCTAGTAGGAATGACTACTAATCGTCGGGATACGACACATAGTAACGACCACGCTCCTCATCGAACTCCCAGTGAAGTTCTGATCCATCTCCTGCATTTTTCTCGACGGTACCTGCATCTGGTTTATGTAGTAATTTGTGAGCCACAAGGACTCAGCAATCCCATTCCCGGGTATCAAAACTAACAAAGCCTTTAGGTGTGGAAGGGTAATAAGGTGTTGGCAGCAAGCACTAAGCAACTAGCTTACGAGTTCAGAGTGAGATTAGAATATGTGTCAACGGTCGCCAAGTTGATCAAGAGATGATCCAACCTACTCACGATCATACATAACCCCACCGTGTTCACTTTCCGAAGCCCTTTCGAAAGAGACCATCACGGTTACTCACACCGGTAGTGTATTCTTAAGGATATGGTGTCAAGTTATCTACAACCGGATATTAACAAATTCCCATCTGCCACATAACTACGGGCATGGCTTTCGAAAGTTGAAAACCCTGCAGGGGTGTCCCAACTTAGCCCATCACAAGCTCACGATCTGCGGAGTCACAACTCCAAAGTGGGAAGACTCGAGTATTCTCAGAATCCCGTGCTCAAGATATTTCGACAAAGGTAAAACTAATCCAGCAAGACCTCCCGGCGTGCCGACACCCTGATAGTAGCCGCGCGTATCTCGTCTCAGGCCACGACCGGATGGGGGATGCTACAGGTAATACCAGATACCTCGGGTTTCCCCAAGGTGGCCCTGCAGGACCCCCAGTTTTGACCAACACTCATGAGGAGCACTGGCCCGGGTTGTTGATTAAGAACTCGGGATTGCAACTCCCTATGCAAGTTTTAGTTATTAGGCAAATGTAAAACCAATGTCGGGCCTTGCTGGAAAAGCTTTAAGTAGCTAATTATCAAGGGGGGCCCATAAACCCCAAACGTGTTAGAAACGCAAAATCAAGGAACATAACACCGGTTTATCGGGTCCTAAGGTGGCATGGGTGGAACAAAACACCAAGCAGAAGGCCAAGCCTTCCACCCATTACCAATATATATGTGCATTAAGTTAAAATAAGATATATATTGTGTTATCCCAATAACAAATCCAAACGTGGAGCAATCTTCAAAAACTTCACCTGCAACTAACAACGCTATAAGAGGGGCTGAGCAAAAGCGTACTTAGCCAATCAACGGTTTGCTAGGAAGGTGGTTAGAGTGTTTCATGGCAACAATAGGAGGCTGACAAACATGAATAGGCATCGAGGCATATCTAAAGAGTGAGAAAACTACCATAGATAAAGATAGATGTGATATTGGGGAATGGACATCTTTCCTGTTAAGTTCAAGGAGGGATTGTAACCTTGCTCCTCAAACTCAGTCTCGATAGGAACCTCGAACTCCGAATCGTCACCGGGCTCTAACCAACACAACAATACAAACACCGGAACAACACTCAATCACCATGAAATTCTCCAACACATGATGCAAGATATGATGCATATGAGCATGGGCGGGATATGGTGCCTCCACATGGAACATGATGTGTGCACATGTGACATGACAAAATGCAAGAACACAAACATGTAGGGGACACCTCATGCAAGAGAAAACAAGAACAAGCATAGTCACAAAAGTGGTTATGTAGTAGAACTAAGCACGCACCCAACAAGTTTAAAAAGTTGTTTAGCATGGCAAGGGGTGCAACTAGGAACAACAACATCATGCAAGCATTTTAAATGGACCGAAAAGAACAAACAACAAATCCGGAAACTCCCATGTGCATATAGTTGAATTTAGGACAGATATGGTGCAACCATATTTTAGAGTTGTTAAACATGTAAAGTAACAACACCATCTTAATCTACACATTTACCACCCTAAATACATATAAAGTTTGTCAAATTTGGAGCTACGGTTATTTAGTTATGAATTAGACAAGTTTGGACATTTTAAACACCAAAATTATTCAAACAACATTTTAAATGTTTTTAACATGGCAACGAACTGCATATAAATAATCTACACGAAAAACTAAGTAGTTTTCATATATAAAGTATTTTGAACAGATGCATATTTGAAAAGATATGAAATATGCAACAGAAAATGCAAAACTGAAATTTAAATCAAAAACAGAAAAGAAAAGAAAACTAAACAGACCCAGCCTGGACTAGCCATAGCCACTGGCTCGTGGGTCCAGGGGGGCTGATGTGGCGGCTGCGTGTGTGGAAGTGCGTGTGAAGCGAACAGAGGCTGCGAGGTGGGGCCCCTCTGTCAGCGAGACAGAAAATGCAAAAAGGGGCCGAAACCACTGGCCTGGCGGGGACTCGAACCCAGGTTTGCGAGGTTGCAAGCGAGAGGCTCAAGCCACTGGGCCACGGTGCGTGTGTTTGCTAGAGTAGAGGTGCATAGTCTGAAATACAAAGAACAGCAGCTAATAGAGCCACCCGATGCCGGCGAAACAGAGACGACGGCGAGGGCGTTGGGACAGCTCAGGCAACCAAATGGAACGGCAGATGCACTCGATGGATTCGCTGAGGAATCCCGCACCTCTGGGTGCCACTGGATGAGCCAGACGACGACAGAGTCAACGCCGGCGAGCTATGACAGAAGCGACGCGGCGGAGACGAACGCGATGAGGCCAAGGACTCTACTCGCATCTACGCATGGGGAATCGCCTAAGAAGAGCACGGCAAAGCTAACGGACACCTAAACGGGGCGAGAGGAGGTTGGAGCACTCGTCGGCGACGAGCTCGGGTGCTCGGGGAACTAGCAGCTAGAATGCGCAAATGAAGGGGAGAAAGGCACGGGGAGGATCAGAGGCTCACCACGAACACGGTGGTGTGCTTGGCTGGCCTGGAGGAGGTCGGAGTCGACGACGAGCTCGATCAAACACCCGTGACAGCCGGAGTCGAAGACGAGGAAGAAGAGGAAGCAACCGAGACCTTCAGCTCCGTGTAGCAGACGTAGAGGATGTAGTCGACGTCGAGGAAGAAGAGGGGCACCGTTGGCGAGGCACAGGAGGACGGGGAGCACGCCGGCGACGAGCTCGTGCGCTCAGATGCGCTCGGGACGGTGGTGGAGCAACGGATCTGGTGGCTCTAAGCTCACCGGGCGGCGGGGGGGAGGAAAAGGGGAACCCTAGGCGTCTAAAGGGAACGGAGAGATGGGTTAAAAGGGGCCAGAACGACGAGGATGCACGACGGCGTGCTCGGCTCACGGTCCCCATGGCGCAAACGCGAGGAGGAAGAAAGGTGGGTGCGGGCGCACTCGTAGTCGCTGACATGTGGGCCCGTCTCGTCCACGTGGAGGCGAAGCAGAGGGGGCGAGTGTGTGCGTGGGTGAGAAAAGGGGAGAGGGACGTCGTGGGCTGGCTAGCTGGGCTGCTGCGTTGGTTACAGGGCCGAGGGGAAAGGCCAAACCCAGTTGGGCTGCAGGCTGCGGTGGTTGTTGCTGCGCTGCTGGGCTGCACTGCTGCTTGCTGCTATTGGCTTTTCTTTTCCCATTTTCTTTAGGCAGAAAACAAAAACAAAAGCCCAGGTCAAAAGAAAAGGAATTAGGAGGAAATAAAAATATTCCCTAGCTCCTGGAATTATGCCCTATTTTATAAAATGAGTTGGACATTTTTAGAGGTAGAAAAATAAAACAAGTTTGAATATGGTTCAAACTTCTGTCATTTTTAAACCTGACCAAAACATTTCCAAATAGGGTGAGGTTTTGCATAGTGGCTTAGGGCAAGGTACCAAAGAAGTTGGGAGGAGATGAACATTTAAAGAAGAGGGTAAAAGCCACTTACAAAATTTAAATAAAGGGAAAAGAAAGGAGGGGAAGCGGTGCAAGTTGGAAGGGTTTATGGAATGACATGAACCTGCATCAAACCACTCTAGCAAGATCAAGAGAAACACACTAGACGTACCAAGGATGAGAAAAACACAATGACGAATGAAATGCCATATGATGACCATGATGCCATGATGATGATGAAGCAATGCATGAATGCAAAAAGAAAGAAACATGACAATGCAATGACAAGGCATAATTGAAAAGAACCCCCAAGGAAAGGACAATGATCAAATGGTAAATGTTTATATTTCCATAAGGAAGTATTACATATGGGGTGTTACAAACTCTCCTCCACTATGAAAAGATCTCGTCCCAAGATCTAGCACTGAAAGAAAGCGGGATACTCGGAACGAAGATGATCTTCTCGTTCCCATGTAGCTTCTCGGTCGGTATGGTGTGACCACTTCACTTTCACGAATTTTATGGACTTGTCGCGGTTCTTGCGCTTAGTTTCCTCAAGGATAGCACCGGGGTGCTCACAATAAGACAAGTCTTGCTGAAGATCAATCTCTTCGAAAGGAATGGTGCGTTCAGGCATCGTGAAGCACTTGTGGCGTTGTGATACGTGAAACACATCGTGCACATTTGCAAAGTTGGAGGGAAGCTCGAGTTGGTAGGCTAGATCACCTCTCTTGCCAAGAATCTTGAAAGGGCCCATGTATCTTGGAGCAAGCTTGCCCTTGATACCGAACCTCTGAGTGCCCTTCATGGGAGAAACACGGAGTTAGACATGATCACCAATGTCGAAAGCCACGTCACGATGCTTGCCGTCATAGTAGCTCTTTTAGCGCGATTGCACGGCTTTGAGATTATCATGTATGACTTTGCACATTCCTTCGGCCTCTGAGATCAAATCATTTCCAAGGAGCTGACGTTCACCAGTCTCGGGCCAGTTGAGAGGGGTACGACACTTTCTACCGTAGATAATTTCAAACGGAGCTTTACCTGCACTTGCTTGGAAGCTGTTGTTGTAGGAGGATTCGGCAAATGGAAGGCAATCTTCCCATTTCATACCGAAAGAGATTACACAAGCTCTGAGCATATCTTCAAGAATTTGGTTCACTCTTTCGACTTGACCCCTAGTTTGAGGGTGAAAAGTTGTGCTGAAGCAAATCTTGGTACCCATAGCTGACTGAAAGGAATCCCAGAACTTGGAAGTGAACAAGCTTCCACGATCTGAGGAGATTACTTGAGGGATACCATGCAAAGAGACAATTCTGGAGGTGTACATCCCTGCCAGTTGAGCTGCATTGATGGATTTTTTGATTGGAAGAAAATGAGCCACTTTAGTGAGCTTGTCAATCACCACAAAGATAGCATCATTTCCTCGCTTGGACTTGGGAAAGCCGGTGACAAAATCCATCTCAATGTGATCGAATTTCCACTCGGGAATAGGTAGAGGTTGAAGGAGTCCGGCTAGACGTTGATGCTCTGCCTTCACTCTTCTGCAAACATCACACTCCTTCACGAATTGAGCAATTTCTCTTTTCATACGAGTCCACCAATAGGATTGCTTGAGGTCATGGTACATCTTGGAGCTTCTTGGATGTATCGAGAGGAGTCATGCGCTTCGTTCATTATGAGCTTCCTGAGATCACCTTTGGGAACCACAAGTCTATCCTCAAAGAACAAAGTGTCTCTGTCATCAATGCGATAGCACTTGTAGTTGGGAGTACCCTTAGCAATACCATGTTTCACTTTCTGCACCATAGCATTGCTGAGTTGGGCCTCACGTATTTGATCTTCCAAGGTAGGAGCAACTTGAAGGTTGGCAAGAAATCCTTTTGGAACAACTTGGAGGTTGAGCTTCCTGAATGATTCACAAAGTTCAGGCTGGAACGGTTTGAGAAGGAGACTGTTGCAATAAGCCTTTCTGCTCAAGGCATCCGCAATGACATTGGCCTTGCCAGGAGTATACTCGATACTTGGATCGTCCTCTTGAATCATTTCAACACAACGAGTCTGGCGGAGGTGAAGGTTTGGCTGGGTGAAGATGTACTTCAGGCTCTTGTGATTGGTGAAGATGTCCACTTTTCTGCCCAACAGAAGGTGTCTCCACATGATCAAAGCATGAACAACTACTGCTGACGAGAAGTGTATGCAACGATCTTCTTGTCTTGCATGAGAACACCGCCAAGACCTTGCAATGAAGCATCACAAAACACTTCATAAGGCTTGGACTCATCCGGAGGAGTAAGAACCGGAGCAGAAATGAGCTTCTCTTTGAGTGTCTTGAATGCCACATCACAATCAGGAGTCCAGGAGTACTTGACATTCTTCTGCAACAGGTTGGAAAGAGGCTTGGCAATCTTGGAGAAGTTCTCAACGAACCTTCTGCAATAGCTTGCGAGACCGAGGGAACTTCGGAGTTGTTTCACATTTCGAGGAGGTTCCCAGTTGACAATAGCTTCAACCTTCTCGGGGTTAACAAAAATGCCCTCGGCAGAGATAATATGACCAAGATAGAGGACTTTATCAAGCCAGAATTCACATTTGGAGAACTTCGCATAGAAACGGTGCTCATGGAGCCTGTCAAGGACCAAACGGATGTGCTTGGCATGGTCTTCTTTATTCTTGGAGAATACCAAGATATCATCGAGGTAGACAATAACGAATTCATTGGTGTAGGGGTTGAATATGAAGTGCATCATCCGAGAGAAAGTGGGTGGAGCATTTGCAAGCCCGAAAGACATGACCGTGTATTCATAGGAGCCATAACTCGTTCTGAATGCGGTCTTGGGAATATCCTCTTCACGGATACGAATCTGATGGTAACCCATCCGGAGATCAAGCTTTGAGAAAACCTTGGATCCTTTGAGCTGCTCGAACAATTCATTGATGTTGGGGAGCGGGTACTTATTCTTAATTGTCTTCTTGTTCAATGGCCGCTAATCCACGCACAATCGTTCCGTACCATCCTTCTTCTTGACAAAAAGAACACCACAACCCCAAGGAGAAGTACTTGGTCTGATTAGACCCATTCATTCTTGCTCATCGAGTTGTTTCTTCAGCTCCTTCAACTCTTTAGGAGAAAGCTTGTACGGACGCCGACATGCTGGCTCGGTACCAGGTTCAAGTTCAATGACGAATTCAACTTGACGGTTGGGAGGCATGCCTGGAAGCTCTTCAGGGAAAACATCCTCATATTCACAAACCACCGGAATCTGTGAAATGGCATTAATCTCGCCCTTGTCATTGAGAGAGAATAGCCTGATTGTGTTATCTCGAGCTGCGAAGATAATCACGTCTTCGGACGGATGAGTTAGATTGACCTCCTTGTTTGCACAATCAATAAGAGCATTATGCTCCGAGAGCCAATCCATCCCAAGAATAAGATCAATGTCCGAGTTACCGAGAACAACCGGGGAAACCAGAAAACTATAATCGCCCATATGAATAGATATGCCCGGAGGAAACACGCTAGAATGCATTTGTTTTCCCGTGTAAATAATTGATAACTCCCTTGGCAAATTTTTGGTGTCAAAATTGTGCTTCCATGCAAAAGGTTGTGAAATGAAGGACAACGATGCACCAGAATCAAACAATACTTTAGCAGAATTGAGTTAACCGGAAGATTACCAATTATCACATCAGAATAATCCTCTGCTTGAGCTGCATTCATCAGGTTCACTCTTACAGCATTGGGATTGTGCTTGACAATAGCATTGCTGACAGGTGGAGGAGGCGGAAGGCGCCTTTGAGTACACTTGTTTGCATAGTGACCCTTCTGACCACACTTGTTGCAAGTAACTTCTGAAAGTGGCCGATGATAAGGACCACTTGGTCTTGGAGCTTGGAACTAAGACTTAGACTGGTTGCTTGGGTTGGGTGGGTGGGAGAATCCACGACCACCTGAGTGCTTGTTGTTGCTTGGAGGACGGAGCACTGGAGGAGGCGGTAGCCAGAACTTCTGCTGCTTGGCGACCACTTGAGAGGAAGAGGAGGAGTGAACATCATCTCTTATCCTCTTCTTGGAAGCTTCACACTTGAGATGAGCTACCTCTTGCTTGAGAGCCATGTTGTAGAATTGGTCAAATTCATCTGGCTCGAACAAAGTGAGTGCAAGCTGGAGTTCATCTTTCAGACCACCTCAGAACTGGTAGATTTTGCTGCTGGCATCGGGGATGTCTTGCTTCGAGTAACGGGCTAGATTTTGGAACTTGACATTGTATTGATAGACGGACATGGTGCCTTGCTTCAGGTTGCGGAATTGCTCACGCATGCCTTCAATGACACTTGTTGGAATGTGATGAGAACGGAAATCGTGGCAGAAATCAGTCCACGAGATCTCACGACCACCTATGGAGTCTTTGTACTGTTGCCACCAATCTGCAGCTTGATCTTTGAGTTGGAAGGCGGCAAACTTGACATAATCCTCAGGTCTGATGTTACTGCATTCAAAATGCTTCTTGATGTCTGTGATCCAATCTTTAGCATCTAGCGGGTCCACACAGTAACTGAAAGACTTGGGCGGATTTGCCAGGAATTGGTTCAGAGTCGCAAAGTGAGGTTGATTGAACAGATTTCCTTGGCCTTGGTTCCCTTGATTGCTTTGATTTGCTTGATTGGCTTGGAAATTCTACATCATTTGCATGAGCATCTGGGTGTTTTGGTTGGTTGCCTTCATAATCGCTCTCCATGCCTCAGACGGAGGAGGAGGGGAAGGAGGACGCTCTTCTTCACCTTCTTGGTTTGGGTTGGGAACTTTCTTAGGTGCCATCCTCAAGATGATGACAACCGTTAGCCATTGAAGCAATAATAGATAAGCTAAATCAACGGCTAGATATTTGCAACATATAGTCTTCACAATGAACATTTTAACAAAATTGAATGAATGAATTCCATAGCTTAATGGTACACCAACTTATCGAGAAGCCACTTGGGAGAACAAAATGATAGAATAAAAACAACAAGGTACAGATGGAACAAATACATAATAGAGATTTTGCCCCACATGTTCGTGCTGAATGCCCCATGGTACCTGTTACAAAGGGTCTTGCAATCCCCGGATGAGCATAGCCAAGGATCCTTTAAGTTGCAACTCCCAATTGGAACATCGCCCATGAAACCTCATCACTAGATGTTGAACCCCAAACCTCATACCATGCACCCATTGGAAGATTACCTACGAGCTACTTGAAACCCACCTATTAATTCCCGAAGCTTTCCGGTTATGCAATCTGGTGTTGGGGATACAAGGGAAGCACCGCGCACTCAACTCTAAACCTACATCTAGTTGTATCCATCCATCAACACATAACCAGTCATCTTCGGAAACTGTTTACCTCGGACCTACAAAACGCATCCGCTATACTAGCTATGGCGATACTCCCGAACTATCTCCCCAGTACTGGGTGACGTCGGGGTTATCTCACCACCAGACATGCATAAAAGTGTTTTCGATGTCGGTCGCCTCTGGTATTCTAGAACCGATATGATACATTTGTGACGACAACACCTCGGAGCTCAACTCCCCGGGATACTGCCACAACTCCTAAATGACAGGAGGCATCGAGAACAATGTTCTCGTCACAAAGATATCGGAACAATCCAAACAATACACGCATGGTCCTAAAAAATGGTGAAATTTTGAGAGTAGTGAAGATAGAACGACGTCAGGAGTCCTCACCAGAGCGATGAAGGGGATGAGGAGTAAAAGAAATCATACTCTTCGATATATATATAGGACTCAAACATTTTTTTGTGTGTGCCTAGACTCAACCGTCAGCGGTTCGATCAATCAGGGGGCTCCTAGGTCGGAGAAGGCTCTGAATACCAACTTGTAATGCCGAGGATGCGACTATGTCTCCCACGTGTCGAGGCACGACTTAGAGACATAAGCGCATTGTGGATTGATCGCAATCGTGGTATCTTTGCACAACTCATGTAAAAGCATAGGGATGAAAGTGTAAAAGATAGTTGGCTTACACTCGCCACATCACACAATGAATACAATAACATACATTCATCCAAATAACACAGGGTCCGACTACGGACGAAATCCAAACGAGAAAAGATACCACAACTCAAGCCCGGATCACTCCTAGTAGGAACCATTACTAATCGTCGGGATACGACACATAGTAATGACCACGCTCCTCATCGAACTCCCAGTGAAGTTTTGATCCATCTCCTCCATTGTTCTCGACGGTACCTGCATCTGGTTTGTGTAGTAATCTGTGAGCCACAAGGACTCGGCAATCCCATTCCCGGGTATCAAAACTATCAAAGCCTTTAGGTTTGGAAGGGTAATAAAGTGTTGGCCGCAAGCACTAAACAACTAGCTTATGAGTTCAGAGCAAGATGAGAATATGTGCCGACGGTCGCCAAGTTGATCCAGAGGTGATCCAAGCTACTCACGATCATACATAACCGCACCGTGTTCACTTTCTGAAGCCCTTTGGAAAGAGACCATCACGGTTACTCACACGGGTAGTGTATTCTTAAGGATATGGTGTCAAGTTATCTACAACCGGATATTAACAAATTCCCATCTGCCACATAACCACGGGCACGGCTTTTGAAAGTTGAAAACCCTGCAGGGGTGTCCCAACTTAGCCCATCACAAGCTCACGATCTGCGGAGTCGCAACTCCAAAGTGGGAAGACCCGAGTATTCTTGGAATCCCGTGCTCAAGATATTTCGACAATGGTAAAACAAATCTAGCAAGACCTCCCGGCATGCTGACACCCTGATAGTAGCCGCGTGTATCTCGTCTCAGGCCACGACCGGATGGTTGATGCTACAGGTAATACCAGATACCTCGGGTTTCCCCAAGGCGGCCCTGCAGGACCCCCAGTTTGGACCAACACTCATGAGGAGCACTGGCCCGAGTTGTTGATTAAGAACTCGGGCCTTGTTGGAAAAGCTTTAAGCAGAGCGAATTATCAAGGGGGGCCCATAAACCCCAACCGTGTTAGGAACGCAAAATCAAGGAACATAACACCGGTTTATCGGGTCCTAAGGTGGCATGAGTGGAACAAAACACCAAGTAGAAGGCCAAGCCTTCCACCCATTACCAATATATATGTGCATTAAGTTAAAATAAGATATATATTGTGTTATCCCAATAACAAGTCCGAACGTGGAGCAATCTTCAAAAACTTCACCTGCAACTAACAACACTATAAGAGGGGCTGAGCAAAAGCGTACTTAGCCAATCAACGGTTTGCTAGGAAGGCGGTTAGAGTGTTTCATGGCAACAATAAGAGGCTGACAAATAGGAATAGGCATCGAGGCATATCTAAAGAGCAAGACAACTAGCATAGACAAAGATAGAGGTGATATCGGGGAATGGTCATCTTGCCTGTTAAGTTCACGGAGGGATCTTAACCTTGCTCCTCAAACTCACTCTCGATAGGAACCTCGAACTACAAATTGTCACCGGGCTCTAACCAACACAACAATACAAACACCAAAACAACAATCAGTCACCATGCAATGTTCCAACACATGATGCAATATATGATGCATATGAGCATGGGCAGGATATGATGCCTCTACATGGAACATGATGAGTCCACATGTGACTTGACAAAATGCAAGAACACAAACATGTGTGGGACACCTCATGCAAGAGAAAACAAGAACAGTCATAGTCATAAAAGTGGTTATGTAGTAGAACTAACCAAGCACCCAACAAGTTTTTAAAGTTGTTTAGCAAGGCAAGGGGTGCAACTTGGAACAACAACATCATGTAAGCATTTTAAATGGGCCGGAAAGAACAAACAACAAATCCGGAAACTCCCATGTGCATATAGTTGAATTTAGGACAGATCTGGTGCAACCATATTTTAGAGTTGTTAAACAAGTAAAGTAACATCACCATCTTAATATACACATTTTTCCACCCCAAATACATATAAAGTTTGTCAAATTTGGAGCTACGGTTATTTAGTTATGAATTAAACAAGTTTGGATATTTTAAACACCAAAATTATTCAAACAAATTTTACATGTTTTTAACATGGCAAAGAACGGCATATAAATAATCTACACTAAAAACTAAGCAGTTTTCATATATAAAGTATTTTGAACAGATGCATATTTGAAAAAGATATGAAATATGGAATAGAAAATGCAAAACTGAAATTTAAATCAAAAACAGAAAAGAAAAGAAAAGAAAACTAAACAGACCCAGTCTGGACTAGCCATAGCCACTGACTCGTGGGTCCAGGGGGGCTGATGTGGCGGCTGTGTGACGCCCGAAGACCGACGTCCCAGAAGATTCCAGAGATTCCAGAGATTCCAGATGTTCCGGGTTCTCCCGTGTGTTTTATTTGTGCTTGTGTTATTTATTTTTGCATTGCATCATGTCATCATGCCATCATGTCATTCATCTTTGCATCTCAACTTAAATAAATCATGTGGACCTTCGGTCCATTTAAATCGAGGGAAGGATGACTTCTCTTTAAAACATATCCTCCTAGTATATTGGAGCTATTATTAAATTATTCCATTGTTTGGAATTAACCGCAACACACTTGCATATTTTCCCCATGCCTTCTCTTTCTCTTTTCTTGCCTCTCCTATTTTTCGTGGACCGTGGACATTTTTGCGATTCCAGGAAAAATCACCTCTTGCCCAAACTCTACTCCTAACCCCCTTTTTCTTTTCCTTATCTTGTCTCTATTTTCTTTTTCTTCTTCTTTTCTCTCTTTTTATTAAGAGAGAACCAGCCCAGCAGCTGCAGGCCTCCAGGCCCAGCCGGCCACTTCCCCCCCAGCCGGCCCATCAGCCTCCAGGCCCATCCCAGCTCCTAACCCAAAGCGACCGACCGCCCGCACCATCTCCCCTCGCTCTCCCTCCCCGCCGCCAGCTTCTCGACCGACCCGTTTTTCCTCTCCCCTCGACCCCGCTCCCTCTTTCTCGCGACAGCGCCCCCTCCTCGTCCAGTGCGCCGCCAAGCCGTCGTCCTCAGCGCGCCAAGGTCGCCGCCTCGCCATGGCTCCCCGCGGGCAGGGCCAGGATTCGCCTCGTCTCCAGCGCCTCCTCAAGCTCCTTCGACCACATCCCTCGCCGCTCTCCCTCGCCTCCCCGAGTGCCTCCTTTGCCCGCCACCGCGCCAGAGCCCCCTCGAGCAGGCCGCAGCCCGGCCGGCCAGGCCCGCCTCCTTGTTCCTCTGGCCTCCTCCGCCTCGCTAGAGACAGCGCCTACGGGCCTCCTCCGCCTCGCAGGGGCTCGTCGCCTCCAGTGCCTCGCCTCCTCTTCACTGCCTCCCGCCGCCGTGCTCCATGACGCCGCCCGAGCGGCCCTGGCAGAGGAAGGAGTGGCCCTACGCCGACCTCCTCCTCACAGCCTCACTGCCTCCCGCTTCTCCCCGTCGGCCTCAGTGTTTTGTTTTGGTCCAGCAAGTATCCATGGACGCAAGTACCACGACGACCCGAACAGCTACGAAACGTGAACGACTACCGTCGCCGAAGACCCTCAAGTACAACTATGAAACATGTACAACTACCGCCGTCGTGATCTCGTCAAGAAAATGTGTTCCACTACTATCGCCAAGTCCGACTACGACAAACGGCTCCACGACGAACGCCAAGTACCACTACGAACCCGAAAGAACAAGGATGCGCCAAGTTTGACTACCGTCACCGTGTACCACTACTTCCTCGATGACCGTGTACAACTACTTCCACTACCGCCACGTGAACGACAAGTACCTCTTCGGAAACGTGAACGACTACTTCCTCGACGATCGTGTTCGGCTACTTCCTTTTGGCAACATGAACGACTACTTCCTCTACGACCCGTGTACCACTACTTCCACTACTTCCTCTACGAACTCGAACCGCTTCGAGAATGATCGTTCCGAAGGTATAACCCCGAGACGTGCCCGTGGACGAATGGTTGATGTGTTGTATGAAATTTTTTCCCTTGTGTGCACCGTGCCCGTTTCGTCTTTTGTCATGCTCCTCGGTTGCCTCGTCGCCGACTCGTGGGAACCCGGTGACGGGATCACCCCACCTTTCATCTTGTTTCGCTCACTCACGCCACCTTTTCTTTTGCACCGGTCTCTCAACGAGTTACCGGAACCGAGATGTTGCCGTTGCATCATTTTCGGATCGTTGCCGTGGCACCTTTTCTTTCCACAATGGTGACAAATACTCCTTATCATCTTCTTATCTCTTCATGTTAACCTTTAATTAATAAATTGCATAAAACTTGATCATGTCATCCGCATCATGTTAACAGCATTTAAAATGTGTGAATTGTTGTTTGCTTAAAATTGATAAACATGCATATGGGGTTTTATCGGAATTTGTTGTTGTTAATTCCGGCCTCATTTAAAATGTCTAAATAGTAGTTTGTTTTTGCTTCACCTCTTGCCATGTTAACAAACATTTAATCTTGTCTTGTAATTAAACGAGAGTCAACTAAATAATTAAAATGTGGTGTTTCGTCAATATGCAACTCGTTGCATATTGAGCTCCACTTAACTTGTAGTTTTGTTTGTGCTCATTGCCATGCCATGCATAATTAAACCGGACATGCATCATACTTGGATGTGCATCGTATGCCATGTTTATGCTTGTGTGTTTACCATGTTGCTTGTTTCTTTCCGGTTGCTTCTCTTGTTAGCTTCGGTTCCGTTCCGGAGTTGTGAGGATTCGCTCGTCTATCTTGTTCCGTCTACTTCTTGGACCCGTTCTTTTCCCTTGCAGAATCCCAGGCAAGATGATCGTACCCTTGGATACCTTTTCTACCATTGCCATGCTTAGTTGTCTCGATGCTATCGTTACATGTCGCGCTACCCATCTTTTATGTCAGCCTCTCCTTGTTGCCATGAAACCTCTAACATTTGAAACCTTCCTAGCAAAACCACTGTTTGGCTATGTTACCCGCTTGCTCAGCCCCTCTTATAGCGTTGTTAGTTGCAGGTGAAGATGAAGATCGTTCCAGGAGGGAACTTGTCGTTGGAATATCACAATATCTATAATTATTATTAACACACCTATATACTGGGCATGGGTGGAAGGCTTGGCCTTTTGCTCGGTGTTTTGTTCCACTCATGCCATCTTAGGCGCCGATAAACCGGCATTATGTTCCTTGATTTTGCGTTCCTTACACGATGGGTGGACGCGGACCCCTTGACAGTTCGACTTTGAATAAAACTCCTCCAGCAAGGCCCAACATTGGTGTTAATTTGCTCATAATAACAACTTAATTAATTAATTAAATTTGCATAGGGGGTCGTGTCCCCGGGTTCTTAATTCTACATAGCAGGAGGGGCCAGTGCTGATGGTGTTGGTCCCAAATAGAGTCGTGTGCGGCGGCCCCTCCTTGGAAACTTGGGGTTTGGCTGCTGTACGCTATGCTCATCCGGTCGTGGCCTGAGACGAGATACGCGCGGCTACTATCAGGGTGTCGGCACGCCAGGAGGTCTTGCTGGATTTGTTTTACCATTGTCGAAATGTCTTGTGCACCGGGAAGCCGAGCCTGATCGGATTTCCCTAAGATAAGGGGTGATTATATTATATTTATCACTTCAGCTAATCGTGAGAGCTTGTGATGGGCTAAGTTGGGACACCCCTGTAGGGTTATGATCTTTCGAAAGCCGTGCCCGCGGTTATGTGGCAGATTGGAATTTGTTAATGTCCGGTTGTAGAAAACTTGACAAAGGATCCAAAGTAAAACACACAACTGTGTGAGTAACCGGGACTATCTCTTTTCACTTTGAGAAGAGAACACGGTGGGGTTATGTTTGACTCGTATGTAGTTCAGGATCTTTAGCTATCACTACTAGTTGCGACCGTTTGCGTAGATGCTCATCTTATTCTTGTACTCGTAAGTTAGCCACCACATAATGCTTAGCCGCTGCTGCAACCTCACCACTTTACCTCTTCCTACCCACAAAGCTTTGCTAGTCTTGATAACCATGGTTATGGGATTGCTGAGTCCTCGTGGCTCATAGATACTACAACACCAGATGCAGGTTCAGCCGAGAATGACGCAGGAGCTGGTTCAGAGCTTCACTGAGAGCTCGTTGAAGAGAGTGGCCGTATGCTTGTGATGTTTTCGACGATCAGTAGTGGTTTCTACTAGGGGCGATTCGGACCTATGGCTTTATGTTGTTTTGGTATCTTTCTTTTGGATCTTCGCCCGTAGTCGGGTTGTGATGTTTTGAATGATGTTTTGCTTATGTAATGTATTGTGTGAAGTGGCGAGTGTAAGCCAACTATCTCCTTTTACAATTTCATCCCTAATTTTACATGAGTTGTGCAAAGATATCAAACTTGAGATCATTCTAGAATGGGCTTATACCTTTAAGTCGTGCCTCGACACGTAGGAGGTATAGTCCCATCCTGGGCATTACAAGTTGGTATTCAGAGCCTTCTCCGACCTAGAACCCCCACTGATTTATCGAATCGTGACGGTTGAGTCTAGGCACACACTTGAAAATGTTTTGAGTCCTATATTTATATCGGAGAGTAGGATTTCTTTTGCTCCTCATCTCTTTTCACTCTGGTAAGGACTCCTGACGATTACTCTTATCTCTTCTACTCTAAAAAATGCACCAATTTTTTTTAGGATCACGCGAGTATTGTTTGGATTGTTCCGATGTCTTTGTGACGAGAACATTGTTCTCGATGCCTCCTGCCATTAGGGGTTGTGGCAGTGTCCCGGGGAGTTGAGCTCCAAGGTGTTGTCGTCACAAATATATCGCAGCAGTTCTGGAATACTTAAGACGGCCGACATCGAAAACTCTCCTATGCGGTTAGTGGCAAGATAACCCCGACGTCACCCAGTACTGGGGAGGTAGTTCGGGAGTATTTCCATAGCTTGTATAGTAGATGCGTTTCGAAGGTCAGAGGTAAACGGTTTTCGGAAACAACTGGTTATGTGTTGAAGGATGGATACAGCTGGATGTAGGATTAGAGTTGAGTGCGCGGTGCTTCCCCTGTATCCCCAACACCTGATTGCATAACTGGAAACTTTCGGAAATTAATAGGTGGGTTCATCTAGTAGTTCTAGGCATTCTTCCAACGAGTGCATGATATGAAGTTCGGGGTTCTACATTGAGTGAAGTAGTTTTATGGGCTTGTTCTGATCGGGAGTTGCATCTTAAAGGGTCCTTGGCTATGCTGTTCCGGGGATTGCAAAACCCTTTTGTAACACGTTCCATGAGCTTTCAGCACGAATATGTCGAACGAAGCTTCTATCTTGTATTTGTTCTATCTGCTCCTTGTTGTTTTTATTTATCTTTTGTTCTCCCGAGTGGCTTCTCGTCAAGTTGATGTACCTATGGAATTCATTCGTTCAATTCTCTGTTCGGATGATATTGTGAAGATTCTGTTGCAACATATCTATCCGTTGTTTCGTTTTGATTCTGGTATTCGAGTTGCTTCGATGTCAAATGTTGATTCCATACCTTTCCTAATCGGTGTTCTCATATTTCTATAGGAGTGCTAGTCCTTCTTGACCATCGAGATGGTCATGTTAATCCTTTTCAACCGGTGTGCCTTCTCTTCAAGTTATTCCATACGGACGATGTTGAGAAATCTGACGATTTGTCTGTTTCATTCATCTCAAGTTGTCTTTGTTTTCCGCACCCTCCCACCCTTCTTCTTCTTGGAGCCAGAAATTCTCAAATGAAATATCCATTTCATTCATGTGATGTTTCTTCATTCTTATCTTTCAATGTTCTTATCCGGTGCTTTATTGTGAAGATGCTCAAGAGTTTCATGTTCATCATTCTTAATTCTAATATTCTTGTTTCACATGTTTTCCAATATGAGAATTTATTATCCGAAGCCTCTCTTGCTTATTCAGCTCTCTAATTCTTCTCCGGAGTGTTGAAGATATCTCAGATGATCTGCGTTTCCATTCTTAATCCGTTCAAGCTATTTTGAGGATTGTCATCTTATTCAAGCCATTTAATTCAACTGGTGCAATATCTCTCAAGCAATTTTTTCCAACGGTGTTTTCTTTGAGTGGGCCCTAACCCAAGGTCTTTTTCCAAGATCTTACCTGACTCTTCTAATTTCTTTTCCGGAGTATCTCGAAATTCTCATGGCATTTCTCGTCTTCATTCTCAACATTTGAAGACCAGAGAAGAGTTTCTCTTAAATCTTGGCCGTCCTCTTGAAGATTCGTGGTTCTAGCTTCATGCCATCCTCATTATTGGTCAGATTGTGAGGAATTCTTTTATACCATCCGAAGCATTTCATGAATTCTTTCCATTGTGATCCTCCGAAGGCCATCATTTCAGAATATTTCTTCGTTCTCAGTTTTCAACTTCGTCCTCCAACTATTCTTCATCGATGTCTCTTCGTTCGTCTCGATATTCTACCGGTGGTTCGTTCAAGGTACTCTTCCTTGTTATCGTATTAATTCATTTGTCCTTTTCATAATTCTACCGGTGGTTCGTTGAATATTTATCCAAGCTTGTGCTAGATCTCTCTTTAATTCTTTGCAACGAGAATAAGTAGTATGCCAAATCCTTTGGTCGTCATCAATTTAAATTGGTGAAGGAGATGCATGACATAATTCTTATTCTTATTCCTTCAAGGTGATTAATCCCTTCCTTCAGAGCTTGTTCATCATATCATATTCTCGGTTCTAAATTCTTCATCTCTTGTTTCCGGAGCTCCATGTTATTTCAATTATATCATTTCAAGCTCCATCTAATTCATCGCAGGCCTTGAATCTTATTTTTTTCATCTTTCACTTCTCATGCTTTCATTACCGGAGTTTTCAAGGTGGTTCATCAAGATTTAATTCATCCTCGAAGTCTTCATCAAGATTCTTGTTGGACCTCAAGTATTCTCCATCTTGCATTTTGAAGTGCAATTCTTGCTCCCTTATCTGTTTAGGTGGTGTTATGTCATTCTCGACAATTCCTTCACGAGTTATCAAGAATGAGATATTTAAACCGTCATTTCCTTGTTTAGGAGATCTTTCCAACCATTCAATTTATTTGTTGGAGTAATCTTGGGTTGTATTTCACCTAAAAGCTTTCCCTAAGGATTGTTGCTATTATGGTGCTTATAAATGACCCAAGTTTTTCAATTATCCTTCCGGTGAGACTAAGTTTATCGTCTCCTTGTTGATCTCAATGCAATCAATCATTTCCGTTAGTGGCTGGTTGTCACCTCTTAATTTTATCCATAAGCCCACATGAAGCTTAATCGTTTCGTTGTTGATTTTCCATCAACCACATTCAACCATTCTTCGTAAGGATGCTCTTTCAAATTCAATTTTGAGAGAAGTTGTCATATTTGTCTCCGTTCATTTCTTTCATTGATCTATTTTTATTCCATTCTTTCATTCCGGGGGCATCGTGATGTTGCTCTCTCCAAACCACCATATCGTTTTTTTCTAGATCATGTTCTTTCCCTTGCTTATCATTTAACCGGAGTGTTGTATTCTTCATTCAATTCTCTCATCTTATCAAGTTTGCCTCTCTTTTCAACCGGAGTGCTGTCTGAATTCTTTCTTACCCCTTGTGCCATTCTTTCAATTGTTTCGGAGGCATTATGCTGTTGATTTCATCAAGTATCATCCCAACTTGGCAAGTTCTTGTTAATTCCTTCCATTTTCAGACGGAGTGCTGTCCAAACTATTTCGTTCTTATTCCTTCTCAATCTTGGTTAACCGGAGTGGTTTTGAAATTCTTTCGTCATCCGTGAGCTCTTGTTTCATGTCTTTAAACCTACAAGGTTCTCATAATGCTCCTTGTTACTCTTTTTCTAATGGAGTGTTTTCTTATTCATTCATCTCCGTTGTATTCTTATTCAACTTGTTTAACCTCTCAAGGTTCTTTGGTTTCACTCGTCTGTCAAAGAAGCAACTTTGTTTACCTCTTCTTTTTCATTTTTATCCGGTGCTATCTCTAGGATCTCGGGTCGAGATCCTCTGTTAGTGTGGGAGAATTGTGACGCCCGAAGACCGACGTCCCAGAAGATTCCAGAGATTCCAGATGTTCCGGGTTCTCCCGTGTGTTTTATTTGTGCTTGTGTTATTTATTTTTGCATTGCATCATGTCATCATGCCATCATGTCATTCATCTTTGCATCTCAACTTAAATAAATCATGTGGACCTTCGGTCCATTTAAATCGAGGGAAGGATGACTTCTCTTTAAAACATATCCTCCTAGTATATTGGAGCTATTATTAAATTATTCCATTGTTTGGAATTAACCGCAACACACTTGCATATTTTCCCCATGCCTTCTCTTTCTCTTTTCTTGCCTCTCCTATTTTTCGTGGACCGTGGACATTTTTGCGAGTCCAGGAAAAATCACCTCTTGCCCAAACTCTACTCCTAACCCCCTTTTTCTTTTCCTTATCTTGTCTCTATTTTATTTTTCTTCTTCTTTTCTCTCTTTTTATTAAGAGAGAACCAGCCCAGCAGCTGCAGGCCTCCAGGCCCAGCCGACCACTTCCCCCCAGCCGGCCCATCAGCCTCCAGGCCCATCCCAGCTCCTAACCCTAAGCGACCGACCGCCCGCACCATCTCCCCTCGCTCTTCCTCCCCGCCGCCAGCTTCTCGACCGACCCGTTTTTCCTCTCCCCTCGACCCCGCTCCCTGTTTCTCGTGACAACGCCCCCTCCTCGTCCAGTGCGCCGCCAAGCCATCGTCCTCAGAGCGCCCAGGTCGCCGCCTCGCCATGGCTCCCCGCGGGCAGGCCCAGGATTCGCCTCGTCTCCAGCGCCTCCTCAAGCTCCTTCGACCACATCCCTCGCCGCTCTCCCTCGCCTCCCTGAGTGCCTCCTCTGCCCGCCACCACGCCAGAGCCCCCTCGAGCAGGTCGCAGCCCGGCCGGCCAGGCCCGCCTCCTCGTTCCTCTGGCCTCCTCCGCCTCGCTAGAGACAGCGCCTGCGGGCCTCCTCCGCCTCGCAGGGGCTCGTCGCCTCCAGCGCCTCACCTCCTCTTCGCTGCCTCCCGCCGCCGTGCTCCATGACGCCGCCCGAGCGGCCCTGGCAGAGGAAGGAGCGGCCCTGCACCGACCTCCTCCTCACAGCCTCGCTGCCTCGCGCTTATCCCCGTTGGCCTCGGTGTTTTGTTTTGGTCCAGCAAGTATCCATGTACGCAAGTACCACGACGACCCGAACGGCTACGAAACGTGAACGACTAACATCGCCGAAGACCCTCAAGTACAACTACGGAACATGTACAACTACCGCCATCGTGATCTCGTCAAGAAAATGTGTTCCACTACTATCACCAAGTACGACTACGACAAACGGCTCCACGAAGAACGCCAAGTACCACTACGAACCCGAAAGAATAAGGATGCGCCAAGTTTGACTACCGTCGCCATGTAGCACTACTTCCTCGATGACCGTGTACAACTACTTCCACTACCGCCACGTCAACGACAAGTACCTCTTCGGAAACGTGAACGACTACTTCCTCGACGATCGTGTTCGGCTACTTCCTTTTGGCAACGTGAACGACTACTTCCTCTACGACCCGTGTACCACTACTTCCACTACTTCCTCTACGAACTCGAACCGCTTCGAGAACGATCGTTCCGAAGGTATAACCCCAAGACGTGCCCATGGAAGAATGCTTGATGTGTTGTATGAAATGTTTTCCCTTGTGTGCACCGTGCCCGTTTCGTCTTTTGTCATGCTCCTCGGTTGCCTCGTCACCGACTCGTGGGAACCCGGTGACGGGATCACCCCAGCTTTCATCTTGTTTCACTCACTCACGCCACCTTTTCTTTTGCACCGGTCTCTCAACGAGTTACCGGAACCGAGATGTTGTCGTTGCATCATTTTCGGATCGTTGCCGTGGCACCTTTTCTTTCCACCACGGTGACAAATACTCCTTATCATCTTCTTATCTCTTCATGTTAACCTTTAATTAATAAATTGCATAAAACTTGATCATGTCACCCGCATCATGTTAACAACATTTAAAATGTGTGAATTGTTGTTTGCTTAAAATTGATAAACATGCATATGGGGTTTTACCGGAATTTGTTGTTGTTAATTCCGGCCTCATTTAAAATGTCTAAATAGGTAGTTTGTTTTTGCTTCACCTCTTGCCATGTTAACAAACATTTAATCTTGTCTTGTAATTAAACGAGAGTCAACTAAATAATTAAAATGTGGTGTTTCGTCAATATGCAACTCGTTGCATATTGAGCTCCACTTAACTTGTAGTTTTGTTTGTGCTCATTTCCATGCCATGCATAATTAAACCGGACATGCATCATACTTGGAGGTGCATCGTATGCCATGTTTATGCTTGTGTGTTTACCGTGTTGCTTGTTTCTTTCTGGTTGCTTCTCTTGTTAGCTTCGGTTCCGTTCCGGAGTTGTGAGGATTCGCTCGTCTATGTTGCTCCGTCTACTTCTTGGACCCGTTCTTCTCCCTTGCGGAATCCCAGGCAAGATGATCATACCCTTGGATACCTTTTCTACCATTGCCATGCTTAGTTGTCTCGATGCTATCGTTACATATCGCGCTACCCATCTTTTATGTCAGCCTCTCCTTGTTGCCATGAAACCTCTAACATTTGAAACCTTCCTAGCAAAACCACTGTTTGGCTATGTTACCCGCTTGCTCAGCCCCTCTTATAGCGTTGTTAGTTGCAGGTGAAGATGAAGATCGTTCCAGGAGGGAACTTGTCGTTGGAATATCACAATATCTATAATTATTATTAACACACCTATATACTGGGCATGGGTGGAAGGCTTGGCCTTTTGCTTGGTGTTTTGTTCCACTCATGCCACCTTAGGCGCCGATAAACCGGCATTATGTTCCTTGATTTTGTGTTCCTTACACGATGGGTGGATGGGGACCCCTTGACAGTTCGACTTTGAATAAAACTCCTCCAGCAAGGCCCAACATTGGTTTTAATTTGCTCATACTAACAACTAATTAATTAATTAAATTTGCATAGGGGGTCGCGTCCCCGGGTTCTTAATTCTACATAGCAGGGGGGCCAGTGCTGATGGTGTTGGTCCCAAATAGAGTCGTGTGCGGCGGCCCCCCCTTGGAAACTTGGGGTTTGGCTGCTGTACGCTGTGCTCATCCGGTCGTGGCCTGAGACGACATACGCGCGGCTACTATCAGGGTGTCGGCACGCCGGGAGGTCTTGCTGGACTTGTTTTACCATTGTCGAAATGTCTTGTGCATCGGGAAGCCGAGCCTGATCGGATTTCCCTAAGATAAGGGGTGATGATATTATATTTATCACTTCAGCTAATCGTGAGAGCTTGTGATGGGCTAAGTTGGGACACCCCTTCAGGGTTATGATCTTTCGAAAGCCGTGCCCGCGGTTATGTGGCAGATTGAAATTTGTTAATGTCCGGTTGTAGAAAACTTGACAGAGGATCCGAAGTAAAACACACAACTGTGTGAGTAACCGTGACTGTCTCTTTTCACTTTGAGAAGAGAACACGGTGGGGTTATGTTTGACTCGTATGTAGTTCAGGATCTTTAGCGATCACTACTAGTTGTGACCGTTTGCGTAGATGCTCATCTTATTCTTGTACTCGTATGTTAGCCACCATATAATGCTTAGCCGCTGCTGCAACCTCACCACTTTACCTCTTCCTACCCACAAAGCTTTACTAGTCTTGATACCCATGGTTATGGGATTGCTGAGTCCTCATGGCTCACAGATACTACAACACCAGATGCAGGTTCAGCCGAGAATGATGCAGGAGCTGGTTCAGAGCTTCACTGAGAGCTCGTTGAAGAGAGTGGCCGTATGCTTGTGACGTTTTCGACGATCAGTAGTGGTTTCTACTAGGGGCGATTCGGACCTATGGCTTTATGTTGTTTTGGTATCTTTCTTTTGGATCTTCGCCCGTAGTCGAGTTGTGATGTTTTGAATGATGTTTTGCTTATGTAATGTATTGTGTGAAGTGGCGAGTGTAAGCCAACTATCTCCTTTTACAATTTCATCCCTAATTTTACATGAGTTGTGCAAAGATACCAAACTTGAGATCATTCCAGAATGGGCTTATACCTTTAAGTCGTGCCTCGACACGTAGGAGGTATAGTCCCATCCTGGGCATTACAGGCTGCGTGTGTGGAAGTGGGTGCGAGGCGCACAGAGGCTGCCAGGTGTGGCCCCTCTGTCAGCGAGACAGAAAATGGAAAAAGGGGCCGAAACCATTGGCCTCGCGGAGACTTGAACCCAGGTGTGCGAGTTGCAAGCGAGAGGGTCAAGCCACTCGGTCACGGTGCGTGTGTTTGACAGAGTAGAGGTTCATAGTCTGAAATACAAAGAACAACAGCTAATAGAGCCACTCGACGCCGGCAAAATAGAGACGACGGCGAGGGCGTTGGGACAGCTCCGGCGGCCAAATGGAACGGCGGATGCACTCAATGGATTCGCTGAGGAATCCCGCACTCGCAGTCGCTGACATGCGGGCACGTCTCGTCTACATGGAGGCGAAGCAGAGGGGGCGAGTGTGTGCGTGGGTGAGAAAAGGGGAGAGGGACGTCGCGGGCTGGCTAGCTGGGCTGCTGCGTTGGTTGCTGGGCCGAGGGGAAAGGCCAAACCCAGTTGGGCTGCAGGCTGCGGTGGTTGTTGCTGCGCTGCTGGGCTGCACTGCTGCTTGCTGCTGTTGGCTTTTCTTTTCCCTTTTTCTTTAGGAAGAAAACAAAAACAAAAGCCCAGGTCAAAAGAAAAGGAATTAGGAGGAAATAAAAATATTCCCTAGCTCCTGGAATTATGCCCTTTTTTATAAAATGAGTTGGACATTTTTAGAGGTAGAAAAATAGAACAAGTTTGAATATGGTTCAAACTTCTGTCATTTTTGTACCTGACCAAAGCATTTCCAAATAGGGTGAGGTTTTGCACTGTGGCTTAGGACAAGGTACCAAAGAAGTTGGGAGGAGATGAACATTTAAAGAAGAGGGTAAAAGCCACTTGCAAAATTTAAAGAAAGGGAAAAGAAAGGTGGGGAGGTTGTGCAAGTTGGAAGGGTTTATGGAATGACATGAACTTGCATCAAACCACTCTAGCAAGATCAAGAGAAACACACTAGACATACCAAGGATGAGAAAAACACAATGACAAATGAAATGCCATATGATGACCAGGATGCCATGATGATGATGAAGCAATGCATGAATGCAAAAAGAAAGAAACATGACAATGCAATGACAAGGCATAATTGAAAAGAACCCCCAAGGAAAGGACAAGGATCAAATGGTAAATGTTTATATTGCCATAAGGAAGTATTACATATGGGGTGTTACACAGACAATTGCTTCTAATAAGACGTATGTTATATGCTCTGTCTACACAACATGTATTGGCCATTGGGCGACGGGCGGTCATCCGGGAATGCCATAAGGATGCGAAGAGGGCATCCTATATCAGTAAGGACTAGTTGTTCCACCAATAGCTCATCTAAGAGAACTCTCAAGTTAATTGTGCTCAGGCTGGAGCAGCAATTAGATGGGTAACCGGATGGGAAGATGTCAAAATTTCAAAACCCACTGATGGGATGGATCATGAAGGTCCTTAGATTGTAAATGTCCGATAAGGACCTTCATGATACATCCCATCAGTAGGTTTTTTGTTTTTTTTGTTTTTTTAACGCATGTTAAAGAAGGTCTACCGCATTAGTTTTTGACAATGTGCGATACGTGGCATACAGTAGATCCATCCAACCTGTTTGTGATGGAATAAGCCATGTGTGTTGTGGGGTGGAATTAGCCTCAAGGTCCTTGTTTTCAATTTTTTTGTTTTTTTAAACATGTTAAATAAGGTCTACCGCATTACTTTTTGACAATGTGCGATACGTGGCATACAGTTGATCCATCTGACTTATTTGTGATGGAATAAGCCTTGTGTGTTGTGGGCAAACGCTTGCTAGTGTTCAGCCATTTGCGATTGATGAATTCATCACCGACGGGTTCCTTAGTGTGGTCCGTGTTCATCTGATCATCATCTACTTCTTGTGCTAGCTCGATGTTCGTTCTATGCTAAGTTTCCATTAATGGATGGCGTTTTATGAACACGTCACCATTTCCCGCCATTTCCTCACCTTTTTCCCGCCATCCAGCGATATTGAGCATAAACCTAGGCGGCGCGTGACGCATGGAGGCGACAAGCGTAGCCTGTAGCACATCCACCTTCTCCAAGCATGCCAACCCACCAAAGCGCCGCCTCTACCATCAACCTCGTCGACAAGGAAAACGAGTAGGCGCCACGACCCGTCAAGGCCGAGGCGCTCCCCGACAACGTGATGGATGACACCGTGATGTGCGTCATCGCCAGGGTTGAGCAAACCTATGGCGCATGGCGCTTGAGCGCCGCGGATCAAGATAAGCATGTCAGCGCCGACAGGCTGTAGCTCGCCGCACAACATGATCGATGTCGCGCTGATAGGCTGCGGCTCCCCGCACGGCGAGACCGTTGGAGTGTCGCAGAGCGAGAGGCGCGGCGCGCCGCACAGCAAGAGCGAATCCATCGGCGCTTGCCTGCTATTGACACGGTGTCGCAGCTGGGTACATGTCCCGTCAGTACCCCCATTCCTCGCCAGGAGTGGGCAGAGGCCCTCATCGCTTTACTTGCACCAGAGGCTGGCTGTGCCGTACTTGCACCGGACGCCCGCCGCGCCATTCGCATGGGTGGTGTCACGCCGAAGATGCGATTCTATCCTGATCACGTGATGACTCATGATTGGGGGCGCTTAGCAAGATGGATATCATTACATCGTACCATTACATAAATAGATGGGGATACATACAAGTCATACAATTTCCACATGAACACAACACATTATATACAAGACATCCGACTACGGATGAAACCATGAAAAGCACAATGACATCCATCCTGCTATCCCAGGCTGCCGACCAGGAACCTATCCCAAGACCGACGACGAAGAAGAAGAAGAAGAAGAAGAAGAAGAAGAAGAAGAAGAAGAAGAAGAAGAAGAAGAAAGAACTCCAACACAAGTAAACATCGCTCTCACGTCAAGTCATCGGAAACCTGCACCTGCAACTGTTGTTGTAGTATTTGTGAGCCATGATGACTCAACAATCCCATAACCATGGGTATCAAGACTAGCAACGCTTAATGGGAATGGAGAGGTTAAGTGGTGAGGTTCCAGCAGCGGCTAAGCATTATATGGTGGCTAACTTACGAGTACAAGAATAAGATGAGCATCTACGCAAACGGTCGCAAATTAGTAATGATCGCTAAGTGATCATGAACTACCTATGAGTCAAACATAACCCCACCGTGTTCTCTTCTCAAAGTGAAAAGAGACGGTCACGGTTACTCACGCGGTTCGTGTATTTTATTTTGGATCCTCTGTCAAGTTCTCTACAACCGTGCATTAACAAATTCCAATCTGCCACATAACCGCGTGCACAGCTTTCGAAAGATCATAACCCTGCAGGGGTGTCCCAACTTAGCCCATCACAAGCTCTCATGATCAGCAGAGGTAAAAACCCCTTAACTTAGGGACAACTCGATCAGACTCGGAATCCCGGTGCACAAGACATTTCGACAATGGTAAAACAAGTCCAGCAAGACCTCTCGGCGTGCCGACACCCTAATAGTAGCCGCCCGTATCTCGTCTCAGGCCATGTTCGGATAGGTCAGCCTATAGGTATGCCAGATACTTCGAGTTTCCCCGAGGCGGCCCCGCAGTCCGCCCGTTAGGGACCAACACCATCAGCACTGACCCCCCCTTTAATGTGGAATTAAGAACCCGGGGACACGACCCCCTATGCAAATTAATTAATTAATTAAGTTTTTATTATGAGGCAAAACCAAAGTTGTGACTTGCTGGAGGAGTTTTATTCAAAGGAACTGTCAAGGGGTCCCCATATACCCAACCGTGTTAGGAACGCAAACTCAAGGAACATAACATCGATTTATCGGTTCTTAAGGCGGCATGAGTGGAACAAAACACAGAGCAAAAGGCCAATCCTTCTACCAATTGCCAAGTATATAGGTGTGTTAATTATAGTAATAGATATTGTGATATTACAACAACCAAGATCCGACATGAAGCAATCTTCATCTTCACCTGCAATTAACAATGCTATAAGAGGGGCTGAGTAAGCGGGTAACATAGCCAATACAACGATTGGCTGGGATGGTGTCAAAGGTTAGAGGTTGTTTCATGGCAACAATGAGAGGCTGACAACAAATAGATAGGTAGCGTGACATATAGTGATAGCATCGAGACAACTAGCATAGCAATGACAGTAATGAGATCCAAGGTGATGGTCATCTTGACTGAGATCCTGCAAGGAAGAAGAACAAGTCCATGAGGAAGACGAAGCCACGAAGACGAACCAAGTGTAGTCGAACGAATCCTCACGATCACAACGAAACAGGAACTAACAAGAAGAAGCAAACAACACGATAAACACACAACACATAACAAGACATGATGCTCAACCAAGTATGATACATGACAAGGCTACATGATGCAAATCTTGGCAAGGGATGAAGCATACAAGAACAACACAACCAAGCAAGTTTAAATGAGGCCGGAAACAACATATAACAATTCCGGTAAGTCCTCATATGCAAATTTCAAAATTGGTCCAGATTTGAACACACCTTAATTAAAGTTGTTAAACAACAAGTTAACATGCATCATGATGATCTACACAAAATTCTAGTCAAGTTACATAGGAAGTTCATTTAATTTGGAGCTACGGCCTAGAAGATATGAGCAAAACAAGTCAAGCATGACAAAGATGCAAGATACATTGAAACATCAAGAAAACACACTCCAAACATGTATACAACATGATATGATGCATCTACACAAATAAAGCAAGTTTCAAATAGAGCATACTCAAAACGGAGCAACAGATCAACACATACACATGAAACAAGATATAACAATAATCTGTCCAAAAACAACAACTAGGCACTTTGCAATCATTAAAACAACATGCTACAGGAACATCTCATGGCATCATAGGGCATGGCAAGCATGTACATGTCAAGCACTACAAACATGAGCACTGAGCTACTGCGAAACACCACTAGAACATGCTCAAAACATCATGGCAAGAATGCAAATGATAACAGTTTCACAAACTTGGTGAAATAAACTGAACATGGTAGCACCAACGACAAGCAGGCATGTTTGCAAGCTTGTGCAACTCATCTCAAAGCATATCATGGCATGTGAATATAACCAACATCAAGAAGACATGTTTATGCAGCTACTCATGGCAAGAACATGGTAGTAGGATGCATAGAACACTAGGTATTCACGTGGCAAAACTGAACTTACTGATAACAAGCCGGCAGAAACAATATATAGCAAATTTGGAGCAAGAAAGAGACAAGCTAAAACAACCTATAATTGCAAACAAGGACATGGATGGATAGAGCATAACATGGACTTCAAGACATGATCACTGGACATACCAAAACATGCATGTATATGACTGTAGCATCAAGCAAACATGGCATCACAATATAACAGATTCAGACTTAGCAGTTTTCAACAAGTCTCATGAAACAACAAACAACGAGTAGGCCACTTTGCAAGCTTGTCGCACTCACCACAAGGCATATCATGAAAAGTGGATTACACCACAGCAAAGATGACATGATTGTGCTACTAAAACATGTTGACATGATGCTCAAACAAAAATCACACAAAAAGATATGAAAAAGACAAATCGACAAGTTATATAAGTTTCAGCACTTAACAGCAACATGCACTTATGCAACAGAGATAATGGCATAAAGATGAAACCTAACATGCATGAAAATGCAGCCACCATGTAGATCTCTCTCAGACGAACATTTTAACATATTATATACTCAATTTGGATCACCATGCAAAAAGTTACACCCAATACAATATGCACACTTGATATGATTTTCTTAGGGACTTAGAAAAAAAACAACCTCGGCCAGATCTGGGCAGACACTATCCGTCTCGGGGCGGACATGTCCGTCGGTGCGGGCTCGCGAGCCCACCGGTGAGCGGCTCGGGCGCGAGGAGATCGGGGCGCCGGCAAGGCAGAGACCTACGAAACAGCGGCGAGCGGCGGAGCGCGGGGCACCAGCGAGGAGGTGGTGGCGGGGATTGACGGATCGGGGCGGCGCCTCCGGATCTGACCCGAGGTGGGACGGGGCGACCGACGACAGTGCTCCCAGCGGCGGGTCTGACGAGGACGGCCGACGGCGAGGAGAACTCGCCGGATCCGTCTGATCCGGGCGAGGCAGTGGTAGGGGTGCTCGGGGACGCGGGATCCGGTGGCGGTGAGCGGGCGCGGGGCGGAGTGACTGCCGGCGGTGAGGTGGTGGCGGTGGCCGGAGCATCGGGGAGGCGGTGGAGTAGATCCGGCGGCGGGGCAGCTCGCCAGACGGAGGAGGCGGCGGTGCGAGGGAGCTCGGGAGGAGGAGGAGCAGGCGCTCGGGGTCGGCCCGGTTCGGCCCGCGGCAGGCCTGGCCCGGGCCTGGGCGGGCTGCGACAGCAGGGAGAGGGGCTAGGGCGACGTGGTGCTGTGGGAGAGGCCGTGTGAAAAGCTGGCGGCTGCGTTGGCTAGTGGCTGCGCGACACATGGTGGGACGGTGGTGGCTGCCACCGGAATTTGAGGAGAAGAGGCGGCACAGCTGATTGGGGCGTGGATTTCGAGGCGTGGGTGGCGGCTGAGTGAGGAAGAAGGCTAGTGGTAGGGCTAGGTGAGGCCAAATTTGGCAAGGGGGGTTGCTTATATAAGGAAGGGGCTAGGGTTAGGGGGGTTTTGGGGGGTTTTTGAGACCCTCCGATCGCGATCATGCGGCTCCGGTCGTGAGGGGGGGGGGATTAGGTGGGTTAGTGTGCTGCGTGGAGTGGCCTTGGGCTGAGAGGAGAGAAGAGAAGGGAGGCCTGCGGGCTTTTCGAAGACCGAAAACGTCCGACGTTTTATCCGGCGATAGTTCCGCTATAGTTTAACGGTTGGGCTATTAAACGGACTCCGAATGCGATGAAATTTGACAGGCGGTCTACCTAAACTATAATAAGACCACACGTCAACTTTCACCCCATTTCGAGAACATTTTCCCGCCACTTATAAAATAAATATTCTGAGGGTCCGCAGGCGCGTGCGAGTGTGTCTGTGCTCCGAACGGACAACGGAAAGGACGGGCGGACTCCGACGGATGCATGTTTTGAAAACAATGCAGATGTGATGCACAAAGATATGACAAAATGCGACACGCAAGCAGATGACATGGCAAATGGCAGCGAATAACTAGAATACACCTGGCGCATCGGTCTCGGGGTGTCACAACACTCCCCTACTAACAAGAGATCTCGTCCCGAGATCTTAGGAACGAGACGAAAGAGAAAAAAGGAAGAAGGTGAAACCAAAGAAGCTTGAGAGTTTGAACACTTGGAAGAGAGAATACAACGGAGGTGAATGAGATATGAGAAACTCCGTTACAAAAGTGGAACACGGAATAAAAGAGAACCATGATGGTTGAAAGATATGAAACAAGAGCTGAACAAACAAGAATGAGTTCAAAACAACTCAGGTTAAGCGAGATAAACAAGGAATAAGAACAAGGAAATTTAGGCAGCACACCAGTTTAAAATGGGAGGAATAGAACATGATCTTGACAAGATGGAACGCTACTTGATGAGAGGAACAACACAATGCCTTCGAAAGAATTGAAAGAGTGAAAGGAAAAGAACGGAGAAGAGGATGACAACTTCCACCACGAATGAATTTGAACAAGAATCTTCAAGAGAAAGGCTTGAACGGAATTGTTGAGAAAATCAACAACAAAAGAATTAGCTTGATGTGGGCTTATAGAAAACATCTCAAAACTTGAAGTGAATTTCTACCACTACTAAAAATTCATTAGCTGAGAAGAACGACGAAATGCAAAACTCCACTTCAAGAGAATACGGAGAATTAATTGCACCTTGAGACACAAGAAGAAAAATACTTGAGCTGCTCCACAAGAATTTTGATGAACATTTGAAGAATGAATTAAATCATGACGAACCACCATTAAGAACTCCGGTGACAACAGATGATGAGAGAGGAATGAAGGATGACAAGAATAAGATTAAAGCCTTGCGATGATTTAGACGGGGTTCCGACGAGATAGCGAGAAAAACTTTGAACTCCGGAAAGAAAAAATGAACACCTTAGAACCAAGAAATTATTCCTCATGAACAATCTCCGAAGAAAGGAATTAATCAACTTGATGAAAAGAATAAGAATTATATTATTCTTATCCTCCACCAATTATATTGATGAGAAGCAATGGATTGACATACCACTTATTCGCTTTGAAATTGATTAAAGAGGGATATAGTGCAACACTTGAGAAATTATTCTTTAACCACTAGTAGGATTGGAAATAACGAATGAATTGATATGATAACACATGAAAAGAACTCCTGAGTGAAACACCGTAAGAATTGAAATCGAGTGACAAAAAGAACGAACCACTGCGAAGAATTTGAAATTGAACGACGAAAAGAGAATGAATCACCGGAAGTATTAGAAACCAAGCGAAGAAAAAGAATGAAGGGATCACGAACTGATTAAATGATACTTGAATGAAGCACCAGAAGAATACAGAGACGAACGAAGAGACATCAATTAAGAATAATTGTAGGACAAAGTTGAAAACTGAGAACGAAGAAATCTTCTAAAATTATGGCCTTCGAAGGATCACAATGGAAAGAATTAAAGAAATACTCCGGATGTGTAAGAAAAGAAATTATGACAAACGGAATAATTCGAGAGGATAACATGAAGCTAGAACCACGAATCTTCAAAAGAACGGACCAGATTTAGAGGTAAACTCTTCTTCGGTCTGCAAATGATGGCGAGAAATACCACCAAAATGGTTGAGATACTCCGGAAGAATGAAAAGAGGATAAGTTGAACCAACAATGAAAAGAATTTGAAAGCGATCTTGGAGAAGGCATATGACTGATGGGATCCATACTTGCGTCACACTTTAAAAGAATTTGGGAATCACTCTGGAAATAATTAGAAGAGTCGGGTAAGATCCTGGGAAAAGACTTGTGGGGTATGAGCCCACCGAAGAGAAAACACCGTTGGAAGGATTGAAAAAGGAGATTATGCACCGGAATGGTTGATAGGCTCGAATGAGGGGACAACCACGAATTAATTTGAAGGAAAACACAAATCTCGTGAGATATCTTCGGAACTCTGGAATGACTAAATGGCAAGAGGCGAGCAAGCAATTGGAGTCATTCGAGCCAAGGGAAAAGAAAATGATGAACATCGCAAACTTGAATTGAATCCACCAGAAAAGAAAAGAGATGAAGAAGGACGAACTAGACGAGAAGTCACCGGTAATTGAGGAAAGAAAGCATAACATTCGCACGAGTAGGATGGATACTCTATTAAGGACTCCGGCACCGAGAAGAAAAAGGATGCGCGGGTGGGAAAAGAAAGACCACATCGGACGGGGAAAACAACGCAGGATGGAAAGAACTGAGGATTGAACTTGCAAAAGACGAGGAGGATCGAATCAACTTGACGAGAATTGCATGCTACTTCTCGAGTTTGTGTTGTATTCCCTCGAAGAGAAAAGGGCGATGCAGCACAGCGGCGTAAGTATTTCCCTCAGTTTTTGAGAACCAAGTATCAATCCAGTAGGAGACCATGCGCGAGTCCCTCGCACCTGCACAAACAAATAAGAACTTCGCAGCCAACACGATAAGGGGTTGTAAATCCCTTTACAGTCACTTACGAAAGTGAGATATGATAGATATGATAGTATAATATTTTTTGTATTTTTGGATATAAGAACAGAAAGTAAATAAAGCAAAGTAAAGTAGATGGAAGATTAATATGTTGAGAATAAACCCTAGGGACATAGGTTTCACTAGTGGCTTCTCTCAAGATAGCAGAATAACACGGTGGGTGAACAAATTTCTATCGAGCAATTGATAGAAAAGTGCATAGTTATGAGAATATCTAGGCATGATCATTATATATAGGCATCACGTCCGTGATAAGTATACCGAAACGATTCTGCATCTACTACTATTACTCCACACATCGACCGCTATCCAGCATGCATCTAGAGTATTAAGTTTATAAGAACAGAGTAATGCTTTAAGCAAGATGACATGATGTAGAGGGATAAACTCAAGCAATATGATATAAACCCCATCTTTTTACCCTCGATGGCAACAACACAATACGTGCCTTGATGCCCCTGCTGTCACTGGGAAAGGACACCACAAGATTAAACCCAAAGCTAAGCACTTCTCCCATTGCAAGAACTATAGATCTAGTAGGCCAAACCAAACCAATAATTCAAAGAGACTTGCAAGGATATTATAATCACACATAAAAGATTTCAGAAAAGAATCAAATATTTCTCATAGATAATCTTGATCATAAACCCACAATTCATCGGATCTCGACAAACACACCGCAAAAAGATTACATCAAATAGATCTCGAAGATCGAGGAGAACTTTGTATTGAGATCCAAAAAGAGAGAAGAAGTCATCTAGCTAATAACTATGGACCCGAAGGTCTTTGGTAAACTACTCACAACTCATTGGTGAGGCTATGGCGTTGATGTAGAAGCACTCCGTGGTAGATCCCCCCTCCGACGAAGCTCCTGAATAGGCCCCAAGATGGGATCTCACGTGAACAGAAGGTTGCGACGGTGGAATTAGGGTTTTCTATGTTGCCTCGATGTTTTTAGGGTACATGAATATATATAGGAGGAAGGAGGGCATCGGGGGAGCCAGAGGGGGCCCACGAGGGTGGGGGGGCGCCCAGGGGGAGGGGGCCCACCCTGGACCCTCGTGGCCGCCTCCTTCGTTCCCTCGCGTGTACTCCAAGTCTTCTGGTTAGATACGGTTCCAGAAATAACTCTCCTGAAGGTTTCATTCCGTTTGGAATCCGTTTGATATTCCTTTTCCGCGAAACCATGAGATAGGCAAAAACAACAATGTGCACCGGGCCTTGGGTTAGTAGGTTAGTCCCAAAAATAATATAAAAGTGTATAATAAAGCCAATTAAACATCCAAAACAGAATATATAATAGCGTGGAACAATAAAAAATTATAGATATGTTGGAGACGTATCAAGCATCCCCAAGCTTAATTCCTGCTCGTCCTCGAGTAGGTAAATGATAAAAACAGAATTTTTGATGTGGAATGCTAACCAACATAATTTTCAATGTAATTTATTTATTGTGGCATGAATGTTCAGATCCGAAAGATTCAAGACAAAAGTCTATATTGACATAAGAATAATAATACTTCAAACATACTAACAAAGCAATCATGTCTTCTCAAAATAACATGGCCAAAGAAAGTTATCCCTACAAAATCATATAGTCTGGCTATGCTCCCTCTTCATCACACAAAATATTCATATCATGCACAACCCCGGTTTCAGCCAAGTAATTGGTTTCATACTCAAATTTTTTCAAACCTTTCAACTTTCATGCAATACATGAGCGTGAGCCATGTATATAGCACTATAGGTGGAATAGAGTGGTGGTTGTGGAGAAGACAAAAAGGAGGAAGATAGTCTCACATCAACTAGGCGTATGAATGGGCTATGAAGATGCCTATCAATACATATCAATGTGAGTTAGTAGGGATTGCCATGCAACGGATGCACTAGAGCTATAAGTGTATGAAAGCTCATCAAAAGAAACTAAGTGGGTGTGCATCCAACTTGCTTGCTCATGAAGACCTAGGGCATTTGAGGAAGCCCATCATTGGAATATACAAGCCAAGTTCTATAATGAAAATTCCCACTAGTATATGAAAGTGACAAAACAAGAGACTCTCTATCACGAAGATCATGGTGCTAGTTTGAAGCACAAGTGTGGAAAATGATAGTAGCATTGTCCCTTCTCTCTTTTCACTCATTTTTTTGGAGGTTTTTTTTAGCCCCTCTCTAATTCTTTTTGGGCCATCTCTTTTTTATTTGTCATTTCCTCACATGGGACAATGCTCTAGTAATGAAGATCATCACACTTTTATTGACTTACAACTCAAAGATTACAACTCGAAGCTAGAACAAAATATGACTCTATGTGAATAATGATGAAGCATGTCATATGAATGGAACGGTGGAAAGTTGCATGGCAATATATCTCGGAATGGCTATGGAAATGCCATGATAGGTAGGTATGGTGGCTGTTTTGAGGAAGGTATATGGTACCGACGAAAGTTGCGCGGTACAAGAGAGGCTAGCAATGGTGGAAGGGTGAGAGTGCGTATAATCCATGGACTCAACATTAGTCATAAAGAACTCATATACTTATTGCAAAGATCTATGAGTCATCAAAACAAAGTAATCAACGCATGCTCCTAGGGGAAGGGTTGGTAGGAGTTAACCATCCCGCGATCCCGACCTCCACACAAAGGATGACACTCAATAAATACCTCATGCTCTAACTTCGTCACATAGCGGTTCACCATACGTGCATGCTACGGGAATCACAAACTTTAACAAAAGTATTTCTCAAATTCATAATTACTCCACTAGCATGACTCTAATATCATCATCCTCATATCTCAAAACAATCATCAAGTATCAAACTTCTCATCATATTCAATGCACTTTATATGAAAGTTTTTACTATACTCATCTTGGATGCCTATCATATTAGGACTAGTTTTATAACCAAAGCACATTACCATGTTGTTCTAATAGACTCTCAAAAAGATATAAGTGAAGCATGAGAGAACAAAAATTTCTACAAAATAAAACCACCACCGTGCTTTAAAAGATATAAGTGAAGCACTAGAGCAAAACTATCTAGCTCAAAAGATATAAGTGAATCACATAGAGTATTCTAATAAATTCTAAACCATATTTATCTCTCTCAAAAGGTGTGTACAGCAAGTATTATTGTGGAAAACTAAAAAGAAAAGACTCAAATCATACATGACGCTCCAAGCAAAACACATATCATGTGGTGAATAAAAATATAGTCCCGAGTATAGTTACCGATAGATGAAGACGAAAGAGGGGATGCCTTCCCGGGGCATCCCCGAGCTTAGGCTTTTGGTTGTCCTTGAATTTTACCTTGGGGTGCCTTGGGATCCCCAAGCTTAGGCTCTTGCCACTCTTTGCTCCATAGTCCATCAAAGCCATACTCAAAACTTGAAAACTTCACAACACAAAACTTAGCCAAAAATCTCGTGAGCTCCATTAGTATAAGAAAACAAACCACCACTCAAAGGTACTGTAATGAACTCATTCTTTGTTTATATTGGTGTTAAAACTATTGTATTCCAACTTATCTATGATTCATATCCTCCAATACTACTCATAGATTCATAAAAATAAGCAAACTACACACGAAAAACAGAATCTGTCAAAAGCAGAACAGTCTGTAGTAATCTGTAACTTTAGAATACTTATGTAACTCCAAAAAATGAAATAAATTGGTAAACGTGAGGAATTTGTCTATTAATCATCTGCAAAAAGAATCATCTAAATAGCTCTCTCGAGTAAAATCTGGTGGCTAATCTCGTGAGCGCTAAAGTTTCTGTTTTTTATAGCACGATCATATAAACTTCACACAAGTCTTCCCAAAGGTTCTACTTGGCACAAACACTAATTAAAACACAAAACCACATCTAAACAGAAGCTATGTGCAATATTTTATCCTAAACAGAAGCAAAAACAAAGAAACTAAAATTGGGTTGCCTCCCAACAAGCGCTATCGTTTAACGCCACTGGCTAGGTATGATAATTTTAATGGTGCTCACATGAAAGACAAGACTTGAAGCACAAAGAGAGCATCATATAGCATGTGAAAATCACATCTAAGTGTAACATACTTCCTATGCATAGGCATTTTATAAGAAAACAAATTAGCAATACAAGCAAGATCTAGCATATGCAAGGAAGACGAAAGAAACAATAGAAATCTCAACATAACGAGAGGAAATTTAGTAACATGAAGATTTCTACAACCATATTTTCCTCTCTCATAATAATTGCATGTAGGATCATAAGCAAATTCAACAATATAGCTATCACATAACATATTCTCAACACGATCCACGTGCATGCGAAGTTGACACTCTTCCAAAATAGTGGGATCAACATTAAGTAAAGTCATTGTCAGGCCCAAGATGCGATTCTATCCCGATCACGTGACACTTACGTGATTGGGGCACAACCGCATTTCGGGCGCTTAGCAAGATGGATATCATTACATCGTACCATTACATACATACATGGGGGGATAAAACAATACCTACAAGTCACATGAATAGAACATCAATACAAGGTAACCGACTACGGATACAAACATGAAAAGAACAACGACATCCATCTGCTATCCCAGGCTGCCGACCCGGAACCTAACCCAAGACTGAAGAAGAAGAAGAAGAAGAAGAAAGAACTCCAACACAACGATCATCGCTCTCACGTCAAGACATCGAAAACCTGCACCTGCAACTTTTGTTGTAGTATCTGTGAGCCACGCGGACTCAACAATCCCATAACCATGGGTAACAAGACTATCAAAGCTTAATAGGTAGGAAGAGGTAAAGTGGTGAGGTTGCAGCAGCGGCTAAGCATAAGTATGGTGGCTAACTTACGAGTACAAGAATAAGATGAGCATCTATGCAAACGGTCGCAAACTAGTAGTGATCGCTAAAGATCCTAAACTACCTACGAGTCAAACATAACCCCACCGTGTTCTCTTCTCAAAGTGAAAAGAGACAGTCACGGTTACTCACACAGTTGTGTGTTTTACTTCGGATCCTCTGTCAAGTTTTCTACAACCGGACATTAACAAATTCCAATCTGCCACATAACCGCGGGCACGGCTTTCGAAAGATCATAACCCTGCAGGGGTGTCCCAACTTAGCCCATCACAAGCTCTCACGATCAGCTGAAGTGATAAATATAATATTATCACCCCTTATCTTAGGGACAATCCGATCAGGCTCGGCATCCCGGTGCACAAGACATTTCGACAATGGTAAAACAAGTCCAGCAAGACCTCCCGGTGTGTCGAAACCCTGATAGTAACCGCGCGTATCTCGTCTCAGGCCACGACCAGATGGGCGATTCTATAGGTTATACCAGATACCTCGAGTTTCCCCGTCCTGGCCCCGCAGAACCCCCGTTTGGGACCAACACCATCAGCACTGGCCCCCTTGCTATGTAGAAAGAATCCTCGGGGACGCGACCCCCTATGCAATTTTAATTTATTAGTTAAGTTGTTATTATGAGGAAAATTAAAACCAATGTTGGGCCTTGCTGGAGGAGTTTTATTCAAAGACGAAGTGTCAAGGGGTCCCCATATACCCAACCATGTAAGGAACGCAAAATCAAGGAACATAATGCCGGTTTATCGGCGCCTAAGGTGGCATGAGTGGAACAAAACACCGAGCAAAAGGCCAAGCCTTCCACCCATGCCTAGTATATAGGTGTGTTAATAATAATAATAGATATTGTGATATTCCAACAACAAGTTCCCACCTGGAACGATCTTCATCTTCACCTGCAACTAACAACGCTATAAGAGGGGCTGAGCAAGCGGGTAACATAGCCAAACAATGGTTTTGCTGGGAAGGTTTCAAAGGTTAGAGGTTTGATGGCAACAAGGAGAGGCTTACAATAAAGATGGGTAGCGCGATATATAATGATAGCATCGAGACACTAAGCATGGAAATGATAGTAAAGGTATCCAAGGGTATGGTCATCTTTCCTGAGATCCCGCAAGGAAGAAGAACGGATCCGTGAAGAAGATGAAGAAGAAGCCTCGAAGACGAACCACGAGTAGACGAACGAATCCTCACAATCACAACGGAACAAGCACTAACGAGAAGAAGCAAGAAATACGGTAAACACACATCACAAGAACATGACAATATGCTCAAACAAGTATGATGCAACACAAGTCTACATAGGATGCACTACAAGTCCATACAGGAAGCAAAACATGGCAAGGTAGGAAGCACAGGAGAACAACACAAGTCTATATATGATGCAATACATGGCAAGGTATGATGCATGACAAGTCTATACAGGAAGCAATACATGGCAAAGTAGGAAGCACGGAGAAATAACACAAGTCTATATGATGCAATACATGGCAAGGTATGATGCATGAAAAGTCTATACAGGAAGCAATACATGGCAAGGTAGGAAGCACAGAAAAACAACACAAGTCTATATGATGCAATACATGGCAAGGTATGATGCATGACAAGTCTATACAGGAAGCAATACATGGCAAGGTAGGAAGCACAGAAAAACAATCACAAGTCTATATGATGCAATACATGGCAATGTATGATGCATGGCAAGTCTATACAGGAAGCAATACATGGCAAGGTAGGAAGCACAGAAAAACAATCACAAGAACATGACAATATGCTCAAGAAAGTTTGATGCAAAACAAGTATATATAAGATGCAAAACATTGCAAGGCACGAAGCACTCAAAACAACACAATTCAACAAGTTTAAATGAGTCCGGAAACTACATATAATAAAACCGGTAAGTCCTCATATGCATAGTTTGAAATTAGTTCAGATCTGATCAAACCTTAAGTGAAAGTTGTTAAACAGAAATTTAACATACACCATGATGATCTACACGAAATTCTAGTCAAGTTTCATATAAAGTTTGTTTAATTCGGAGCTACAGCCTAGAAGATATGAGCAAAACAAGACAAGCATGGCAACGGTGCAAGATGCACCCAAACATCAAGCAAACTCACTCCAAACATGAAAACAATATGATATTATGATTCTACATGCAAAATCACACAAGTTTCATATAAGGCACACCCAAAACGGAGCAACGGGCTAAACGATACACATGAAACAATATATAACAACAAGCTGAAGTTAACAACCACATAGCAACTTCGGAGCAATGAAAATATAAGCTACATCACCCAAACATGTTAACAAGACACATGGACACGAAGTAGACATATCGTACAGCAAACAACTCCATTGGAGCATCTCCATAGGAGGCATGGATCAATAGCAACAAGCTACAACATTTTGATCATGATGTTAAAAACCTGACAGTAATATTTTATAGCAAGTTGGGAGCAAGAATTAAATAAGCTACAACAACCCAAATGAGCAAGCGAGGGCATGAATGGATAGACAACAACATATACAACAAGGAATGATCAATTGCCACCCCAAAACTAACATGGATTTGCCTAGGGCATCAATCAAACATAGAATCAGGATATTACAGATTCCAGACTTAGTGAAATTCACTAAGTGTTAAAACAGTAATAACAACATGGCATGTTTACAAACATGTTTAAGTCAATGCAAGGCATATCATGGAAAGTTAAATGCACCACATTAAAGACGATATTATGGGGCTTCTAAAACATCTAAGCATGTGGCAAGAGGACAAACACATCATTAGCAATGGCCAAGTGAAATCAGCATCTCATAACAACTTTCAGAACTTAACAGCCTAATGCACTTTTGCAACAGAGATAAACATGGCAATATGAACTCTAACATGCATGCTATAGCAACCAACATGTATAGCATCTCATGATGAACATTTTTACATATCATTTGCATCATTTGGATAAACATGCACCAAGTTATCATGTCTCAACCATGGCAACAAAATAACAAGTAGCAGCAGTTTATATCAAATAGCACTCTTGCAACAGAGATTAGAGCATCTAAATGAAGTCAAACAAGCATGGCACAATGGAACAAAGTGTAGAGCATATCACCACGATCATTTGGACATGTCATTCACTCAATTTGGATAAGCGCACAAAAAGTTACCACTATGCAAACATGCAACAAAAATGCTGACAGAATAATAGACTTAGCAGTTTTAAGACTCCGAAAAAAAAACGAGCGCAGCATAGCTATAGCACGCACGAGCGGGATAACAGAGGGTGCTCACATTGGGCCCGTGGGCCAGGAGGAGGAGGAGGCAGAGCGGGCCAGATCTGGCTGGGCCTGGGAGCAGGATGATGGGGCGCCGGCCCACAGGGGCGGCTAGAGGCGGCTGGGCCTCCCACCGGGCGGGGCCCATGTGGCCGGCTAGAGGCGAGCTGGAGCTGGGGACCTGGGCCGGCCCTCGCGGTGGCCCACGCGGAGCAGCTGGGCGGCATCGTGCTCCTCGTACGCATGCGCAGGAGGCAGGGAGCCATGGCGGCGAACGATCCCGACGGCCGGAGCGGCAAGGACGACCGCTGGTGATGCGGGAACGGCTAGGATAGGCCGGGGACGGGCGCCGGAGGACGGAGGAAGGTCGGGGGCGCGCGGATCTGGGCCGACGTCGCCGAATCCGACCGGACTTGGGGCGGCGGACGACAGAGCTCCAGGCGGCGGCGCTGCTCCGACGGGCGGCGGCTCGCCGGCCGGAGCTAGGGTGGCGGGGCGACGCCGGAGCGCGGGGAGGCACGGGGCGCGCGACGGCTGCGGCCTCGCGCCGAGCGGCGGCTGCGTTTGGGCTCGTCGGGCCCACGATGGGCTCGGCGGGCCCTGGCGGCGGTGTGGAGAGAGAAGGCCGGCGGGGTGACGTGGCGAAGCCTGATTGGCTGCGGGGGCGGCGGACATGTTCGGCGGCGGGGTGGACATGTCCGGCGCGCGGAGGAGGAAGAGGTTAGGGTTGGAACTGCGCGAAAAATGGAAGGGAGACACATATTTATAGCTAGAGGGAGTTAGGAGTGTCCAAATGAGGAGCCGTTCGCGGCCACGCGATCGTAATCGAACGGCCAAGAGCGTGGAGGGGTTAGAATGGGCTTGGTGGGCTGTGAGAAAGGGGTGCTGGGCCAAAAGAGAAGAGGCTTCCGGCGGTTAACACGGTTAACCGTTGGGCTATCAAACGAGCTCCGAATGCGATGAAACTTGGCAGGCGGTCTACCTATGCTATAATAAGACCACACGCCAAGTTTCAGCCCATTCCGAGAACGTTTTTTGGGCACTCACAAAATAAATATTGGGAGGCGCCGCGGGCGCGTGTGAGTGTGTCTGGGCTCAGAACGAACAACGGAAAGGATGAGGAGAACTTGGACGGATGCAAGTTTTGAAAACATGCTAATGCAACACACATGATGACATGGCAAGATGGAACACGCAAGAAGATGACATGGCAACGACGACGAATAACTGGCTACCACCTGGCGCACCGGTCTCGGGGTGTCATAGTCATGACCTCTCCAAACCCACATTTATCAAAAATTTCATAAGATTGAACATTCTCCAAATATGTGGATTTAAAGTTGACACTCTTCCAAACCCACTTTCAATATTATTGCAAACATTATTATCAATCTCATATTCATCATGGGGCTTAAGTAAATTTCCAAGATCATAAGAAGAATCATCCCAATCATGATCATTGCAACAAGTAGTGGGTATAGCAATACTAGCATCCCCAAGTTTAGGGTTTTGCATATCATTAACATAATTGACATTAATAGAATTTATAATAACATCATTGCAATCATGCCTTTTATTTAAGGAGCTATCGTGAATCACCTTTTCTTTTAACAATTCCTCACAATTTTCAGATTCATGAATTTCAAGCAAAACCCCATAAAGAGAATCTAGTGCACTCAACTCACTAGCAATAGGTTCAACATAATTGGATCTTTTAAAAAGATTAGCATGTGGATGACGATCCATAATTTAGCAAGCAAAGATGCAAGCTAATAGAGGGCACATGGCAACACAATCAAACAAAAAGGCGAACAGAAAAAGGGCGAATAAAACGGCAAAGGTGAAGTGGGGGAGAGGAAAGCGAGAGGCAAATAATGTAGTGCGAAGGATAAGGGTTTGTGATAGGTACTTGGTATATGACTTTTGCGTAAGCCTCCCCGGCAATGGCGCTAGAAATTCTTCTTGCTACTTCTCGAGCTTGCGTTGTATTCCCTCGAAGAGGAAAGGGTGATGCAGCATAGTAGCGTAAGTATTTCCCTTAGTATTTGAGAACCAAGGTATCAATCCAGTAGGAGACCACGCGCGGGTCCCTCACACCTGCGCAAACAAATAAGAACTTTACAGCCAACGCGATAAGGGGTTTTCAATCCCTTTACAATCACTTACAAAAGTGAGATCTGATAGATAGGATAGTATAATATTTTTTGTATTTTTGGATATAGGAACAGAAAGTAAATAAAGCAAAGTAAAGTAGATGGAAGATTAATATGTTGAGAATAGACCCGAGGGCCATAGGTTTCACTAGTGGCTTCTCTCATGATAGCAGAATTCTATGGTGGGTGAACAAATTACCGTCGAGCAATTGATAGAGAAGCGCTTAGTTATGAGAATATCTAGGCATGCTCATTATATATAGGCATCACGTCCGTGATAAGTAGACCGAAACGATTCTGCATCTACTACTATTACTCCACACATCGACCGCTATCCAGCATGCATCTAGAGTATTAAGTTCATAAGAACAGAGTAATGCTTTAAGCAAGATGACATGATGTAGAGGGATAAACTCAAGCAATATGATATAAACCCCATCTTTTTATCCTCAATGGAAACAATACAATATGTGCCTTGCTGCTCCTGCTGTCATTGGGAAAGGACACTGCAAGATTGAACCCAAAGCCAAGAACTTCTCCCATTGCAATAACTATAGATCTAGTAGGCCAAACCAAACCAATAATTAGAAGTGACTTGCAAGGATATTATAATCATACATAAAAGATTTCAGAAAAGAATCAAATATTTCTCATAGATAATCTTGATCATAAACCCACAATTCATCGGATCTCGGCAAACACACCGCAAAATAATTACATCGAATAGATCTCCTCGAAGATCGAGGAGAACTTTGTATTGAGATCCAAAAAGATAGAAGAACCCATCTATCTAATAACTATGGACCCGAAGGTCTATGGTAAACTACTCAAAACTCATTGGTGTGGCTATGGCGTTGATGTAGAAGCCCTCCATGGTAGATCCCCCCTCCGGCAGAGCTCCGGATCAGGCCCCAAGATGGGATCTCACGGGAATAGAACGTTGCGGCGGTGGAATTAGGGTTTTCTCTGTTGCCTCGATGTTTTCAGGGTACATGGATATATATATATATATATATATATATATATATATATATATATATATATATATATATATATATATATATATATATATAGGAGGAAGGAGGGCAATAAGGGAGCCAGAGGGGGCCCACGATGGTGGGGGGCGTGCCCAGGGGGAGGGGGCGCGCCCTGGACCCTCGTGGCCGCCTCCTTCGTTCCCTCGCGTGTACTCCAAGTCTTCTGGGTAGATACGGTTCCAAAAATAACTCCCCCGAAGGTTTCATTCCGTTTGGACTCTGTTTGATATTCCTTTTCTGCGAAACCCTAAAATAGGCAAAAAATAGCAATCTGCATTGGGCCTTGGGTTAGTAGGTTTACCCATAAATAATATAAAAGTGTATAATAAAGCCCATTAAACATCCAAAACAGAATATGTAATAGCTTGGAACAATAAAAAATTATAGATACGTTGGAGACGTATCATTGCACCGGATGAAAATAGCTGACATCGCAACAAATGAAAACTAACTGCACGATCCTAAAAATAATTCAGGGAGAAGAGGAATAATTTAAAACATCTACGTTAAGATCCTCATAAGAGCGATGAAGGTGCTGAGGAGTAAAAAAAATTCTTACTCTCCGATATAACTAGGCTCCAAAATAGTTTTCTGCTAGACTCGACAACGGCAAACTACGATAAATCAAGGGGGATCCTATGGTCGGCCGAGGCTCTGATACCAACTTGTCACGCCCAGGATGCAGTACTATCCCGATCACGTGATGACTCGTGATTGGGGCACAACCGCATTTCGGGCGCTTAGCAAGATGGATATCATTACATCGTACCATTACATAAATAGATGCGATACATACAAGTCATACAATTACCACATGAATCCAACACGTTATACACAAGACATCCAACTACTGATGAAACCATGAAAAGCAAAATGACATCCATCCTGCTATCCCAGGCCGCCGACCAGGAACCTATCCCAAGATCGATGAAGAAGAAGAAGAAGAAGAAAGAACTCCAACACAAGTAAACATCGCTCTCACGTCAAGTCATCGAAAACATGCACCTGCAACTGTTGTTGTAGTATCTGTGGGCCACGAGGACTCAACAATCCCATAACCATGGGTATCAAGACTAGCAAAGCTTAATGGGAATGGAGAGGTTAAGTGGCGAGGTTGCAGCAGCGGCTAAGCATTATATGGTGGCTAACTTACGAGTACAAGAATAAGATGAGCATCTACGCAAACGGTCGCAAACTAGTAATGATCGCTAAGAGATCCTGAACTACCTACGAGTCAAACATAACCCCACCGTGTTCTCTTCTCAAAGTGAAAAGAGACGGTCACGGTTCCTCTCGCGGTTTTTGTATTTTATTTCGGATCCTCTGTCAAGTTCTCTACAATCGGACATTAACAAATTCGAATCTGCCACATAACCGCGACCACGACTTTCGAAAGATCATAACCTTACAGGGGTGTCCCAACATAGCCCATCACAAGCTCTTACGATCAGCAAAGGCAAAAACCCCTTATCTTAGGGACAACCCGATCAGACTCAGAATCCCGGTGCACAAGACATTTCGACAATGGTAAAACAAGTCGAGCAAGGCCTCTCGGCGTGCCGACACCCTGATAGTAGCTGCGCGAATCTCGTCTCAGGCCACGTCCGGATAGGTCAGCCTACAGGTATGCCAGATACCTCGAGTTTCCCCGAGGCGGCCCCGCAGTCCGCCCGTTTGGGACCAACACCATCGGAATTGCCCCCCTGTAATGTGGAATTAAGAACCCGGGGACGCGCCCCCTATGCAAATTAATTAATTAATTATGTTTTTATTATGAGGCAAATTAAAACCAAAGTTGGGCCTTGCTTGAGGAGTTTTATTCAAAGTGAACTGTCAAGGGGTCCCCATATATCCAACCGTGTTAGTAACGCAAACTCAAGGAAGATAACACCGTTTTATCGGTTCTTAAGGCGGCATGAGTGGAACAAAACACCAAGAAAAAGGCCAAGCCTTCCTCCCATTGCCAAGTATATAGGTGTGTTACTTATAGTAATAGATATTGTGATATTCCAACAACCAAGATCCGACATGAAGCAATCTTCTTCTTCACCTGCAACAAACAACGCTAAAAGATGGGCTGAGCAAGTGGGTAACATAGCCAATACAATGGTTTGCTGGGATGGTGTCAAAGGTTGGAGGTTGTTTCATGGCAACAATGAGAGGCTGACAACAAATAGATAGTTAGCGCGACATATAGCGATAGCATTGAGACAACTAGCATAGCAATGACAGTAATGAGATCCAAGGTGACGGTCATCTTGCCTAAGATCCCGCAACGAAGAAGAACGAGTCCATGAAGAATACGTAGCCACGAAGACGAACCAAGTGTAGTCGAACGAATCCTCACGATCGCAACGAAACAGGAACTAACGAGAAGAAGCAAACAACACGGTAGACACACAACAAATAAAATGACATGATGCTCAACCAAGTATGATGCATGACAAAGCTATATGATGCAACTCATGGTAAGGGATGAAGCATACAAGAACAACACAACCAAGCAAGTTTAAATGAGGCCGGAAACAACATATAACAATTCCGGTAAGTCCTCATATGCAAATTTCGAAATTGGTCCAGATCTGAACACACCTTAAGTTAAAGTTGATAAACAGCAAGTTAACATGCACCATGATGATCTACACGACATTCTAGTCAAGTTACATATCAAGTTCTTTTAATTCGGAGCTATGGCCTAGAAGATATGAGCAACCCAAGTCAAGCACGACAAAGATGCAGGATGCATTCAAACATCAAGAAAACACACTCCAAACATGTATACAGCATGATATGTTGCATCTACACACAAACACAAGCAAGTTTCATATAGAGCACACTCAAAACGGAGCAACGGATCAACACGTACACATGAAACAAGATATAACAACAATCTGTCCCAAAACAACAACTAGGCACTTTACAATCATCAAAACAACATGCAACAGGAACATCTCATGGCATCAAAGGGATGGCAAGCATGTACATGTCAATCACTACAGACATGATCACTGAGCTACTGCCAAACACCACTAGAACATGCTCAAAACATCATGGCAAGATTGCAAATTATAACAGTTTCACAGACTTGGTGAAATAAACTGAACATGGCAGCAACAACGACAAGTAGGCATGTTTGCAAGCTTGTACAACTCATCTCAAAGCATATCATGGCATGTGAATATAACCAACAACAAGAAGACATGTTTATGCAGCTACTCATGGCAAGAACATGGTAATAGGATGCATAGAACACTAGGTATTCACATGGCAAAACTGAACTTACTGATAACAAGCGGACAGAAACATTATATAGCAAATTGAGAGCAAGAAAGAGGCAAGATACTGCAACCTATAATTGCAAACAAGGACATGGATGGATAGAGCATAACATGGACTTCATGACATGATCACTGGACATACCAAAACATGCATGGATATGACTGTAGCATCAAGCAAACATGTCATCACAATATAACAGATTCAGACTTAGCAGTTTTCAAGAAGTCCTATGAAACAACAAACAACGAGTAGGCCACTTTGCAAGCTTGTCGCACTCACCACAAGGCATATCATGAAAAGTGGATTACACCACAACAAAGATGACATGATTGTGCTACTAAAACATGCTGACATGATGCTCAAACAAAAATCACACAAAAAGATATGAAAAAGACAAATCAACAAGTTATATAAGTTTCAGCACTTAACAACAACATGCACTTATGCAACAGAGATAATGGCATAAAGATGAAACCTAACATGCATGAAAATGCAGCCACCATGTAGAGCTCTCTGAGATGAACATTTTGACATATTATATGCTCAATTTGGATCACCATGCAAAAAGTTACACCCAATACAATATGCACACTTAATATGATTTTCTTAGGGACTTAAAAAAAACAACCTCGGGCAGATCTGGGCGGACAATGTCCGTCTCGGGGCGGACATGTCCAACGATGCGGGCTCGCGAGCCCACCGATGAGCGGCTCGGGCGCGAGGAGATCGGGCCGGCGGCGAGGTAGAGGCCTACTAAACAGCGGCGAGCAGCGGAGTGCGGGGCACCGGCGAGGAGGTGGTGGCGGGGATTGACAGATCGGGGCGGCGCCTCTGGATCTGACCCGAGGTGGGACGGGGTGACCGACGACGGTGCTCCCAGTGGCGGGGCTGACGAGGATGGCCGGCGGCGAGGAGAACTCGCCGGATCCGTCCGATCCGGGCGAGGCAGTGGTAGGGGTGCTCGGGGACGCGGGATCCAGTGGCAGTGAGCGGGCGCGGGGACCGAGCGACTGTCGGTGGTGAGGTGGTGGCGGTGGCCGGAGCGTCTGGGAGGCGGTGGAGTAGATCCGGCGGCGGGGCGGCTCGCGAGACGGAGGAGGCGGCGACGCGAGGGAGGTCGGGAGGAGGAGGAGCAGGCGCTCGGGGTCGGCCCCGTTCGGCCCGCGGCGGGCCTAGCCCGGGCCTGGGCGGGCCGCGGCGGTGGGGAGAGGGGCTCGGGCGATGTGGCGCTCTGGGAGAGGCCACGGGCGAAGCTAGCGGCAGCGTTGGCCAGTGGCTGCGCACCACATGGCGGGACGCTGGTGGCTGTCACCGGAATTTGAGAAGAAAAGGCAGTGCTGATGATTGGGGCACGGGTTTCGAGGCGTGGGTGGCGGCTGAGTGAGAAAGAATGCTAGGGGTAGGGCTAGGTGAGGCCAAATTTGGCCAGGGGGCTGTTTATATAAGGAATGGGCTAGGGTTAGGGGTTTTTGAGACCCTACGATTGCGATCGTGCGGCTCCGGTCGCGAGGGGGGGTCAGGTGGGTTAGTGGGCTGTGTGGAGTGGCCTTGGGCTGAGAGGAGAGAAGAGAAGAGAGGCCCGTGGGTTTTCGGAGACCGAAAACGTCCGACATTTTATCCGCGATAGTGCCGCTATAGTTTAACGGTTGGGCTATCAAACGAACTCCGAATGCGACAAAATTTGACAGGCGGTCTAACTACACGATAATAATACGACACGCCAACTTTCACCCCATTCCAAGAAAATTTTCTGGCCACTTATAAATAAATATTCGGAGGTGCCGTGGGCGCGTGCGAGTGTGTGTGGGCTCCGAACGGACAACGGAAAGGACGGGCGGACTCGGACGAATGCATGTTTCGAAAATAATGCAGATGCGATGCACAAAGATATAGAAAAATGCAACACGCAAGCAGGTGACATGGCAATGGCAGCGAATAACTGGAAGACACCTGGCGCATCAGTCTCGGGGTGTCACTGGTGGCACTGTTCGCCTTGTCCACGACCCGCTGGATGCCAGCGCGTTGGTCCGTAGGCTCGACCGCCTCCTTGGCCCAGGTGTGCACTTGGGCGCAGTAGAAGGACATGGCAGTCGCATCCTCGAGTTGGCGATCTTCGATGAAATAGCCAACTTGGAGCTCAAGATCGCGCTTCAGGTGTATCACGAGCGTGTCGACCGCTTGGAACGCATGCACAAGTTCAGGCAGAGCCAAGAGCTACCGTAGGCAAGGGCTGCTGGTCATGGTCTCATGGATGTGTTTTATTTTGTTGAGTCATTTTGACGTGGATAACTATGTATTAAAAGCAATCATAGTATTGCTCTGTTAATTGCTCTGTTTCAATGTGTGTACGATGTTTTCTGTTCTTATATGTTCTATTTCAATGTGGGTATATACGCTTTCCATTCTGTATATGTGGATGATAACAGCTAGATCCAAATTAGTATACAAAAACATCAATCATAGTATCACATAATATATATAATATCATCACATATACGTGATGATACTTAACTACTAGCTACAATGCATAAAACTGAAAACAAACAATACTAAAACTAATAATCACTCCTGATGCGCGGTGTCATCCCAGTGCAGAGGCAGTACTCCGCCTCCTCCACCTCGCAGCGCTTGACGTACCGATCTGCCCCTTGCTGGCGGACAAGCGTGGACGATCTTGACATTTCGTTGGGAGCCCACCAGAGCTCCTTGTCGGTGGCATGCTCGAGCCTATCGGCCCACCTCCACACAGCGATGAGGCGCCTAGCGCCTTTGGCCTTCCTCCCGAAGTACCCATCTTCATACACCTCCTTCGCACGACGACGCGCCCGCCCCCAAAGCTCCACCTTCTCCTTTTTCCAGGCGGCATCACGGACTTCACAGGACGCCTGGTACCTGGCTTTCTCCTCCGCCATCTCCTTCTTGAATGCCACTTGCCTGGCTTTCTTAGCCGACGATAGTGACTTCCACATACAAAGATTGTACTGGCCCCAAAACCAATCCAAAGTTGGGGGGTCCTGCGCAGCCTCGTCCGGCTGCACGTAGGGGTCCTCCTCGTCGCTGCTCATCGAACGAGTGTCCTCAGGGGCCGGCGACTCCTCGTCGGCGCGTGGGCAGATCGACGGCGCCATGGAAGAGCTTTGAC
>LR738709.1:224965861-225053049 GCA_902687465.1 Secale cereale | reverse complement strand
AACGTATCTATAACTTTTGATTGTTCCATGCTATTATATTATCCTTCTAGGATGTTTTATGGGCTTTATTATACACTTTTATATTAATTTTGGGACTAACCTACTAACCCAGAGCCCAATGCCAGTTTATGTTTTTCTCCTGTTTTAGGGTTTTGCAGAAAAGGAATATCAACGGAGCCCAATTGACCTGAAAATCAATGGAGATCATTTTTGGACCAGAAGAAGCACACAGAGTGCCGGAGGGGGCGAGAGGATCCACGGACTGCCCACGAGCGTGGGGGGCGCGCCCCCTACTGGGCGCGCCCCCTGCCTCGTGGACAGCCCGTAGCCCCCCTTTGCTTGGCCCCAACTCCAACACCTCCTATATATACTGAAACCTTGGGAAAATAACCTAGATCGGGAGTTCTGCCACCGAAAGTCTCGGTAGCCACCGAAAACCAATCTAGACCCCGTTCCGGCACCCTGCCGGAGGGGGAACTCTCACCAGTGGCCATCTTCATCATCCCGGCGCACTCCATGACGAGGAGGGAGTAGTCCACCCTCGGGGCTTAGGTTATGTATGAGTAGCTATGTGTTTGATCTCTCTCTCTCGTTTTCTTGAGATGGCACGATCTTGATTTATCGCGAGCTTTGCTATTATAGTTGGATCTTATGATGCTTCTCCCCCTCTACTCTCTTGTAATGGATTGAGTTTTCCCTTTGAAGTTATCTTATCGGATTGAGTCTTTAAGGATTTGAGAACACTTGATGTATGTCTTGCGTGGGATACCTGTGGTGACAATGGGGTATTCTATCGGTTCACTTGATGTATGTTTTGGTGATCAACTTGCGGGTTCCGTGACCTTGGAATCTATGCATAGGGGTTGGCGCACATTTTCGTCTTGACTTTTCGATAGAAACTTTGGGGCACTCTTTGAAGTACTTTGTGTTGGTTGAATAGATGAATCTGAGATTGTGTGATGCATATCGTATAACCATGCCCACGGATACTTGAGGTGACAATGGAGTATCTAGGTGACATTAGGGTTTTGGTTGATTTGTGTCTTAAGGTGTTATTCTAGTACGAACTCCATGATAGATTGAACGTTACTACAGACTCTTGAATAGATCGCTAAGAAAGAATAACTTTGAGGTGGTTTCGTACCCTACCATAATCTCTTCGTTTGTTCTCCTCTGTTAGTTACTTTGGAGTGACTCTTTGTTGCATGTTGAGGGTTAGTAATATGATCCAATTATGTTATCCTTGTTGAGAGAACCTGCACTAGTGAAAGTATGAACCCTAGGCCTTGTTTCCGATCATTGCAACACCGCTTATGATCACTTTTACCTTTAGTTACTTTGCTGTTTTTATATTTTCCTATTACAAAAACCTATATCTACCATCCATATTGCACTTGTATCACCATCTCTTCGCCAAACTAGTGCACCTATACAATTTACCATTGTATTTGGTGTGTTGGGGACACAAGAGACTCTTTGTTATTTGGTTGCAGGGTTGTTTGAGAGAGACCATCTTCATCCTACGCCTCCCATGGATTGATAAACCTTAGGTCATCCACTTGAGGGAAATTTGCTACTGTCCTACAAACCTCTACACTTGGAGGCCCAATAACGTCTACAAGAAGAAGATTGTGTAGTAGACCTCAAGCTCTTTTCTGGTACCGTTGCCGGGGAGGTGAGTGCTTGAAGGTATATCTTTAGATCTTGCATCGAATCTTTTAGTTTCTTGTTTTATCACTAGTTTAGTTTATAAAAGAAAACTACAAAAAATGGAATTGAGGTTACCTCATATGCTTCATCTTTTTAATATGTTTCGTGAAAATGATGGAAAGGAAAATTGTGCTCAAGTACTAGAAGAAGAATTACATAGAATGCTTGGCACTAAAGACTTGAATGATGAGCATGCTTGTAATGTTGTTAGTGTGAATCCTTTGAATATCCATGGTACTAATGATGATTGCACTAGTCATGATGAAAAAATCACATATAAGCATGTTGATATTTGTGGAGTGCATAGAGTTTGCAATTCCATACCAAAGAGGGAAGATAGATTTTGCAAGAGGCATAAGTATTTAGAAACTAAGTGGTTGCTACAGATGCTAGATGATTGTGTTGAATATTTAAAATATCTTAGCCGTACTTGTGAACTTTGCAATGAACGTGGTCATTTCATTACCCAATGCGAATTGTTTCATGATCGAATCGTGTCCAAAAATTGTGATGACTTGATCTCCCTTGCACATCATAATGAACTTATCTTGCTTTTGGGTTACGAAGAAATCAAATGTAGAACTAAGCATCTTCCAGGATTTGCCCTTGATAAACTTCTTGATTTTGATATAGAGGAAATTTATATGTATTGTGCGGTGAATTGCATTGAAAATCCTTATATTGCCAATTACCTTGAGTCAAGAAAAGTAATAGGAGATGAAGAACATATTAATGAAAAGGAAGAAATTCCCCAATATCCTCCTATTATTTCTTATGATGAATAAGGTAACGAGGAGGAGCCTCCTATTCTACCAATCTCAGTAATAAGGAGCTCCAAAAAGAAGATTAAACCCACACATAATGAGAAGAAAAAAAAAGAAAAGACGAAGAAGCAAAGGTAAAGAGGTATCCCTTCAAAATGATGTTGCTCCTATTACTCACTGTGATGATGATAATTGCTATACTATCGGTGCTATCCATACTATTAATGATGAGAGTGATTATGCCTATGATATGAAAAGGCCCAAGCTTGGGGATGCTATGTTTGATTAAGATGATATTTTTGAGAATTTATTTGCTGCAATTAATGTTTGTCCCAAGCTTGGGGATGCTACGCTTGACGAAGATGATATTTTTAGCCTCCCAAGTCTTGATATGCAAATCTATTATGATGAAAGCATGCCCCCTATTTATGATGATTATTGTGATGACACTTATGCTATAAAAAGTAGTGATGATTATATTTATCAAACTTGTCATGATTATGATTACCCCTTTTCTGAACATTACTCTTTAATGTGGAAACAATCTTTAGTATCCAAGTCTCTTATGATACTCCCACTATTCCGAATGAGAAGAATTTTGCTTACGTGGAGAGTAGTAAAATTTCTATGCAAGTAGATCATGACAAGAATGCTTTATGTGCTGATTATATTGTTGAATTCATTCATGATGCTACTGAAAATTATTATGAGAGAGGATCATATGCTTCAACATATTGCAATAATATCAAGTTTTCTCTCTATGTGCTTAAAGTTTTGAAGCAATGCTTGTTTTGCTTTCCTATGCTAGTTGATTATTGTTCCTATAAGTTATTTGCTCACAAAATCCCTATGCATAGGAAGTGGGTTAGACTTAAATGTGCTAGTCATATTCTTCATGATGCTCTCCTTATGTTTCAATTCTTATCTTTTATGCGAGCATCATTGAAATCATCATGCCTAGCTAGGGGCGTTAAACGATAGCGCTTGTTGGGAGGCAACCCAATTTTTTTGCTGCTGTTTAGGAATAAATAATGCATCTAGCTTCTGTTTAGATGCGGTTTTGTGTTTTAATTAGTGTTTGTGCCAAGTAGAACCTTTGGGAAGACTTGTGTGAAGTCTATATGATCATGCCGTGAAAAACAGAATCGTTAGCGCTCGCTAGAATTGTCACCAGATTTTACTGGAGTGTCCTATTTAGTTGATTCTTTTTGAAGACGATTAATAGACAAATTCCTCACACCTACCAATTTATTTCCTTTTTTTGGAGTTACAGAAGTAAGGGAAAACTGCAGATTACCACAGATTGTTCTGTTTTTGACAGATTCTGTTTTTCGTGTGTTGTTTGCTTATTTCAATGCATCTATGAGTAGTATTGGAGGATATGAATCATAGAGAAGTTGGAATACAGTAGGTTTAACACCAATATAAACAAAGAATGAGTTCATTGCAGTACCTTTGAGTAGTGGTTTGTTTTCTTATACTAACGGAGCTCACGAGATTTTGTCTAAGTTTTGTGTTGTGAAGTTTTTTAGTTTTGAGTATTGCTTTGACGGACTATGGAACAAAGAGTGGAAAGAGCCTAAGCTTGGGGATGCCCAAGGTACCCCAAGGTAAAATTCAAGGACAACCAAAAGCCTAAGCTTGGGGATGCCCCGGGAAGGCATCCCCTCTTTCGTCTTCATCCATCGGTAACTATACTCGGAGCTATATTTTTATTCACCACATGATATGTGTTTTGCTTGGAGCGTCAATTTAGTTTATTTTGTTTTTCTTGATGTTTGCATAATATCTCAAGATATGAAATTATTAAATATTAGAGGGTCGTCACATAGTTACATAATTATTCAACTACTCATTGATCTTCACTTATATCGTTTGGAGTAGTTTGTCTTTTGCTCTAGTGCTTCACTTATATCTTTTAGAGCACGGCGGTGGTTTTATTTTGAAGAAATAGATGAACTATCATGCTTCAATTATATCCTTTTGAGAGTCTATTATAACAGCATGGTAATGTGCTTTGGCTATAAAACTAGCCTTCACATGATAGGCATCCAAGATCAATGTAGTAAAAACTTTCATACTAAGTGCATTGAATATGATGAGAAGTTGGATGCTTGATAATTGTTTTGAGATATGATGATAGTGATATTAGAGTAATGCTAGTGGAGTTATTATGAAATTGAGAAATGCTTGTGTTCAGGTTTGTGATTCCCGTAGCATGCACGTATGGTGAACCGCTATGTGACGAAGTTAGAGCATGAGGTATTTGTAAAGTGTCATCCTTTGTGTGGAGGTCGGGGGCGCGCGATTCTTAACTCCTACCACCCCCCCCTAGGAGCATGCGTTGATTGCTATGTTTTGATGACTCGTAATTTTTTGCAATAAGTATATGAGTTCTTTATGACTAATGTTGAGTCCATGGATTATATGCACTCTCACCCTTCCATCATTGCTAGCCTCTTTTGTACCGCGCAACTTTCACTGGTACCATACACCCACTATATATCCTTGCTAAAAATAGCCACCATATATCTTCCTCAAAACAGCCACCATACCTACCTATCATGGCATTTCCATAGCCATTCCGAGATATATTGCCATGCAACTTTCCACCGTTCCATTCAGATGACATGCTTCGTATTGTCATATTGCCGTGCATGATCATGTAGTTGACATCGTATTTGTGGCCAAGCCACCATGCATAATTTTCCATACATGTCACTCTTGATTCATTGCACATCTCGGTACACCGCCGGAGGCATTCATATAGGTCATACTTTGTTCTAGTATCGAGTTGTAATATTGAGTTGTAATTCAATGAAAGTGTGATGATCATCATTATTAGAGCATTGTCCCATGTGAGGAAAGGCTAAATCAAGAAAGCCCCTCCAAAAAAAAGAAAAACGAAAAAAAGGAAAAGAAAAAGGGAAAATTGCTACTATCTTTTTCCACACTTGTGCTTCAAAGTAGCACCATGTTCTTCATGATAGAGAGTCTCATATTTAGTCACTTTCATAGACTACTGGGAATTTTCATTATAGAACTTGGCTTGTATATTCCAACGATGGGCTTCCTCGAATGCCTTAGGTCTTCGTGAGCAAGCAAGTTGGATGCACACCCACTTAGTTTCTTTTGTTGAGCTTTCATACATATTTAGCTCTAGTGCATCCGTTGCATGGCAATCCCTACTCACTCACATTGATATCTATTGATGGGCATCTCCATAGCCCGTTGATACTCCTAGTTGATGTGAGACTATCTCCCTCCTTTTTGTCTTCTCCACAACCATCACTCTATTCCACCTATAGTGCTATGTCCATGGCTCACGCTCATGTATTGCGTGAAAGTTGAAAGGTTTGAAAGAATTGAGTATGAAATCAAGTGCTTGGCTGAAACCGGGGTTGTGCATTGATACGTCTCCAACGTATCTACTTTTCCAAACCCTTTTGCCCTTCTTTTGGACTCTAACTTGCATGAATTGAATGGAACTAATCCGGACTGACACTGTTTTCAGCAGAACTGCCATGGTGTTATTTTTGTGCATAATAAAAAGTTCTCGGAATCGCTTGAAAATCAACGGAGAATTATTTCGGAAAATATAAAAAATACCTGCAAGAAGATCCACACCAGGGGGCCTTGGGCATGTCCACGAGGGTGGGGGGCGCGCCCCCTGCCTCGTGTGCCCCCTGGTTCCTTACCGACGTATCCCCAGATCCTATATCTTCACTTTCTGGAGGAAAAAACCGAGAAGAAGGAATTATCGCATTTCACAAGACGGAGCCGCTGCCAAGCCCTAATCTCTCTCGGGAGGGCTGATCTGGAGTCCGTTCGGGGCTTCGGAGAGTGGAGATCGTCGCCATCGTCATCATCAACCTTCCTCCATCACCAATTCCATGATGCTCACCGCCGTGTGTGAGTAATTCCATCGCAGGCTTGCTGGACGGTGATGGGTTGGATGGGATCTATCATGTAATCGAGTTAGTTTTGTTAGGGTTTGTTCCCTAGCATCCATTATGTTCTGAGATTGATGTTGCTATCACTTTGCTAATGCTTGTCACTAGGGCCCGAGCGCCATGATTTCAGATATGAACCTATTATGTTTTCATGAATATATGTGTGTTCTTGATCCTATCTTGCAGGTCTATAGTCACCTACTATGTGTTATGATCCGGCAACCCAAAAGTGACAATAATCGGGACCACTCCCGGTGACGACCATAGTTTGAGGAGTTCATGTATTCACTATGTGTTAATGCTTTGGTCCGGTACTCTATTAAAAGGAGGCCTTAATATCCCTTAGTTTCCAATAGGACCCCGCTTCCACGGGAGGGTAGGACAAAAGATGTCATGCAAGTTCTTTTCCATAAGCACGTATGACTATATTCGGAATACATGACTACATTGCATTGATGAAATGGAGCTAGTTCTGTGTCACCCTAGGTTATAACTTCTACACGATGAATTGCATCCGACATAATTTCCCATCATCGATCCAATGCCTACGAGCTTTACCTATATTGCTTGTCGCTTATTTACTTTTCCTTTGCTACTATTACAAAACTACAAAAACACTATCGGTACTTTTATTGCTGTTACCGCCACTATCATATTACTTTGCTACTAAACTATCTTGCTGCAGATACTAAGTTTCCAGATGTGGTTGAATTGACAACTCAGATGCCAATACTTTAGAGTATTCTTTGGCTCCCCTTGTGTTGAATCAATAAATTTGGGTTGAATACTTTACCCTAAAAAACTGTTGCGATCCCCTACACTTGTGGGTTATCAAGACTATTTTCTGGCGCCGTTGCCGGGGAGCATAGCTCTATTCTTTAAGTCACTTGGCATTTATATCTGTTGATCACTATGAAGAATTTGAAGGACTCAAAAACCAAGATCGTACCCTCAACTACGAGGGGAGGTAAGGAACTGCCATCTAGCTCTGCACTTGATTCTCCTTCTGTTATGAGTAAACTTGCGACACCCACTCATCCTATTGAATCTGATATGTCGTATGTTCTTGATGATGCTACTTCTGCTATGTATGATGAAACTACCTCTATGCCTGATACTGTGACACTAGGTGAATTTCTAGATGAACAAATTGCTAAGGTTAGGGAGAATGCAAATGTTGAAACTGATGATATTTATGAAAGTGATGATGAAACTACTCCCAATAGATATGAATTGCCAGTTGTGCCTGAGGGTTATGTTATGGATGAAGAAACTGCTTGAGACTTTCTTGCTTGCAATGATAGATATGATCTTAAGAAATTATTAGCTAAGCTGAAAGAAAAGTCCTTGAATGCTAGAATGAAACATGACCCTGCTTTTGCTACTTCACCTATCTGTGTTACTGATAAGGATTATGAATTCTCTGTTGATCCTGAGTTAATTACTTTGGTTGAATCTAATCCTTTCCATGGCTATGAGTCTGAAACTGTTGTGGCACATCTTACTAAGTTGAATGATATAGCCACCCTATTTACCAACGATGAAAATATTCGTTACTACTATATCGTTAAGCTATTTCCGTTCTCGTTAAAGGGCGATGCTAAGACCTGGTTTAATTCTCTTGATCCTGGTTGTGTGCGTAGTCCCCAGGATATGATGTATTACTTCTCTGCTCTCATAAGAAACAAGCTGCCTTACGGTAAATATATAACTTTGTGCAAATTGAAGAAGAGAGTCTCCCACAAGCTTGGGGGAGGCTTCTCCAGTTACTTAATGCTTTGCCTGATCATCCTCTTGAGATGCATGCTATACTTGATGTCTTTTATAATGGACTAACCGATGCTTCCAGAGACCACCTGGATAGTTGTGCTGGTTGTGTTTTCAGGGAAAGAACAGTTGAACAAGCTAAACTACTATTGAATAATATGCTGGCCAATGAAAATAATTGGACACTTCCTGAACCAGCTCCTAAGCCAACTCCGAAGAAAAGAGGTGTTCTATTTCTCAGTCCTGAAGATATGCAAGAGGCAAAGAAATCTATGAAAGAAAAAGGTATTAAAGATGAAGATGTTAAGAATTTATCGCCTATTGAGGAAATACATGGTCTTGATAACCCAACACAGGTAGTAAAGGTAAATTCTCTTTATAGATTTGATGAAGGTGATATTCCTCGTTATAAGTCTGCTAGCCAATGCTTAGATGAGTTTGACAATTTTATTGTGAAAAAAGGAAACTTCAATGCTTATGTTGGTAGACAATTACAACACAATGCTTATATGATTGAACGCTTGAGTGATTATCTGTCTAGAGCTAAAGGTGAACTGAAACTTATTAGTATACATGATTCTATGGTCACCACTCAAGTAGAACAAGTACTTAAGGCTCAGAATGATTTGCTCAATGAATTAAATAGTAAGAATAATGATAATGCCAATAGAGTTGTGACTAGAGGTGGTAGAATGACTCAGGAACCTCTGTATCCTGAAGGCCACCCTAAGAGGATTGAGCAAGATTCTCAGAGAGCTAATTTTGATGCACCTAGTTCTTCTAAGAAGAAGAAAAAGAAAAATGATAAGACTTTGCATGCTTCTAGTGAACCTGTAGCTAACACACCTGAGAATCCCAATGATATATCTGTTTCTAATGCTGAGACACAATCTAGTAATGAACATGAGCCTAGTTCTAATATTAATAATGATGTTCATAATGATAGTTGTCACAACCCTAGTTCTGGTATGTACTAGGTTAGTCTTGTGGTTTGCATCATGTTTAAATTTCAAATGAAATTGAAATGAGGACTTGTGAAACCCTCAGAAACCCTTTTTGAAAACGACCCAAATAAAAATTGCTCCAAAAAGGTCCAAGAAAATGTTCATGTGGCCCTCTAAAAATATTGGTCAGAGATAAAAATCAAGCCAATATTATTAGGAGCTCATAAGTATTTATTTTGGGCTTTTGGAATTAATGCAATAGCTATTTGCTTGGATATATGTATATTATATATTTTATATATGTCCAAAATTCTGGTTCTTTATTTCGAGGGGTTTGGGTAAATTCCTAGGTCCCTGCAAAATAAACATGTCAGAAGAAAAATAATTGATTTAATTTAGAAATTTAATCAAAACAAATGTCAGAAAAAAATTAGAAAAGAAAATAAAAGGGTTAGCTTACCTGGGCCACTCACCTGCTGCCTGGCCGGCCCAGCTGGCCAGCCCAGCCGCTGCCTCCCCTGTCGTCTTCCTCCTTGCCAGGAGGACGAGCGCGTGCCCGGCACCTGCGGCCACACGCCACGGCCACCTCCTGCTTCCGCCGCTGCCCGACGCGCCTGGTTGCCTCTGGACGACGCCACGCACCCCCTGGACCCTCTCACTCCCCCTCGGTCCCTTCCCCCCCTCTCCTGGTGCCCTTCCTTGCGAGCGCCCGAACGCCACCGTCGCCACCGTTCCCCTTAGCCGTGGCCACCGTCCACCTCTCGCCTCGCCGGAGTGCCCAGTAGCTCCGCCCCGTTCCTCTCCTTCTCCTCGCCGAGCTGCCCGACGTCAGAAGCCCCTGGAGCATCGTCGTCGACCTCGTCTTCAACCTGCGGCCGTGAAGATCGCCGGCGACCGTGCGCCTGTTCCGACGCGTCCCCGAGCTCGCTGACGACGCCATCAAGATCGCCGTGAGCTCCTCTTCTTTTCCCCCCTTCTCCCGTGCTCGCGCCTGTCCCCTAGCTCTGATTCCTCCCGCGGCCGAGAGCTTCTCGCCATCGGCCATGGTGTAGCCGTGGCCACAGCCGCACGAGCTCACAACGGAGCACGTCATCGTGCTCTGGAAGCCCCCAGGAGCCTAACGCACCCACCCCCTCGCCTTCTCGTGCACCGTAGCACCTAAACCGTCGGTGCCCGAACTCCGGCCGCCGCTGGGCTCGACGTCGGTGACGATTCCGGCCACCCTAGCTGTTGCCGCCTAGCGCGTTGGATGCGCAAGAGCCTGCGCATCCTGTAGGTGCCCTCCGCCGCTCGAATGGTCGACGGAGGCGGTTCTCCGACGCCCTCCGCCGCGTTCGGCCTCGCCGGCGGCTAACCGCCGGTGGGTTTGACCCCAAGCCCACCGGGTTTGACTTCCTCTGAGTCAATGACATGTGGGGCCAGCCTTGACTAATTTTACTTTAGGGTTTGAATTAAGTTTTAATTGCTGACATTAATCTAATTAGACACTGACATGTGGGCCTCGTGTCTATTTAGTTTAGTTTTAAACTTTTAGTAAAGTGCTGAGAGACTGACCAGTGGGACCCCACTGTCAGGTTTGACTCTGGACCAGCCCCTTTGACCTGCTGACGTCATGCTTGTGTCATGCTGACGCAGTAATCCAGTTCTGGTATTTAAATAATCTTAAATGATTTATTTATTTCAGAAATTGGCTTAAACTTCAAAAAATCACAGAAATTCAACCGTAGCTCAGAATGAAATAATTTATATATGAAAAATTATCAGAAAAATTCAATCTATCCATCTGTACCATTTTCATGCATGACAAATGAAGTTATACCTACTATTTGTATGAAAACACATAAATGGCATTTAAAATGCTTATTCTTAGAGTTGCATTTGAACCCTTGGTTCAAATGGAATTCAACCAAACAAAATGCTAGCTGCACTAGCTCAAACAACATCATAACTTCATGCCATATTCATGCATCATATTGTTGCATATGCTTGTGTTTGATTGTCGGCACCGTTCTTCTCGATAGGTCCAGCTCCGGAGACCGATCCAGAGTACCTGTCAGAGGAGCAGTGCTCTGCACGTTGTTTTACCAGGAAAGCAAAACCCTTTGTTCATTCCGATACAATCCTACTCTCTCGCTCCTGCTCCTTGTTATTGCATTAGGACAACAGCGACTTCAACTGCTACTTTATGCTGCGGTAGTTGAACCCATTCCTCTGCATGACCTGTCATTCCACAGTAAATAGTTGAAACCCACTAGCATGTGTAGGAGTTGATTGAAGCCATGTTGTGATCTTACCATGCCTTGCTTGCTATTGCTTAGAGTGTGTCAGGTCTGATTCATTGGGAATGAATTGTAGTACATTGATATGATCTGATGCCGAGGGTTAAGTGTGTGAACACGATTTGGTAAAGGTAGTGGTGAGAGGCCATGTAGGAGTACATGGTGGGTTGTCTCACTGGAACCGTCCCTAAGAACTGAGTTATGTGTATGTTGTCCAATGATCAGCTACTACCACGCATTGGAATGCTTAAGTGCCCCTCTCGACTTATTAATCAACATGATCTCTGTCCAGGAGTTGCAACTAGTTTCTGGTGTTTGTTGGTAGTGTTATTTCTCTACCAGGTGGCACCCGGCAGGGTGGGCTTCGGACAGACTAGGCACACGTGGCCCGGTGTACCGAGTGGCACCCAGATGGTGGGCTCGGGAACCTTGTACACATCGTTTGGGGCCGTGATGGAAACCTCGGCCGGACTCCCTTGCGGATGGAACCCGAATAGGCGATAAACCTAGACGAGAGACTTGTGTGGTTAGTCAGGTCGTGGCCGACACCCTCGCCAGGCTTCCGCTTGAAGGTTGCCGAGATACACGACGTGTATATGGCGGTAAGTGGCGAGAGCGTGTGTGAAGAAGTACACCCCTGCAGGGTTAACATAATCTATTCGAATAGCCGGGTCCGCGGATATGGATTTCTTGGATGCTTACGTGGTACATAGACAACTTGAAGTGGATACTCTAAAATACTCAAGACAAGTGTGAGTGCTATGGATGGCCTTCTCGTAGGGAGACAGGGATGAATCCATAGTGGTGTATTGTGTGGTGCTTAGTGGACTCGTGTGCACCACCTCAAAAGAGTTACCAGCAATCATAGAATAGGATAGCCACTGAGTCAAAGCTGGCTTGCTGCAACTAAACCCCACCTTGCCATCTTGATACATGTGCATGTAAGATAGCATCTGATGTAAGTCTTGCTGAGTACCTTTGTACTCATGTTTGCTTAATTTATGTTTTGCAGGTGAGATTGATGTCTCACTAGTAGTTCCGCTTGGACTTCGACAAGTAGCTTGTACCTCAGCTACGTTCTTGGACGAGTGTTGTAGATAGTCAGGCTCTTCAGCCTTTTTCATTTGTAGATGTCTGTACTCAGACATGTTGTACTTCCGCTTGTTGATTGTATGCTCTGAATGTTGGGTCATGAGACTCATGTTTGTAATATCTGGCTCCTCGGAGCCTAATGAATAAATACTTTGTTTATTAGAGTCTTGTTGTGATGCCATGTTGTATTTGCACATATTGAGCATATTGTGTGTATGTTGTGAAATGCTTGGTATGTGTGGGATCCGACACCTAGTTGTTTACCCTTGGTAGCCTATCTTACAGAGAAATGTCTCCTAGTGTTTCCACTGAGCCTGGGTAGCCTGCTACTGCTCCGGAACACTTAGGCTGACCGGCATGTGTCCTTCTTCGTTCCTGTGTCTGTCCCTTATGGGAAATGTCACGCGTTGTTCCTTTAAGTCCTTGTAGCTTGCTACGACTTGGGTTCATACGTTGATGACCGACACGTTCGTTGCTGGGTCATGTATGCCTGTCTCTGTAATTTAGTGCCACTTTTGGTTTATAACTGGTCATGTCGGCCCAGGTTCTCTGTCATATGGATGCTAGCGACACTATCATATACGTGAGCCAAAATGCGCAAATGGTCCCGGGCCAGGTAAGGTGGCACCCGTGGGGATACCGTGCGTGAGGCCGCAAAGTGATATGGTGTGTTACATGCTAGACCGGTGTGACTTAGGATCGGGGTCCCGACAGCGTTGGTATCAGAGCCTGACTGCCTGTAGGATTACCAAGCCAAAATGGTCGAAGTTGAGTCTAGAAATTCCTTAGTTATATAAGGGAATTGATTGTGGAAGGGAACGTAAGGCTCTTTTGACTCCTTTTACCTCGTTTCTTCTGATCTGAGTCATCTTACTTTTCCTACGGGGTTAAGGAACTAGGCTTTCTTTTCCGTCTATCAGGATCACGAGTTACTACTCCGTAGTCCCTTAGGATTGGTTGATCAGAGTCCTACTCCCGTTTTCTAGTTCTTTCAATATAGTTTGTTTAGTACTATCACAGTACCTTGAGTGATGATGTTGAGATGTTGTACTACCCTTTGCTAGCAGGATGTCTCATTCTGAGCATTTTACTGCCGTTATGCTGCCGGAATTATCCTAGTAGTTCGAGAGATACTAATTTCTTGTTCTACCTTATGCATCCTATAGTTGTTGATGTTTCCGTCTTCGGTTTCGCTTCTCAGGATGTCTTCAGTTAAGCGAAGCTCAGCTGCTCGTAGACAGAACCCCGGAGGTGGTAGGGATGAGGGGGATCCTCCCGACCAGCCTTCGTTGGCGGAGTTAATGTTAGAGATGGAGAGAAACAAGCGCGAGTCTAACCGCTTGTTGGCACGTATTGAGGAGAACACCGCACATCAGTGCAAGGAATCAGCAACCATCCATGACTTCATTCGTCTGAAACCACCCACCTTCCATCATCCCATTGAGCCACTCGACGCAGATGACTGGCTCCGTAGTATCAATCACGAGCTGCGTTCTGCGAATATAGCTGATGAGGACAAGGTCATCTATGCCACTTATCACCTGGAAGGTCCTGCTAGTCTTTGGTGGCAGAACTATGAGGCCATGATTCCAGCTGGCCAGATTCCTACCTGGAGAGATTTCACCGAGGCTTTTCGTGAGCATCATATCCCTCAAGCCCTTATCGATCGTAAGAGAGAAGAGTTCTATAGTCTTACACAGGCTAAGATGGCTGTTGATGCTTATAGTCGAGAGTTTGAGAACCTCGCCCGCTATGCTACAGAAGAAGTGTCTACGGACGCCAAGAAGCAGGCTAGGTTCCGGAAGGGTCTCAACCCCAAACTGCGTCGTGATCTCCACTTGCATCATTGCAACACATTCCAGGCTCTTGTGAACAAGGCCATCAATGCAGAGACAGCTCAACTCACTTACAGGAGTCCCGTAAGCACACCCTTGATTTGGGATCTTCCTCCGGTACTAGTTCCCAGAAGCGCCGGATTTGGGTTCCGAACTCTGTTCTTCCACCCACTTATCCTCCGAGGCCATCTTGTGTGGTACCTTATCCAACTCAGTCTTATGCTCCACCCAAGCCTATTGGCAAACCGCTTGTCAATGCGGGTCCACGACCTACCTCAGGGACTTGCTTTACATGCGGAAAGCCAGGACACTATGCATGTGACTGTTCTCAGGCCAGTCTTGCTCCACCCCAGCCCGAGAAGTCCGTTCTTCGTAGTAAGCCACCACGCAAGACTATCATTGCCAATCCAGCTCCCACTAAACATGGACGTGTGCATCACGTCTCAGCTAAAGACGCTCATGATGATCCAAATGTCGTTCTTGGTACACTCCTTGTCAATTGCCATCCGGCTTCGGTTTTGTTCGATACCGGAGCATCTCACTCCTTCATCTCTGAAGGCTATGCTCGTTTGCACGACATGTCATTTTGTGACATGCCAACTCCGCTTGAAATCCAAACCCCAGGGTCTAGATGGCAAACTACCAGAATAAGCCATGGTAATGGAATCCTTGTTGATAGACTTGTATTCCTTGCCTCACTCATAGCCCTCAAGTCTTCAGATATTAACATCATCTTGGGTATGGACTGGATGACAGCTCATCATGCCAAGATCGATTGTTACACTAGGTCTGTTCAGCTTACACATCTATCTGGCAAGATAGTCACTGTCTCCACTAGAGTTGCAAAGCGTCAACTCTATTCTCTTAATGCCAGCCCCCTTCCAGACCTTGAAGATATCCCGGTAGTGAGAGACTTTCCGGATATCTTTCCAGAAGAACTGCCAGGAATCCCACCTGATAGAGATGTAGAGTTCGTCATAGATGTTATCCCAAGAACTGTTCCAATTTCTAGGAGACCTTACAAGATGGCACCCCTAGAACTAGCTGAGCTTAAGAAACAACTTGATGAGTCCTTGCAAAAGGGTTTTATTCGTCCTAGTTCTTCTCCTTGGGCTTGTCCCGTCCTCTTCGTCAAGAAGAAGGATGGCACGGAACGGATGGTTGTAGATTATCGTCCTGTTAATTTGGTCACGATAAAGAACAAGTATCCGCTCCCCAGGATCAACGACCTGTATGATCAGCTCGCTGGATCCTCAGTCTTCTCTAAAATGGATTTGAGGTTAGGCTACCATCAAATCAAAATTAAAAACGGAGACATTCCTAAGACGGCTTTTGTCACTCGTTATGGCCAGTACGAGTACACCGTCATGTCTTTCGGTCTAACCAATGCTCCAGCCACTTTCTCCCGCTTGATGAACTCGATCTTCATGGAGTATTTGGATAAGTTCGTCGTGGTTTACCTCGATGATATTCTTATTTACTCGAAGAACGAGGAAGAGCATGCCGAACATCTTAGACTTGTTCTAGAAAAACTCAAAGAGCACCGCCTTTATGCCAAGTTGTCCAAGTGCGAATTTTGGTTGCCAGAAGTGACCTATCTCGGCCACGTAATCTCAGGGAAGGGCATTGCTGTCAATCCTGAGAGAGTTCAGGCCGTTCTTGATTGGACTCCGCCTGAAACAGTTAAACAAGTTAGGAGTTTCCTTGGTCTAGCCAGCTATTGTCGCCGCTTTGTTGAAAACTTCTCGAAAGTGGCCAAACCTCTCACGGAACTTCTCAAGAAAGATAAAAAGTTTGAGTGGTCCCCACAGCGTGAGCACAGTTTTCAGGAACTGAAAAGACGCCTGACCTCTGCTCCCATACTTGTGCCACCGGATTTCACTAAGGACTTTGTTATCTACTGTGATGCCTCACGACAGGGACTAGGTTGCATTCTTATGCAGGATCGTCGTGTGATTGCCTATGCATCTCGACAGTTGCATCCACATGAGGAGAATTATCCTACACATGATCTAGAGCTTGCAGCTGTAGTCTATGCACTTAAGACCTGGCGGCATTACCTCCTTGGTAATCGTTGCGAGATCTACACCGATCACCAGAGTCTCAAGTATATCTTCACCCAACCAGATTTGAACCTTAGGCAAAGACGTTGGTTGGAGTTGATCTCAGATTACGACTTAGGAATTACCTACACCCCAGGCAAGGGAAATGTCATGGCTGATGCGCTAAGTCGCAAGACCTATTGCAACAATCTCATGTTGCAGCAGGGCCAACCACTTCTCCATGAGGAACTATGTAAGCTTAACCTTCACATTGCTCCTCGCGGATTCCTTTCTACCTTGGTGGCGAAACCTACCCTTGAGGATCAGATCATTTCTGACCAGAAGTTTGATAGGGGTGTTGTCCGCATCCAGAGAAACATTAAAAGGGGAGTTGGTGGATGTTTCTCTATGGATGATCGAGGTGTTGTTTTCTTCGAGAATCGCCTGGTGGTTCCCAAGAATCAACATCTGCGACAATTGATCCTTAAAGAGGCTCATGAATCTCCTCTCACGATTCATCCCGGTAGTACTAAGATGTATCAGGACCTACGCTAGAGGTTCTGGTGGACTAGGATGAAGAGAGAAATTGCTGAGTTCATTGCTAAATGTGACATTTGTCGTCGCGTTAAGGCAGAACATCAAAGACCTGCTGGCACCCTTCAGCCTCTAGCTATTCCTGAGTGGAAATGGGATAAAGTTGGTATGGACTTCATCACCGGTTTTCCCAGGACCAAGAGAGGGAATAATGCTATCTTCGTAGTCATTGATCGTCTCTCCAAAGTGGCTCACTTCCTACCTGTTCGAGAGAGTATCACTGCTAGCCAGCTTGCTGACTTGTATATTTCTCGAATAGTGTCACTTCATGGTGTCCCACTAGAGATCAATTCAGACCGTGGTAGTCTTTTCACTTCTCATTTCTGGGAGAGTTTCCAGACTGCCATGGGCACCCATCTTTCTTTCAGTACCGCTTTCCACCCTCAGTCAAGTGGTCAAGTGGAACGGGTTAACCAAATTCTCGAAGACATGCTTAGAGCTTGCGTTATCTCATTCGGTATGGATTGGGAGAAATGTCTTCCTTTCGCCGAGTTTGCTTATAACAATAGCTATCAATCTAGTCTCAAGCAAGCTCCTTTTGAGATACTCTATGGACGAAGATGTCGAACACATTTGAACTGGTCAGAAACCGGTGAAAGACAATTCTTTGGACCGGATATGATCCAGGAAGCAGAAGAGCAAGTTCGTATCATTCGTGAGAATTTGAAAACAGCCCAGTCTCGTCAAAAGAGCCAGTATGATCGTCATCATAAGGAAGTGGCTTATGAGGCTGGTGACAAAGCTTATCTTTGGGTTACTCCTTTGAAGGGTACCCATCGTTTCGGTATCAAGGGCAAGTTGGCTCCTCGTTACATTGGTCCTTTTTCGCATTCTTGCTAAACGAGGAGAGGTTGCCTACCAATTGGAACTACCCCCACATCTTTCTCGAGTTCATGATGTCTTCCACGTCTCTCAACTCAGGCGTTGCTTCTCGGATCCCATCCGCGGAGTGGACCACGAAACGCTTGATCTCCAAGATAACCTCACATATCGAGAGTATCCCATTCGCATTCTGGATCAAGCAGAGCGTGTCACTCGACGTCATAACATCAAGTTTCTCAAGGTTCAGTGGTCTCATCATTCCGAGAGAGAAGCTACTTGGGAGCGAGAAGATCGTCTCCGACTGGAGTACCCCACCTTCTTTCCGCCTACTCCTGAATCTCGGGACGAGATTCTTTCGAGTGGAGGCGAGTTGTCACAACCCTAGTTCTGGTATGCACTAGGTTAGTCTTGTGGTTTGCATCATGTTTAAATTTCAAATGAAATTGAAATGAGGACTTGTGAAACCCTCAGAAACCCTTTTTGAAAATGACCCAAATAAAAATTGCTCCAAAGAGGTCCAAGAAAATGTTCATGTGGCCCTCTAAAAATATTGGTCAGAGATAAAAATCAAGCCAATATTATTAGGAGCTCATAAGTATTTATTTTGGGCTTTTGGAATTAATGCAATAGCTATTTGCTTGGATATATGTATATTATATATTTTATATATGTCCAAAATTCTGGTTCTTTATTTTGAGGGGTTTGGGTAAATTCCTAGGTCCCTGCAAAATAAACATGTCAGAAGAAAAATAATTGATTTAATTTAGAAATTTAATCAAGACAAATGTCAGAAAAAAAATTAGAAAAGAAAATAAAAGGGTTAGCTTACCTGGGCCACTCACCTGCTGCCTGGCCAGCCCAGCTGGCCAGCCCAGCCGCTGCCTCCCCTGTCGTCTTCCTCCTTGCCAGGAGGACGAGCGCGCGCCCGCGGCCACACTCCACGGCCACCTCCTGCTTCCGCCGCTGCCCGACGCGCCTGGTTGCCTCTGGACGACGCCACGCACCCCCTGGACCCTCTCACTCCCCCTCGGTCCCTTCCCCCCCTCTCCTGGTGCTCTTCCTTGCGAGCGCCCGAACGCCACCGTCGCCGCCGTTCCCCTTAGCCGTGGCCACCGTCCACCTCTCGCCTCGCCGGAGTGCCCAGTAGCTCCGCCCCGTTCCTCTCCTTCTCCTCGCCGAGCTGCCCGACGTCAGAAGCCCCTGGAGCGTCGTCGTCGACCTCGTCTTTAACCTGCGGCCTTGAAGATCGCCGGCGACCATGCGCCCGTTCCGACGCGTCCCCGAGCTCGCTGACGACGCCATCAAGATCGCCGTGAGCTCCTCTTCTTTTCCCCCCTTCTCCCGTGCTCGCGCCTGTCCCCTAGCTCCGATTCCTCCCGCGGCCGAGAGCTTCTCGCCGTCGGCCATGGTGTAGCCGTGGGCACAGCCGCACGAGCTCACAACGCAGCACGTCATCGTGCTCTGGAAGCCCCGAGGAGCCTAACGCACCCACCCCCTCGCCTTCTTGTGCACCGTAGCACCTAATTCGTCGGTGCCCGAACTCCGGCCGCCGCTGGGCTCGACGCCGGCGACGATTCCGGCCACCCCAGCTGTTGCCGCCTAGCGCGTTGGATGCGCAAGAGCCTGCGCATCCTGTAGGTGCCCTCCGCCGCTCGAATGGTCGACGGAGGTGGTTCTCCGACGCCCTCCGCCGCGTTCGGCCTCGCCGGCGGCTAACCGCCGGTGGGTTTGACCCCAAGCCCACCGGGTTTGACTTCCTCTGAGTCAATGACATGTGGGGCCAACCTTGACTAATTTTACTTTAGGGTTTTAATTAATTTTTAATTGCTGACATTAATCTAATTAGACACTGACATGTGGGCCCCGTGTCTATTTAGTTTAGTTTTAAACTTTTAGTTAAGTGCTGAGAGACTGACCAGTGGGACCCCACTGTCAGGTTTGACTCTGGACCAGCCCCTTTGACCTGCTGACGTCATGCTTGTGTCATGCTGACGCAGTAATCCAGTTCTGGTATTTAAATAATCTTAAATGATTTATTTATTTCAGAAATTGGCTTAAACTTCAAAAAATCACAGAAATTCAACCGTAGCTCAGAATGAAATAATTTATATATGAAAAATTATCAGAAAAATTCAATCTATCCATCTGTACCATTTTCATGCATGACAAATGAAGTTATACCTACTGTTTGTATGAAAACACATAAATGGCATTTAAAATGCTTATTCTTAGAGTTGCATTTGAACCCTTGGTTCAAATGGAATTCAACCAAACAAAATGCTAGCTGCACTAGCTCAAACAACATCATAACTTCATGCCATATTCATGCATCATATTGTTGCATATGCTTGTGTTTGATTGTCGGCACCGTTCTTCTCGATAGGTCCAGCTCCGGAGACCGATCCAGAGTACCTGTCAGAGGAGCAGTGCTCTGCACGTTGTTTTACCAGGCAAGCAAAACCCTTTGTTCATTCCGATACAATCCTACTCTCTCGCTCCTGCTCCCTGTTATTGCATTAGGACAACAGCGACTTCAACTGCTACTTTATGCTTTGGTAGTTGAACCCATTCCTCTACATGACCTTTCATTCCACAGTAAATAGTTGAAACCCACTAGCATGTGTAGGAGTTGATTGAAGCCATGTTGTGATCTTACCATGCCTTGCTTGCTATTGCTTAGAGTGTGTCAGGTCTGATTCATCGGGAATGAATTGGATTACATTGATATGATCTGATGCTGAGGGTTAAGTGTGTGAACACGATTTGGTAAAGGTAGTGGTGAGAGGCCATGTAGGAGGCCATGTAGGAGTACATGGTGGGTTGTCTCACTGGAACCGTCCCTAAGAACTGAGTTCTGTGTATGTTGTCCAATGATCAGCTACTACCACGCATTGGAATGCTTAAGTGCCCCTCTCGACTTATTAATCAACATGATCTCTGTCCAGGAGTTGCAACTAGTTTCTGGTGTTTGTAGGTAGTGTTATTTCTGTACCAGGTGGCACCCGGCAGGGTGGGCTTGGGACAGACTAGGCACACATGGCCCGGTGTACCGAGTGGCACCCGGATGGTGGGCTCGGGAACCCTGTACACATCGTTTGGGGCCGTGATGGAAACCTCGGCCGGACTCCCTTGCGGATGGAACCCGAATAGGCGATAAACCTGGACGAGAGACTTGTGTGGTTAGTCAAGTCGTGGCCGACACCCTCGCCAGGCTTCCGCTTGAAGGTTGCCAAGATACACGACGTGTACATGGAGGTAAGTGGCGAGAGCGTGTGTGAAGAAGTACACCCCTGCAGGGTTAACATAATCTATTCGAATAGCCGGGTCCGCGGATATGGACTTCTTGGATGCTTACGTGGTACATAGACAACTTGAAGTGGATACTCTAAAATACTCAAGACAAGTGTGGGTGCTATGGATGGCCTTCTCGTAGGGAAACAGGGATGAATCCATAGTGGTGTATTGTGTGGTGCTTAGTGGACTCGTGTGCGCCACCTCAAAAGAGTTACCAGCAATCATAGAATAGGATAGCCACTGAGTCAAAGCTGGCTTGCTGCAACTAAACCCCACCTTGCCATCTTGATACATGTGCATGTATGATAGGATCTGATGTAAGTCTTGCTGAGTACCTTTGTACTCATGTTTGCTTAATTTATGTTTTGTAGGTGAGATTGATGTCTCACTAGTAGTTCCGCTTGGACTTCGACAAGTAGCTTGTACCTCAGCTACGTTCTTGGACGAGTGTTGTAGATAGTCAGGCTCTTCAGCCTTTTTCATTTGTAGATGTCTGTACTCAGACATGTTGTACTTCCGCTTGTTGCTTGTATGCTCTGAATGTTGGGTCATGAGACTCATGTTTGTAATATCTGGCTCCTCGGAGCCTAATGAATAAATACTTTGTTTATTAGAGTCTTGTTGTGATGCCATGTTGTATTTGCACATATTGAGCATATTGTGTGTATGTTTTGAAATGCTTGGTATGTGTGGGATCTGACACCTAGTTGTTTACCCTTGGTAGCCTATCTTACAGGGAAATGTCTCCTAGTGTTTCCACTGAGCCTGGGTAGCCTGCTACTGCTCCGGAACACTTAGGCTGACCGGCATGTGTCCTTCTTCGTTCCTGTGTCTGTCCCTTATGGGAAATGTCACGCGTTGTTCCTTTAAGTCCTTGCAGCTTGCTACGACTTGGGTTCATACGTTGATGACCGACACGTTCGTTGCTAGGTCATGTATGCCTGTCTCTGTAATTTAGTGCCACTTTTGGTTTATAACTGGTCATGTCGGCCCGGGTTCTCTGTCATATGGATGCTAGCGACACTATCATATACGTGAGCCAAAATGCGCAAACGGTCCCGGGCCAGGTAAGGTGGCACCCGTGGGGATACCGTGCGTGAGGCCGCAAAGTGATATGGTGTGTTACATGCTAGACCGGTGTGACTTAGGATCGGGGTCCCGACATACTCAACCTAGCAATCATAATGATGTAGAGATTGAACCTGCTGTTGATCTTGATAACCCACAATCAAAGAATCAACGTTATGATAAGAGAGACTTTGTTGCTAGGAAGCACGGTAGGGAAAGAGAACCATGGGTTCAGAAACCCATGCCTTTTCCTCCGAAACCATCCAAGAAAAAGGATGATGAGGATTTTGAGCGCTTTGCTGAAATGACTAGACCTATCTTTTTGCGTATGCGTTTGACTGATGTGCTTAAAACAAATCCTTATGCTAAGTATATGAAAGACATTATTACCAACAAAAGAAAGATACCTGAAGTAGAAATTTCCACCATGCTTGCTAATTACACTTTTGAGGGTGGAATGCCTAAGAAATTAGGAGATCCAGGAGTACCCACTATACCTTGCTCCATCAAGAGAAACTATGTTAAAACTGCTTTGTGTGACCTTGGAGCCGGTGTTAGTGTTATGCCTCTCTCTTTATATCGTAGACTTGACTTGAGTAAGTTGACACCTACTGAAATATCTTTGCAAATGGCTGATAAATCAACTGTTATACCTGTCGGTATTTGTGAGGATGTGCCCGTTGTAGTTGTAAATGTTACTATTCTAATGGACTTTGTTATACTTGATATTCCCGAGGACGATTGTATGTCTATTATTCTTGGAAGACCCTTTTTGAATACTGCAGGGGCTGTTATTGATTGCAACAAAGGTAATGCCACTTTTCATGTCAATGGTAATGAGCATACGGTACATTTTCCGAGGAAACAACCTCAGGTCCACAGTATCAATTATATTGGAAAAACTTCAACTATTACTATTGGAGGTTTTGAGTTTCCTATTCCTACTATCAAGAAGACATATGACATTCTTATTGTTGGGGACATACATATCCCCATTAAGGTAACATAGTGTTATTCGAAAATTCTCCGGTTTCATGTTACTCAGAAAGAGTTTATTAACAAGACCTGATCAACCTTGTTAATGGATTCCTTTTGATGAGCATGGGATAGGTGAATCTAGATAGCACAACCTTCTGTACTCCCCTTTTACTTTCTGTTAATTAGGATAAATAAAGCAAATTAGTATTTTCTGTCTGTTTCCAGACTTATCCGGGCATTAAAAAAATTATCCCGAAAATAAAAGTTCTCCAAATGCCATGAAAATGAAATATGATTTTTTCTAGATTATTTGAGGAAATATGGCACTGAACACATAGCGAGGGGAGCCAACATGTGGCCACGAGGGTCCAGGGCATGGCCCCCTGCCCAGGGCGCGCCCCCTTGTGATAGCCTAGCTTATTAGGGATGGTAGACTACTCATATCAATAGGGAATTCCTTCTTTTCCGGGAGCCCATTCGGATAGAACTCCAAAGTTAAGCGTGCTCAGCTTGGACTAGTTTCAGGATGGGTGACCGATCGGGAAGTTGCTCCCGGGTGCGCACGAGTGAGGACAAAATGCGCAGGAAAAACTAGTATTGATATGTGAGGCCAGTCTAGATCCCGCCAGGAGTAACGACCACCGGCAGGTGTGTCCAGGGCGTTACAAGTTGGTATCAGAGCCGACCCTCATGGTTACATGGATGTTTGCGGACAGTTTGCAGTCATGTTGTGCATGACGTTTGTGACCCGTCGTGGCACACGGCATGACACATGTGCTGACCTGGAAGCACAGACGGTTTTGCGAAGAGGGAACGTTCCTGTGGCCCGACGAGGACGTCGGTTCCTCTGAGTGAGGGTGTATGTGATAGCCTGGCTTATTAGGGATGGTAGACTACTCATATCAATAAGGAATTCCTTCTTTTCCGGAAGCCCATTCCGATAGAACTCCAAAGTTAAGCATGCTCAGCTTGGAGTAGTTTCATTATGGGTGACCGACCGGGAAGTTGCTCCCGGGTGCGCACGAGTGAGGACAAAGTGCGCAGAAAAGACTAGTATTGATATGTGAGGCCAGTCTAGATCCCGCCAGGAGTAACGACCATCGGCGGGTGTGTCCGGGGCGTTACACCCCTCCCTCGTGGGCCCCACGTGGCCCCTCTCCACTTATTCCTGCATCCATGCTCTTCTTCTTCCTCCCAATAAAATCCCCAACCAGCTCAAACCCGAGTTCTAGCTCATCTTGCTGCCATTTTCGATCTCCTTGCTCAAAGCACCATTCACCAAACTGTTTGGGGAGATTTTTCCTTGGCATGTGACTCCTCCATTGGTCCAATTAGTTTTTGTTCTAGTGCTTTATTTGTTGCAAATTTATGCTGCTATGGTGACCTTGTTCTTGAGCTTGCATGTCAAATTTTCTTGGTCCTAAGTAGTTCTAATGCATGATATAGCCTCTAGGCACTAGTAGGAGTTGTTGCTATCAATCTTGTTGAGTTTGGTTAACCTTTATTTTGAAGTTACTAAAAATTTCAGAAAAATGTCTAGGAGAAACTTCCAAGGTGGTCCTTCAAGGAAGCAAGAACCGAGGCTCGCGTTCCGTGAGCCGGACGATGAACCACCAAGGGATGCTGATGTGCAGCCTTGTGAATGGCCGTCAGATGAATTCATGGGTTAAGCTGGCATCAAAGATGAATTTTACGCATACGTGTGCAACGCTGACCTCGAGGACTTCGTACAAGATAAGTTTCCTCAATACTGTGGCTTAACTGATAGCTTTGTGAGAGGGTTTAAATTTTCATCTTCACGTAATTCTCACAATGTACTGTTTGATTTGTATGATAAATCTTATACCATGGATTTAGAGGATTTTAATGTTGCTTGCAAACTCCCACAGTGGGGCAGTATGAGTGATCCTCGCAAATATGAATTTAAAGAATTCCTTGGTAGTATTACAGTGGGGGAGTCCAGAGAAATCACACAGGCAACCATGGGGAGCATACATTTTCCTGCTATTCATTACTTTGCTCTCTTTATGGGTAGATGCATAAAGGGTAAGGATGAGGCTTGTCACATGTGTGTCCCTGATCTTAGTGTTCTCAGGAGTGCTGTACTTGAGTGCTGTACTAGGTGGTAGGCTACAACATAATGGTTTGCATGGAGATTTATTTGGTGGGATCTATGCTACTGGCAGAGCCCGCTTTCTTGGTGTGTCTATGCACATGAATGGTGAACCTTTACCTCCTGCTTATTTATACTGCCATGCTATGACTAGTCACCGGTTTATAGAGTGGGATAATCAAACCCTCAAATATCGACTAATCTTTAACAGGCAGCATGCCATCCCTATTGTTCTTCCTGCCCCTACTTTGTTTAACTTTCAGGAAAAAGGGAGATACACTATAACTATGGAGGAGGCAAATGCTTATTATAACATGACGGAGGCAGCCCTCCTTCGAGCTGCAGCTCAGCATGCAGCATCAGTTGCATCCCAGTACGACCCCAACTACAACTTTGGATATCCATCAGGCCAATACTGGCCATAGACCAACATAGGCCAAAAGCCTAATCCTGGGGGAGTACGTGTTTCTCACCAACCTTACATTCATGTTCACACACTTATTCTAGTTGTCGATGCACACACTCTTTCACTGTACCATCCATGCATAGCTTCAATTTCTTTTTCTTAGTCTTTTTTCTTGTGTGCTAGAAAAACACAAAAAAATATTAGTTGTAGCTTCTAGCTAGTTTACTTTCTTTGCCTGTAGTAGTAGTTAAAAATGAAAACCCAAAAAGATTTCCCGTTCTTCTTTTGCTTGTTGGGAGCTTTCCCGTTTAAATAGTTCTTTTCTTTTCTTTGGGTGTTAAGAGTAGAAGACCATGATTGAAAATGCTTAATGGCTCTCATATGCTTTGTTGTTGAATTAACATGGAGCCATATTACCTTGTCTTCTCTCGTGTGTTAAATGCTTGCAGATTCCAGCCTAGTCCAATGCACGTGCACTATTTTTATTATACACACCGTTTGGTCGTGCGAGTGAAAGGCAATAATGACGATATAAGATGAACTAATTGAGATGAGAAAAGCTGGTATGAACTCGACCTCTCTTGTTTTTGTAAATATGATTGCTCATCATTCCTGATTCAGCTTGTTATGAATGAAACATGTTTGCAATGACAATTAGAGATCATAGCTGCTGATGCCATGCTTAATTAGCTGAGAGTTTATAATGGTCTATCTTGCGTTCCAACATGATATTAAAATGGTTGTGATGTGGTATGATGGGTGGTATCCTCCTTTGAACGATTTAAGTGATTTGACTTGGCACATGTTCATGCATGTAGTTGAAACAAATCAACATAGCCTTCACGATATTTATGTTCATGGTGATTTATATCCTACTCATGCTTGCATTCATTGTTGATTAATTTTAATGCATGTTCATGACCGTTGTTGCTCTCTAGTTGGTCGCTTCCGAGTCTCTTTCTAGCCTTCACCTGTACTAAGCGGGAATACTGCTTGTACATCCACTTCCATAAACCTCAAAGTTATTCCATATGAGTCAACCATACCTTCCTATATGCGGTATTTACCTGCCGTTCCAAGTAAATTTGTATGTGCCAAACTCTAAACCTTCAAATGAAATTCTGTTTTGTATGCTCGAACAGCTCATGTATCAACTAGGGCTGTCTATATCTTCCATTCTAGGTGGGTTATTCTCACGATGAGTGGACTCCGCTCATCATTCATGAGAAAATGGCTGGTAATCGGGATGCCCAGTCCCATGCTCAAAATCATAATAATTAAACAAAACTCCCCTAGGGCTGTTGCTTGTTTGGACGGTACCCCGTGGATTCGGATGGTCGTGGAGTGTGCTTGTTGGTGGTTGGGGGAGTACAAACATTACCATTCTGTTTGGGAACTGCCTATAATGTGCGTAGCATGGGAGATATCGAGATTCGTGGTTGTTATGTTGACAATGAGAGTATACCGCTGAAAATGTTATTCAATCTCTATTTAAAAATCGAGCTCTGGCACCTCTACAAATCCCTGCTTCCCTCTGCGAAAGGCCTATCTATTTACTTTTGTGCAGAGTCATCATCCTCTTATCAAAGAGCACGAGTAGGAGAGCACCTCTGTCATTGCATGTATTACTATTAATTTGCATTGAGTATTGTAACATCCCAAATTTTCAATTTGGAATGTTATACATAGATCGTAATTGCATTTCATGTTGTTGCATTTTTGTTCGTGCAGTTCCTCGAAAATTCTAAGCAACTCAAGGACCTATGGAGAGAGTTGGGAATTTTACCATTTCCGTATTTGAGTTCGCTCGAATACCGGTACGAGGACAGTGTGATTCTAATTATTTTTCTCTCCTAAAAATATTTCTAAAAACAAAACATGAGCGGAGATAATATGACTTCTCCAAAATAACAGAAATATTGGAGGAAAAATGTTAAAATCACTTTTGGTATTTTTCTGGATTTATTTGCGGATTTATTTGCATAGGAAAAAATACGCGTTTTTCAAAATTCCATTTAGGTCCGGGAAAAATGTTCACTTTGTCCTAAATATTATTAGAGGACGGTGAAAATTTATTTCGGGAATTTTGGAGTCCAGTTGGTATTTCTTTCGTTAGTTTTTCTGCGCCGAGAATCTTTTAGAAAAAAAAACAGAAACCGACTTAGACTCGTGAAGGACCAGGACTCTGGGCTTTATATAGCGCCAGAGCCGGCCCGTTTCGCTCAGCCGCCAGTGCCGAAACCCTAGCGCCCGAGCCACCACGCCGCCGCCTCGCTAGCCCGCCTCCGCGTCGCCGCCCGCCGCACCGCCGCGCCGCCCGCGCCGCGCCGCCACCCGCCGCCATCCGCCCCACCACCCCGCCGCCCGAGTGCCGCGCCGCCGCCGCCGGAGCCCCGCCGCCTCGCCCCACCGGAATCCCGCCGGAGATCTCGCCGGAGTTGTTAGAGAAGAGGTAGTTTTTTTTCGTTTAACCGATCGGTTTAGAAAATAAACCCGTAGATTCGTTTTTTTATTATTAGATTAGATCGGTTCGGTTTTTTTTTGGTTTAGCTATTTACAGGACGTTCGTCCATACGTTCGTTTTAACGAATGGTTTTCGTTAGTTAACCGCAGACAGCGAACGTTCGTTCGTTAGCCTGTTCGTCATTTTTCTCTTTTTCGCGGTATTTATCCGCGATTATTCCGATCGCGATTTCTGCCCTGATCTTGTTTCGCGTTTTTCTTTTCGCTCGAGAGTCAGAATCAGGAGATTCAAAATCCCAGATCTTCGCCTTGAAGCCCTCTTTACGTTTAATCAACTGGAACAAAGTTTGGCTACTGTAAAATTTGACTTTAGGCCAACTAGTAATTCGGAGCTCGTTTCTTTTGCAGTTTGAGTTTCGTTGCTTCTTTCGAGTTGATTCTTTTTGCAAACCGGAGTTCTTAAGTTGAACTTTCTGGCTAGATCTCTTATTTGAGTTTTACCCGTGCATTAGATAAGTACTTATTGTATGCTTGTTTGTTTGATTGCGATAGAGTACCCGGAGTGCGCCGCTTGCTACTTTGAGTCTCTAGGTTTTGCGGATCATCAGCAAGGCAAGTAACACTTTGATCATACTTTCCAATTATCCAGTTTTCATTGCATTAGTCAAACCCTCACACATTGCATGAGTAGGATCAATTAATTTGTGGGGTTGGGAAGTAGATTGAGGTAGTACCTATTACCTGCATTACATTCAAACCTTTGGGAGTTACTTCTACGTTTGCTGCTAGGACATGCTATGCTCGTAGACGTGGATTGGGTGAGTGAAATCCATGACATATGTGAGATTGTTTAATTAATGGTTCAACTTAAGGTGGCAACATTAATACACATCTGGGTGGATTGAGGCATCTGGGTATTCTAGGATTGTCTGTTTTTCTTTTGGACCGCCACCCAGGCTCAAAGGGATCATGAGATTATTCATACTAGAAACTTCCGTGTGCAGCCACAATGCTATTATGGGCTCTAGCATAGTATGAGTAAGTTGAGCGAACTCTTACAGTGGTGGACTAGCAGATGTAGGGGATGTAGGTTGGTACGGTCCGCCCGATCGTAAGGTTCTAGCGCTTCTGAAAGACTATGTCTCGGTCATCCGTTTCTCAAACACCATGCAGTGCGAGAAACCAAACGGAGGCGATCGAGTCTTGTGGGAAAAGTGCACAAACCTATGCAGAGTGTACAAACTGATCATGATTAGCCGTGTCCTCGGTTATGGACATCTTGAGTATCTAGTACTTGGATTTTCATGTGCATCTCAACATGTTACTTTAATTTAATTTTGTTGGGTTTAATGATGAACTTTAATTGGGGTTGAGAGGATGTCTATCTTCTCAACGATGTTTCAACTACCATGATAGCTAATTAAAATGCATTCCTTTGAAGTAGGTAAAAATTGGCTTTACGCAAAAACTTAACCATAGAGCTTTCCACCAGCCAAATATGCATATAGTATAGATTTACTTTCATTGCATTCTCTTGTGTTACCTTGCCAGCATATTCCATGTGCTGACCCGTTTTCGGGCTGCAACGTTTCATGTTGCAGACTTTTCAGACGACGAGTAAGATGCCCTTTTAGGTCGTGGTTCTATACTCAGTGATGCCGCTGGAGTTGATGGACTCACTTATCTTCCAAGCCTTCCGCTGTTATCGTGTTAGATGGCCTTCAGCCATATTATTTGTAATAAATTCATCATTGGACTATCGATGTAATAAGTGTGTGATTGCTACTCTGTTATAAATCCTTCAAGTACTGTGTGTGTCAGCATTACTGATCCAGGGATGACACTAATGCACAGAGATCAGACTGTTTGAGGTCTGGTCGCTACAAGATGGTATCAGAGCACACGCTGACTGTAGGAAACGACCACTAAGACAAGCCCTAGAGCACAATTCAGTCTTCTCTTTTCCGACTCCTCATCTTTTCTACTCTTTAGGATGGTGGAAGCAAAACACAAGTTCATGCAACCGGATGAAGAAACACCCTTTGGACGACACCTGAAGGAAGTCACAAGATATCTCAACATTGGGTTACCAAGTTTCACTGGAACCTACAATGCCACTCTACCTGAGGAGGAGCGTTGGTTGATTCAAGCTCAGGTTCCAGGAAGGACGTTCGCACCCGTCACCTCACTCATAGCATTTTCCTTTAATGCACCTACATGGAGCCTAGGAAGGAGTATGGCAGCCCACATTGCTATGTGAAGGATTGGAGAAATCTACCAGCAGGAGCTAAAGGACACTATCTACCAGATTTGTGGATGTCGAGATGAGAATTGGGATATGATCAACACTCGAAAGGGTATATCCATTGCAGCATTCATCCAGGAGTTGAACCACCACATTCGTCGCCAGGAGCACCAGATGTGTGCTGGGATGATAGATTTGAAGAAGGCCCTAAATAGGAATTTGGAGCTAGAGGAAGAACTCAAGTCTACACGCGACGAATATGAGGAGGAGATGAAGAAACTTGTGGAGAAGAATGATGATTTGACCCGGAAGTTAGGGATACTCATTGGAGAAGAAGACGAGAAGAAGAACCCAAGGAGATTCCACCAGAGGACTATATCATTATAGATGACACGGATTCGGAAGCTGAGGATAGCAAGGATGAAGACTATGAAGATGAAGCTGGAGCAGATATTATGGAATCCTCTGCCGGTCAATATTTTTAGATGACCACCCTGTGACTAGTAGTTTACCACCAAGTATTAGTTTTAGAACACATTTGTAACGATCGTTAGATTTGTAAGACCCTGTTTGAAATTGATTGGTGTGATATGATTGTGTGTTTGTCTCATGTGCATATGGGTAGTGATTTTCCCTTAGACCTCTCTTCTATTCTAATCTCTTCCCTCTACACCAATCAGATGCCTCCAAGACGCGAATTCGAGTTTCCCCCTGAGCTCACCCAGTTGATCCAGCAACAGAACACCCTGATGCAACTTCTTGTCCAGAACACTCAGAACAACCAGAACAACAACAACAACCCTCCACCACCACCACCTGTGGACAACCTGACACGTTTCTTAAGGTTGCAACCACCCGTGTTTGCTAGCAGCATCGAACCAATTGTGGTTGATGACTGGCTACGCAAGATTGGAAGGGATTTGACCACCGCCAATTTCTCGGATGCTGAGAAGGTGCGATTTGCCGCACACCAGTTGTCTAGACCAGCCGCAACATGGTGGGAGAATTACACAGCCACTTACCCCGTAGCCAATGTCACTTGGGATCAGTTTCAGCAAGCTTTTCGTACCGCCCATGTCTCAACTGGAGCCATGAGTATGAAGAAGCAGGAGTTTCGCAATTTGCGCCAAGGGAACTGTACTGTGGCCTAGTACGTGGATGAGTTTAGTACCCTATCTCGTTATGCCCCAGATGATGTGGCCACAGATGCCAAGAAGCAGGAGAGATTCATGGAAGGGCTGAATGATGAGATGAGTGTATAGTTGATGGTGGCAACTTTCAATAACTACCAGGAGTTGGTTGACCGTGCCCTGATGATTGAAAGGAAGCACCAACAGATTGAGAGTCGCAAGAGGAAGTATGGGCAAGGAAAGTATAACTCTGGAGCTCAGCAGAAGCCTCGCTTTACCCCTAAAGCGGTAGGACAGTTTCAGCATACCCATGGAGGAAGTAGCTCGCACAATCACAATGGCACCAAGAATGGAAATGGGAATGGAGCCAATGGAAACCAGAACCGCCCTACACCATCCACACCCACCAAGAGGGATTTTAGCCATGTCACTTGTTACAAGTGCGGGAAGACTGGACATTATGCCAATGAATGCCCAGAAGTTAAGAATGGGAACGGCAATGGAAGCACCGGGAAGAAGCCCAACCCGTTCAACAAAGGACAAGTGAACCACGTGACTGTGGAGGAAGTAGAAGAGCAACCAGATGCAGTTATAGATAAGTTCTTAGTTAAGTCCTTTACTGCACTTGTCCTTTTCGATACTGGTGCATCACATTCATACATTTCAAGGGGATTCGTGGATAAGTATAAGCTGCCGACCCAAGCCCATAGATCGCCCATGTTAGTAACCTCACCAGGAGCAGAGTATATGGCTAAGTCATGGTGTGATTAGTTGCCCTTAAGGATTGGTAATTACATATTCCCTTCGGACCTAATAATATTGGAATCACAAGGACTGGATGTGATATTAGGCATGGATTGGTTATCTAAGTATGAAGGGAATATTGAATGTGCCAGTAAGACCATTTTGCTTACTACGCCGGAAGGAAGAAGGATCAAGTATGTATCCCGGCATGAGTTAAAAAGGAGTAGGTTAAATTCCTTGTCAGGAGTTGTTTAGGAGGAAGTGCCAGTAGTGAAGGATTATCCGGATGTGTTTCCAGAGGAGTTACCCGGCATGCCACCGGATAGAGATATAGAGTTTTTGATTGAACTTTTGCCAGGCACCGGGCCAATTTCTAAGAGACCATATAGGATGCCCGCAAAGGATTTGGAGGAAATTAAGAAGCATATTAAGGAGTTACTGGATAAAGGATTCATATGCCCAAGTTCTTCGCCTTCGGGTTCGCCAGTACTTCTCGTGGAGAAGAAGGATGGATCGTTAAGAATGGTTGTTGATTACCGAGGATTGAATGAAGTAACGATCAAGAACAAGTACCCATTGCCAATGATCAATGATCTGTTTGATAGATTGCAAGGAGCTAAGGTATTTTCTAAGATCGATCTACGATCAGGGTACCATAAATTGAAGATCCGAGAGCAAGATATACCTAAGACGACCTTTACCACTAGGTATGGGTTGTACGAGTATACCGTTATGTCGTTTGGTCTGACAAATGCACCGGCATACTTTATGAACCTGATGAACAAAGTGTTTATGGAGTATTTGGATAAGTTCGTCGTAGTGTTCACAGATGATATTTTGATCTTCTCGAAGGATGAAGAGGAGCATGAAGAACATTTGCTTTTGGTATTGGAGAAGCTCAGAGAACATCGGTTATATGCCAAGTTTAGCAAATGTGAGTTTTGGTTGAAGGAAGTCGGATTCCTCGGACATGTTATATCCGAAGAAGGAATAGCAGTAGATCCCGCCAAGGTGGACACTGTGACCAATTGGGAAGCACCGACAACAGTTGGAGAGATCCGGAGTTTTCTTGGACTCGCAGGATACTACCGGAGATTTATCGAGAATTTCTCGAAGATTTCAAAGCCAATGACGGAGTTGTTGAAGAAGGACAACCGAAGAATGTGAGACTAGTTTCCAGGAGTTGAAGAAAAGGTTGGTATCATCCCCTGTGTTGATTCTGCCAGATCAACATAAGGATTATGAGGTGTACTGCCATGCTTCACGTCGAGGACTTGGAGCTGTTCTTATGCAGGAAGGAAGAGTTGTTTCGTATGCTTCACGACAAATGAAACCTCATGAGATGAACTATGCCACCCACGATTTGGAGTTAGCAGCCGTAGTGCATGCATTGAAGACGTGGAGACATTTTCTCATTGGAAACCATTGTGAAGTATATACGGATCACAAGAGTTTGAAGTACATATTCACTCAGAAGGAGCTGAATCTTAGGCAAAGGAGATGGCTGGAACTCATTAAGGATTATGACATGAGATTGCGTTACCACCCCGGGAAGGCTAACGTAGTAGCTGATGCGCTAAGCCGTAAGAGCCATGTCAATACCCTAATGATGGAAGAATTTCCAAAGGAGTTATCCGAGGACCTACGATAACTACGTATGGAGATAGTTCCGAGAGGCTATGTTGCAACATTAGAAATCCACTCTACCATGATGGATAAAATTGAGAAGCTCAGAAAGCTGACAAGGAGGTTGTCTCTATAAAGGAGAGGATGAGCGAAGGAAAAGCTAAAGGTTTTCGTGAGGATGAGCACGACACCCTATGGTTTGAGGATCAATTCTATGTGCCCAATGACCCGGAGATCAGAAAGTTGATTTTACAGGAGGCCCATGATTCACCATACTCGATTCACCCAGGAAATACTAAGATGTATTTGGATTTGAAGGATATTTTCTGGTGGACCGGTATGAAGAAGGATATTGCGGAGTATGTAGCAGTTTGTGATGTGTGTCAAAGAGTAAAGGCAGAACATCAAAAGCCAGTAGGATTGTTACAACCTATGCCAATACCCGAATGGAAGTGGGAGAAGATTGGCACGGATTTTATCACCGGATTGCCCAGGACCAAAGCAGGATATGATTCAATATGGGTAGTAGTAGACCGATTGACGAAGGTAGCCCACTTTATTCCTGTGAAAACCACATATACCAGTGCAAGGTTGGCTAAGATATACATGACCAGAATTGTATGTCTGCATGGAGTTCCGAGGAGTATTGTATCAGATAGAGGAACCCAGTTTACCTCAAAGTTCTGGAATCAGTTACATGAAACTTTGGGAACGAGGCTAGAGTTTAGCACATCATTCCACCCGCAGACTGATGGACAGACGGAGAGAGTCAATCAGATTCTGGAAGATATGCTAAGAGCCTGTGCATTAGATTATGGATCTAGTTGGGATGACAACTTGCCCTACATGGAGTTCTCATACAACAATAGTTACCATGCCAGTTTGAAGATGGCACCGTTCGAGGCATTGTATGGAAGGAGATGCCGAACACCGTTGTCGTGGGATGAAGTTGGAGACCGACAGTTGTTTGGACCAGACTTAATCAAATAGTCTGAGGAGAAGGTGAAGTTAATCCGAGATAGGCTGAAGGTAGCTCAGTCCAGGCACAAGAGTTATGCCAACTCGAAGCGTAAGGACATAACCTATGAGATCGGAGATAGAGCGTACTTGAGAGTATTGCCTCTGTGAGGAGTTAAGCGTTTCAGAGTTAAAGGGAAGTTAGCCCCGTGATTTGTGGGACCTTACCGTGTTTTGGAACGCATGGGAGAGGTTGCCTACCAGTTGAAATTGCCCGAAGGATTGTCAGGAGTGCACGATGTGTTTCACGTTTCGTAGCTTAAGAAGTGCCACGCGGAGATGGCCGATATACCGCTTAGAGACATAGTACCCCTGGAAGCAATTCAGTTGGACAGTGATCTGACCTACGAGGAGAAGCCTGTTAAGATTCTCGAATTTTCGACTAGAGTTACTCGCAGCAAGGTCATCAAGTTTTGCAAAGTTCAGTGGAGTCACCACACCGAGGAAGAAGCCACCTGGGAACGAGAAGATGATCTACGCAAGGACCACCCACACATGTTCTCTAGCCAAGTCGAATCTCGAGGGCGAGATTCATTCTAAGGGGGGTAGGTTTGTAACATCCCATTTATACATAGATCATATTGCATTGCATGCTCTTTGCATTTTTGTTTGAGGTGTTCCTCGAAAATTCTAAGCAACTCAAGGACCTACGGAGAGAGTTGGGAATTTTACCGTTTCCGTATTTGAGTTCGCTTGAATACCGATACGAGGACAGTGTGATTCTAATTATTTTTCTCTCCTAAAAATATTTCAAAAAACAAAACATGAGCGGAGATAATACGACTTCTCCAAAATAACAGAAATATTGGAGGAAAAATGTTAAAATCACTTTTGGTATTTTCCTGGATTTATTTGCGGATTTATTTGCATAGGAAAAAATACGCGTTTTTCAAAATTGCATTTAGGTCCGGGAAATATGTTCACTTTGTCCTAAATATTATTAGAGGACGTTGGAAATTTATTTCGGGAATTTTGGAGTCCGTTTGGTATTTCTTTCGTTAGTTTTTCTGCGCCGGGACTCTTTTAGAAAAAAAACAGAAACCGACTTAGACTCGTGAAGGACCAGGACTCTGGGCTTTATATAGCGCCAGAGCCGGCCCGTTTCGCTCAGCCGCCAGCGCCGAAACCCTAGCGCCCGAGCCACCGTGCCGCCGCCTCGCCAGCCCGCCGTCGCGCCGCCGCCGGCCGCCGGCCGCCGCACCGCCCCGCCGCCCGCGCCACGCCGCCACCCGCCGCACCGCCCCGCCGCCCGCCGGAGCCCCACCGCCTTGCCCCGCCGGAGTCCCGCCGGAATCCCGCCCGAGATCCCGCCGGAGTTGTTAGAGAAGAGGTAGTTTTTTTTCGTTTAACCGATCGGTTTAGAAAATAAACCCGTAGATTCGTTTTTTTATTATTAGATTAGATCGGTTCGTTTTTTTTCGGTTTAGCTACTTAGCGGACGTTCGTCCGTACGTTCGTTATAACAAACGGTTTTCGTTAGTTAACCGCAGACAGCGAACGTTCGTTTGTTAGCCTGTTCGTCGTTTTTCTTTTTTCGGGGTATTTATCCGCGATTATTCCGATCGTGATTTCTGCCCTGATCTTGTTTCGCGTTTTTCTTTTCGCTCGAGAGTCGGAATCAGGAGATTCAAAATACCAGATCTTCGTCTCGAAGCCCTCTTTACGTTTAATCAACTGAAACAAAGTTTTGGCTACTGTAAAATTTGACTTTAGGCCAACTAGTAATTCGGAGCTCGTTTCTTTTGCAGTTTGAGTTTCGTTGCTTCATTCGAGTTGATTCTTTTTGCAAACCGGAGTTCTTAAGTTGAACTCTCTGGTTAGATCTCTTATTTGAGTTTTACCTGTGAATTAGTTAAGTACTTATTGTATGCTTGTTTGTTTGATTGCGATAGAGTACCCGGAGTGCGCCGCTTGCTACTTTGAGTCTCTAGGTTTTGCGGATCATCAACAAGGCAAGTAACACTTTGATCATACTTTCCAATTACCCAATTTTCATTGCATTAGTCAAACCCTCACACATTGCATGAGTAGGATCAATTAATTTGTGAGGTTGGGAAGTAGATTGAGGTAGTACCTATTACCTGCATTACATTCAAACCTTTGGGAGTTACTTCTAAGTTTGCTGCTAGGACATGCTATGCTCGTAGACGTGGATTGGGTGAGTGAAATCCATGGCAGATGTGAGATTGTTTAATTAATGGTTCAACTTAAGGTGGCAACATTAATACACATCTGGGTGAATTGAGGCATCTGGGTATTCCAGGATTGCCTGTTTTTCTTTTGGACCGCCACCCAGGCTCAAAGGGATCATGAGATTATTCATACTAGAAACTTCCGTGTGCAGCCACAATGCTATTATGGGCTCTAGCATAGTATAAGTAAGTTGAGCGAAATCTTACAGTGGTGGACTAGCAGATGTAGGGGATGTAGGTTGGTACGGTCCGTCCGATCGTAAGGTGGTAGCGCTTCTGAAAGACTATGTCTCGGTCATCCGTTTCTCAAACACCATGCAGTGCGAGGAACCAAACGGAGGCGATCGAGTCTTGTGGGAAAAGTGCACAAACCTCTGCAGAGTGTGCAAACTGATCATGATTAGCCGTGTCCCCGTTATGGACATCTTGAGTATCTAGTACTTGGATTTTCATGTGCATCTCAACATGTTACTTTAATTTAATTTTGTTGGGTTTAATGATGAACTTTAATTGGGGTTGAGAGGATGTCTATCTTCTCAACGATGTTTCAACTACCATGATAGCTAATTAAAATGCATTCCTTTGAAGTAGGGAAAAATTGGCTTTACGCAAAAACTTAACCATAGAGCTTTCCACCAGCCAAATATGCATATAGTATAGTTTTACTTTCATTGCATTCTCTTGTGTTACCTTGCCAACATATTCCATGTGCTGACCCGTTTTCGGGCTGCAACGTTTCATGTTGCAGGCTTTTCAGACGACGAGTAAGATGCCCTTTTAGGTCGTGGTTCTATACTCAGTGATGCCGCTGGAGTTGATGGACTCACTTATCTTCCAAGCCTTCCGCTGTTATCGTGTTAGATGGCCTTCAGCCATATTATTTGTAATAAATTCATTGTTGGACTATCGATGTAATAAGTGTGTGATTGCTACTCTGTTATAAATCCTTCAAGTACTGTGCGTGTTAGCATTACTGATCCAGGGATGACACTGATGCACAGAGATCAGACTGTTTGAGGTCTGGTCGCTACAAGTATGATCATGACTGGATCTATTTTACCATGAATTACAATGTCTAGTCAGTCCTTGATCCATAAAGGTGCTCTGCATTTATGTTTTGCGGTCTCAGAAAGGGCTAGCGAGATACCATCTTGTTATATCATATCATGATTGTTTTGAGAAAGTGTTGTCATCCGAGGTTTATTATTATTGCTCGCTAGTTGATTATGCCATTGATGTGAGTAGTCTTGAGGCCTGAAAGTTATTGTGAATGTGGTTAGTTCATGATCTTGTTGAAAGCCTGAATGCTAGCTTACATATTTACAACAACAAGAGCAAACAGAGTTTGTCAAAGTTTTTCTTTATCACTTTCAGTTTATCAACTGAATTGCTTGAGGACAAGCAAAGGTTTAAGCTTGGGGGAGTTGATACGTCTCCAACGTATCTACTTTTCCAAACCCTTTTGCCCTTGTTTTGGACTCTAACTTGAATGATTTGAATGGAACTAACCCGGACTGACGCTGTTTTCAGCAGAACTGCCATGGTGTTATTTTTGTGCAGAATAAAAAGTTCTCGGAATCGCCTGAAAATCAACGGATAATTATTTCGGAAAATATAAAAAATACCTGCAAGAAGATCCACACCAGTGGGCCTTGGGTCTGTCCACGAGGGTGGGGGCGCGCCCCCTGCCTCGTGGCCCCCTTGGTGCCTTACCGACGTATCCCCAGATCCTATATCTTCACTTTTGGGGAGAAAAACATAGAGGGGAAGGAATTATTGCGTTTCATGAGACGGAGCCGCTGCCAAGCCCTAATCTCTTTCGAGAGGGCTGATCTGGAGTCCGTTCGGGGCTCCAGACAGTGGAGATCGTCGCCATCGTCATCATCAACCTTCCTCCATCACCAATACCATGATGCTCACCGCCGTGTGTGAGTAATTCCATCGTAGGCTTGCTGGACGGTGATGGGTTGGATGGGATCTATCATGTAATCGAGTTAGTTTTGTTAGGGTTTGATCCCTAGTATCCATTATGTTCTGAGATTGATGTTGCTATGACTTTGCTATGCTTAATGCTTGTCACTAGGGCCCGAGTGCCATGATTTTAGATCTGAACCAATTATGTTTTCATGAATATATGTGTGTTCTTGATCCTATCTTGCAAGTCTATAGTCACCTACTATATGTTATGATCCGGCAACCCCGAAGTGACAATAATCGGGACCACTCCCGGTGATGACCATAGTTTGAGGAGTTCATGTATTCACTATGTGTTAATGCTTTGGTCCGGTACTCTATTAAAAGGAGGCCTTAATATCCCTTAGTTTCCAATAGGACCGCGCTGCCACGGGAGGGTAGGACAAAAGATGTCATGCAAGTTGTTTTCCATAAGCACGTATGACTATATTCGGAATACCTGCCTACATTGCATTGATGAACTAGAGCTAGTTCTGTGTCACCCTAGGTTATAACTTCTACATGATGAATTGCATCCGACATAATTTCCCATCACCGATCCAATGCCTACGAGCTTTACCTATATTGCTTGTCGCTTATTTACTTTTCCGTTGCTACTATTACAAAAACTACAAAAACACTATCGTTACTTTTATTGCGGCTACCGCCACTATCATATTACTTTGCTACTAAACTATCTTGCTACAGATACTAAGTTTCCAGGTGTGGTTGAATTGACACTATCAATGTTAGGCACTATATGTCAGGGCAGTCGAGCTTGCCTCTTAAGCCCAGCTCGAGCCCAGCAGGGCATGGTAGCGACCATTAGGAGCGGTGTGGCGACTCCTGCCTCGTGGACAGCCCGTAGCCCCCCTTTGCTTGGCCCCGACTCCAACACCTCCTATATATACTGAAACCTCAGGAAAATAACCTAGATCGGGAGTTCCGCCAGCGAAAGTCTCTGTAGCCACCGAAAACCAATCTAGACCTCCGGCACTCTGCCGGAGGGGGAACTCTCACCGATGGCCATCTTCATCATCCCGGCGCTCTCCATGACGAGGAGGGAGTAGTCCACCCTCGGGGCTGAGGGTATGTACCAGTAGCTATGTGTTTGATCTCTCTCTCTCTCTCTCTCTCTCTCTCTCTCTCTCGTGTTCTTGAGATGGCATGATCTTGATGTATTGCGAGCTTTGCTATTATAGTTGGATCTTATGATGCATCTCCCCCTCTACTCTCTTGTAATGGATTGAGTTTTCCCTTTGAAGTTATCTTATCGGATTGAGTCTTTAAGGATTTGAGAACACTTGATGTATGTCTTGCGGGGATACCTGTGGTGACAATGGGGTATTCTATCGGTTCACTTGATGTATATTTTGGTGACCAATTGGCGGGTTCCGTGACCTTGGAAATCTATGCATAGGGGTTGGCACACGTTTTCGTCTTGACTTTTCGGTAGAAACTTTGGGGCACTCTTTGAAGTACTTTGTGTTGGTTGAATAGATGAATCTGAGATTGTGTGATGCATATCGTATAACCATGCCAACGGATACTTGAGGTGACAATGGAGTATCTAGGTGACATTAGGATTTTGCTTGATTTGTGTCTTAAGGTGTAATTCTAGTACGAACTCTATGATAGATTGCACGTTACTACGGACTCTTGAATAGATCGACCAGAAAGTATAACTTTGAGGTGGTTTCGTACCCTACCATAATCTCTTCGTTTGTTCTCTGCTATTAGTTACTTTGGAGTGACTCTTTGTTGCATGTTGAGGGCCAGTAATATGATCCAATTATGTTATCCTTGTTGAGAGAACCTGCACTAGTGAAAGTATGAACCCTAGGCCTTGTTTCCTATCATTGCAACACCGTTTATGCTCACTTTTACCTTTAGTTAACTTGCTGTTTTTATATTTTCCTATTAAAAAAACCTATATCTACCATCCATATTGCACTTGTATCACCATCTCTTCACCGAATTAGTGCACATATACAATTTACCATTGTATTGGGTGTGTTGGGGACACAAGAGACTCTTTGTTATTTGGTTGCAGGGTTGTTTGAGAGAGACCATCTTCATCCTATGTTTCCCACGGATTGATAAACCTTAGGTCATCCACTTGAGGGAAATTTGCTACTGTCCTACAAACCTCTGCACTTGGAGGCCCAACAATGTCTGCAAGAAGAAGGTTGTGTAGTAGACATCAGGGGTGAGCGAGGGGAGGATGTAGATCAGAATGCATGCGGATGATGTGAGCAAGGTAGTATTTATTGGCGACCGGAATCAAGATCGACGGGAACAGTACACACGCCTGTCACCGGAATTTACGATGACTGTAGTTTGAATTACACACGATTGCCACATTAGAATCCGTGTGTAAACATAATAGCTGGCGGCCATTACAGAACCGTGTCTGATTAATAACCCCCGCCATTCACCTTCCAAAGCTCGAGGCATGAAATAGAATGCCAATCGTGTGGGGGCCGGTTGTCTTGCCAGATCAATACATTTTCTTTTTTGAACACCAGATATTTACATGGTTTCAAGATTTTTTAACTCACACACAAGTACACAAAAATATGATTTTTCAAACCATTATGGTTATGTGTTGCATTTAGATGTAGTTCAAATTTGAATTACGGTGATTAAATGGCGAGAAAATCACTTAAATGTCTTTATAAAGTCAAACAAAGTTGGAAAAGGGTTGAAAATTGATGATGCGGCTTTGAATGGTGCATTTTGAACACACAAAAAGTCTGGAGTTCAAATAAGTTCAAATAAATGAAATGCGTTTGTAACAGATGAGTTTTCGTGCGAAACCGTGATACTTCGAAAGAGATTGTCCATTTTGTACACGAAGTGCATCCAGTTTTTGCCGTCACTCTCTCAACTTTTTAGCATATGCTATGTGGGTGAAATGATGATACCATGCCAACTTTCATCCTTCTATCAGTTCATTTGTAGTGATTTCCAATTTCAGGGTCATTTAGCTTAATAAATCAGTAAATGCATGAAAAATACCAAATGAAGTCAGAAAGGGTTGAAAATTTATGATGTGGCTCTGAATGGTGCATTTTGAACACACAAAAAGTCTGGAGTTCAAATAAGTTCAAATAAATGATTTCGTTTGTAACAGATGAGTTTTCGTCCGAAACCCTGATCCTTCGAAAGAGATTGTCCATTTTGTACACGAAGTGCGTCCAGTTTTTGCCGTAACCCTCTCAACTTTTTAGCATATGCTATGTGGGTGAAATGATGATACCATGATAACTTTCAACCTTTTAAGAGTTCATTTGTAGTGCTTTCCAATTTCAGGGTCATTTAGCTTAAAAAATCAGTAAATGCATGAAAAATACCAAATGAAGTTAGAAAGGGTTGAAAATTGATCATGTGGCTCTGAATGGTGCATTTTGAACACACAAAAAGTCTGGAGTTTAAATAAGTTCAATAAATGAAATCCATTTGTAACAGATGAGTTTTCGTCCGAAACTCTGATGCTTCGAAAGAGATTGTCCATTTTGTACACGAAGTGCGTCCAGTTTTTGTCGTAACCCTCTCAACTTGTTAGCATATGCTATGTGGGTGAAATTATGATACCATGCTCCACTTTCAACCTTTTCAGAGTTCATTTGTAGTGCTTTCCAATTTCAGGGTCATTTAGCTATAAAAAAATCGTAAATGCATGAAAAATACCAAATGAAGGCAGAAAGGGTTGAAAATTGATGATGTGGCTCTGAATGGTGCATTTTGAGCGCTCAAAAAGTCTGGAGTTCTAATAATTTCAAGAAAAATGAAATCCCTTTGTAACAGATGAATTTTCGTCCGAAACAATGATACTTCGAAAGAGATTGTCCATTTTGTACACGAAGTGTGTCCATTTTTTGCCGTAACCCTCTCAACTTTTTAGCAAGTGCTACATGGATGAAATGATGATACCATACCAACTTTCAACCTTTTCAGAGTTCATTTATAGTGCTTTCGAATTTCAGGGCCATTTAGCTTAAAAATCAGTAAATGCATGAAAAATACCAAATGAAGTCAGAAAGGGTTGAAAATTGATGATGTGGCTTTGAATGGTGCATTTTGAACACACAAAAAGTCTAGAGTTCAAACAATTTAAAAAACGAAATCCCTTTGTAACAGATCAGTTTTCGTGCGAAACCCTGATACTTTAAAAGAGATTGTCCATTTTGTACACGAAGTGCGTCCAGTTTTTTCCGTGACCCTCTCAACTTTTTAGTAGGTGCTATGTGGGCGAAATGATGAGACCATGCCAACTTGAAACTTTTCAGAGTTCATTTGTAGTGCTGTTCAATTTCACAGTCACTCAGCTTAAAAAATATCAGCAAATGCATGTAAAATATCAAATGAAGTCAGAAAGGGTTGAAAATTGACGATGTGGCTCTGGATGCTGCATTTTGAACACAAAAAAGTCTAGAGTTCAAATAAGTTAAAAAAAATGAAATCCCTTTGTAACAGATGAGTTTTCATCCGAAACCCTAATACTTCGAAAGAGATTGTCCATTTTGTACACGAAGTGCATCCAGTGTTTGCCGTAACCCTCTCAACATTTTAGCACATGCTATGTGGGTGAAATGATGATACCATGCCAACTTTCAACCTTTTGGGAGCTCATTTGTAATGCTTTTCAATTTCGGGGTCATTTAGCTCAAAAAAATTAGTAAATACATGAAAAATACCAAATGAAGTCAGGAAGGGTTGAAAATTGACTATGTGGCTCTGAATGGTGCATTTTGAACACAAAAAAGTCTGGAGTTCAAATAAGTTTAAAAAATGAAATTCCCTTGTAACAGATGAGTTTTCGTCCGAAACCTTGGTACTTCGAAAGATATTGTCCATTTTATACACGAAGTGCATCCAATTCTTGTCGTAAACCTCTCAACTTTTTAGCACATGCTATGTGGGTGAAATGATGATACCATGCCAACTTTCAACCTTTTAAGAGTTCATTTGTAGTGCTTTTCAATTTCAGGGTCACTTAGCTTTAGAAAAATCAGTAAATGCATGAAAAATACCAAATGATGTCAGAAAGGGTTGAAAATTGATGATGTGGCGTTGAATGGTGCATTTTGAACAGACACAAAAGTCTGAAGTTCAAATAAGTTCAAAAAAATGAAATCCCTTTGTAACATATGAGTTTTCGTCCGAAACTGTGATACTTCGAAAGAGATTGTCCATTTTATACACGAAGTGCATCTAGTTCTTGCCATAACCCTCTCAACTTTTTAGCACATGCTATGTGGGTGAAATGATGATACCATGCCAACTTTCAACCTTTTTAGAGTTCATTTGTAGTGCTTTTCAATTTCAGGGTCATTTTGCTTTAAAAAAAATCAATAAATGCATGAAAAGTACTAAATGAAGTCAGAAAGGGTTGAAAATAGATGATGTGGCTTTGAATGGTGCATTTTGAACACACAAAAAGTCTGGAGTTCAAAATAAATGAAATCCCTTTGTAAGAGATGAGTTTTCGTTCGAAACCCTAATCGCAAGCGGTGGTGTAAAAGAACCGTAAAGAAGGTGCTAAACGTTTGCGATGACGGATGCATCAAAAAATGTCAGATGTTAATAGAAAATATCTACAAAATCACACACAGTTGGTGTCTAGGAACCATTTGCGATGAAAATAGCTGGTTCTATTTAAGTCTCCCCCCTTAAGGTTCGCCGGCTCGTCTGCTCTAGTGTCAGCAACCACCGAATCCACGAACCCCGATCCCCATTCCCGCACCCCCTTCTTGCAAAGATGATGTCGTGGAAACGCTTCGCGGAGGCCCGTATGATGGCTGCGTCCCCCCGAGCGCCGCCGCCTACGCCGAGAGTGCCACCGCATCCGAATTGAGCGTGGCCGCTTCCGCCGAGAGGACGTCTGCGGCAGCCGACAGGGCAGCTGCTGTAGCCTAGATGGCTGCAGCTGCTCCTACGACGGCGGCTGCAAACACCAAGAGCGCTCGAGCTGCCGCCGTGCCGCCGATGTCGCATTAGCCCGGGTCGAGGCCATCCACGCCAAGATCAAGGATGCACACGCCAAGATATTCCAGGCCACCTCGGACTCCAGCATGCAACCCACATTCCAAAAGGCGGCGGTGGCCATGGAGCACCTGCTTCCTCATGAGGTTGCCAAGAGGGAGCTGGAGATGCAGGAGGCGACGGAGATTAAGGAGCGCTGGGAGGAGGAGTTGCATGTGGCCGAGGTCGAGGTAGAGAAGAGTCTGTCCATCGAGGAATCGGCGAGGGAGTAACAATGCGAGATCTGGCGCACCCACTACTACAAGTACTATAACCTTGAGGGCGGCGCCGAGGACGGGGACGAGGACAAGGACAAGGACGCGGTCGACTTCGGCAGGGGGGACGCGGAGTCCACCAACGGCGACATGTCTCCAAGACAAGTCATCGATGTCTCATCTCACACCTGCAATGCATAGGCCGGTGCGGCGGCGGAATTTTTAAAATTATGCGTACCTAGGCTTTGTTTTTAATGTTGTTCTTTTGTTAGAGCAATGTTTAGGTCAACTGCCTCTGTTTAATTACTAAAATTGCTCGATTCAGTAAGTGTGGTCTGTCTGCTGTACGTTCTTTTGTGTGCTGAAATCAGCAAGCGATGTTACATTATGCAATGTCGTACCCGGGGAAATTTCCACCAAAATTTGAATTATCAAACTCATCCCATGCGCGTAAAGCAGAAGAATCATTTGCGATGTACACAATCGTTCAAAGTGAATGGTCCGGCGGCACCGCATGCAAAGTTTCCCTCCGCATTTCCAAAATTTTGGCCTACCGCCAAAATATCTACCCCCGCCCCCCTTCCCCACCCCCTTTTCTCCCCGACCACAAGTCACATTTCCCATGTTTCCTCCTTACTTCCTTCCTTCGTAATCTATAGCCGATTCCTCACTCTTGCCGTCTCTCATCCTACCGCCAGGGTCGCCATGATCTTCTTCCAAGACCTTTCCAGCGGTTCCTCCTCCGGTGATGACTCCTTCACCACCCGGGTATGCATCTCTTCTCTCTCTCGGGCTATTACTTGGAATGAAGGATTTTTACCCGGAAGTCGATTCGAGTCATTTCTTCCTCTTGTAGCTCCCGAGGACCATCGGTGGCAATGAATGGAGCGGGGTGGCTGAAGATCTATCTGCTCGTTGTCACCATCAATCTCCATGCGTGAAGCTAGTTGCGTTTGAAGCTATGGACAGTGGGCGGAAGTTTCTGGCATGTGCACAGAAGGTTAGACCCTCTTTCATTGTTACAAATCATTTGTTAAATGTGATTCAGACACTGTCACGGTCCCAACCCATTCATACCACACCTTCAACCAAACGCATCCTTAGACAGTGTCACACTTTGTACCTAGTATCTTAAATTGCTGCCATCTCATCAGCGGTGCCATTAGAAAATTATTTGGCACCGCTTCAGTAGTTTGTGCAACCAACTTTGGTCTACACATCCGAGCTGCCAAGCAGTAAAATACTAAACCTTTATGGCACGAAGGAACTGGGCATCAAAGCAACTACGTGCTCCGGAGTCCGGGTCCCTGATTTATTTTCCGCTGCATCGGCTCGCCAGTGCAGGGCACCGGTGCAAGATGTAGCAGCAGTTGCCTTTACACCACTTTTGGCATACATAGTGGACGGCCTTAGTGCTATTAGTTCTATGTTACTAAATTTCTGCATGTACACACCTATTAGTATCAATTTTTTGTCATCCAAACACGGTCGCTATGCTATTGCAGTTATATTTACCTTCCTCATAAAATGTTCAATTTGTTATTTATTGTACATGAGTAATAACTTGTAGCGTTGGTGTAGTCAATTATAGCTTCTGATGTTCCAAAATTTGGTTGTTGTCTCAGTAGCAATTAATTCATTTGCGCATTGATCTTTTTGAGAAGATATGTCATAATTAACATGTTTCTGCAGTTTTTCAAAATATGCATTGGTGATTTTCTATGTTGTTATAAACCAATTTCCCCTACAATTGTTACTGATCTAGTTTTAAATATTATAGGATGAACAGAAGTGTTCTTACTTGGAGTGGGTTGATCAAGAGTGGCCACAGTCTTTGAAGATGTGCCTAGCGAAGCTGTGGAGCATGTATGAGGAAGAGAACGGACGTAGGCTTAGAGAAACTGTTGTCAACGCTGAAGAATATTTGAAGATGCGGGATAAAAAGTGGAAGGTGGAGAATGAGCTCAGATTTTTTAAATCAGACTTTGTTAAGATGGTGTTGGCGAAGGAGGAGGCACTTTTCCAGTTGGCCCGTGCAAAACAGGTTCTTACTGAATTGAAAGCAGAGGTGGATAAGACAAGCCTGGATGATCTCGATTAGGGAAATGAATATATTGTTCTAATATTGTTCTTATGAAGTTGAACTAGCTACATGTTGTACTATGATGTTTTCATGTAGCTATCGTACTATTATGTTATAATACATTTATGTACCTGACATGAAATTCGCAAACAGCTGTTCGCTATGAAATGTGAATTTGCGTAATACTGGAATTATTAATTATAAACTAATAAACATGCTAAATGTGTCATAGATCTTTGCAAATGGTTCTAGCAGTAAAAGCGCTTGTGATGGATAGCCCAATGCCACACAGTTTTCTTCATCAAATCATGTGTGATGTAGTTGATAAAAGCAAACAGTTAACCAAGGTAGAGCGTGTGTGATAGTTACACCTTTCACACACGAGCCTACACATAAAACTGTGTGGGATGTACATACGAACGGAAACGTTTTCCCTGGATTGACTGTGTGGGTTGTACATAAGAATGGAAACGTATTTCTTGGATTGACTGTGTGCGATATACATACGAACGGAAACGTTTTCCCTGGATTGACTGTGTGTGATGTACATAAGAATAGAAACACATTCCTTGGATTGACTGTGTGTGATATACATACTTACGGAAATGTTTTTCTAGGATTCACTGTGTGGGATGTACATACCTACGGAAATGATTGGGTTTTGATGCCTCACCCGATCGCACACGAGCTCATTTGGTGTCCCAGGAGGGCCTATCCCCGACGATTTCCGGGTTGTGTGGGAAGGACCCCCCTATCGCCCACACTCACTAGGCGACGGTTCCAAATGTCGTCGCAGAAAGGGGATTAAAACCATTTGTATAGCACCGACGCGTAGTAGTGGGAGCTTCTCCAATTACTATATACTTTGCTTGATCATCTTCTCAAGAAAAATGAAATACTTGATATATTTTATAATGGACTAACCGATGCTTCTAGGGACCACCTAGATAGTTGTGGTGGTTGAGTTTTCAGGGAAAGAACTATTGGACAAGCTGAAGAACTATTGCATAATATATTGAGATATGATAATGAATGGACTCTTCCTGGACCCCCTAAGCCAACTCCGAAGAAGAGAGGAATTCAATTTCTAAGTCCTGAAGATATGCAAGAGGCAAAGAAATCAATGAAAGAAAATGTATTAAAGCTGAAGATGTTAACAATTTACCACCTATTGAAGAAATTCATGGTCTCAATACCCCGACACAACTATTAGAGGTAAATTATCTCTATAGATTTGATCAATGTCATATTCCTTATACTAAATATGCTAGTCAATGCATGGATGAATTCGATAACTTTGTTTTTAAATAAGAGAACTTCAATGCATATGTTAGTAGACAACTAAAACGAAATGCTTATATGATTGAATACTTGAGTGACTATATGTTTAGAACTGTTGATGATCTCAAAATCATTAGTAAACATGCTTCCATGATAAAAAGTCAAGTAGAACAAGTTCTCAAAGGACAAAATGATTTTCTGAATGAAATGAACAATAAGATGAATAATCATGTTGTTAGATTTATGATTAGAGGTGGTAAAATGACTCAGGAACCTTTGTATCCCGAAGGTCATCCTAAAAGATTAGAAAAAGACTCTCAAAGAATTAATATTGATGCACCTAGTCCATCTAAAAAGAAAAATAAAAATGATAAGACTTTGTATGCCCTTAGCGAACCTACTGTAGACACACGTGAAAATCCAAATGATATTTCTATTCCTGATGCTGAAACATAATCTGGTAATGAATATGAACCTAGTAACAATGATAATGATGAGGTTCATATTGATGCTCAACCTAGTAATGATAATGACGTGGAGATAGAACCAGCAGTTGATCTTGATAACCCACAACCTAAAAATAAAAGATATGATAAAAGAGACTTCATTGCTAGGAAACATGTTAAAGAAAGAGAACCATGGGTTCAGAAACACATGACTTTTCCTCCTAAAGATTCAAAGAATAAAAATGATGAAGAATTTGAGCGCTTTTGTGAAATGCTTAGACCTGTCTTTTTGCGCCTTCGTTTGACTGATATTCTGAAAATGTCTCCTTATGCTAAGTATATGAAAGACATTGTTACAAATAAAGGAAAGATACCAAAAGCTAAAATTTCCACCATGCTTGAAAATTATACATTTAAGAGTGGAATACCAAAGAAACTAGGAGACCCAGGAATACCAACTATACCATGCTCCATTAAAAGAAACTATGTTAAAACTGCTTTGTGTAACTTAGGAGCGGATGTTAGTGTTAGGCCTTTCTCTTTGTATTGAAGACTTGATTTTAATAAGTTGACACCAACTAAAATCTCTTTGCAAATGGCCGATGAATCAACTGCTATACCCATCGGTATTTGTGAGGATGTGCATGTCGTAGTTGCAAATGTTACTACCTTAATAGACTTTGTTATTCTTGATATACCCGAGGATGACGGTATGTCGATCATCCTTGGTAGACCCTTTTTGAATACTACAGGGGCTGTTATTGATTGCAACAAAGGCAATGCCACTTTTCATGTCAATGGCAATAAGCATACGGTACACTTTCCGGGGAAACTATCTCAAGTGAATAAAATCAACTCTATTTGAAAATATTCAACAATTGCTATTGGAGGTTTTGAATTACCTATTCCTACTATCAGAAAGAAATATGATATTCTTATTGTTGGGGACATGCATATCCCCGTTGTGGTAACCTAGTGTTATACGAAGATTCTTTGGTTTCATGTCATTCGGAAGAAGTTTGTTAATAAGACTTGATCAACCTTATTAATGGATTCCTTTTGACGGGCATGCGATGGATGAATTTAGTAAACACAACCTTCTGTACCCATTTTTTACTTTCTGTTACTTAGAGTTAATAAACTAAAAATACTATTGTTTTACAGTTTTCTGAATTATCCATGCAATAAAAATGACCAGAAAATAAAATTTCTCCAAAGGCCCTAAAAATTTAGTATGATTTTTTCTAGATTATTTGAAAAACATTGGTACCAAACACACACAAGGGGGGTGCACCTGTGAGCCATAAGCTCACAGGGAGCACGCACCCCCTGGGCGCGCCTAGGTGGCTTGTGGGCCCACGTAGGCCCCCTCACTTATTCCAACAACCATCCACTCCTTCTTCCTCCAGAAGAAATCACACCATTGCTCAAACCCGTGTTCTTGCTCATCTTCCTGCCATTTTTTATCTCCTTGCTCGTTGCTCTATTTCCAAAACGGTTTTGGGAGATTGTTCATCGGTATGTGACTCCTCCAATGGTCCAATTAGTTTTTTGATCTAGTGCTTTATATATTGCAATTTTTGTTGCTGTGGTGACCATGTTCTTGAGCTTGCATGTCAAATTTATATGGTCAAAAGTAGTTTTGTTGCATGATATGGCCTCTAGACACTTGTAGGAGTAGTTGCTATCACTTTTGTTGAGTTTTGTTCACTTTTTTTTTGAGTCACTAAAAATTCAGAAATTTTTAGAGGAAAAGAAAACCTTGAGGAGGTGGTTAAGGGGCTCATCAAGTTGTAATACGGAGGAAACCCCGGAGGAGAAGCCCAAGTACAACCGCCCGTGTGCGGTGGAAGTTCAGCCTTGTGTATGGCCAAGTGATACATTCTTGCACGAGGCGAGAATTTATGATGATTTCTACTATTTGGCGAGCAGTGCCGACATTGTCCCCTTCCTCCAAGATAAGTGCGACCAATACCTCCTACTCACTAATACCTTCGTGAAAAACATTCGCTTTCATCATAAGAAGGAACCACCCATGGCAGAATTCCATTTATACGACGAGCCTAAGGAAATGATGTTATATGACTTTTGCACTGTTTGCAAAATACATTTTGAGGGGCGCATCACTGAGCCACATCCTGGAGACATGGAAGATTTTATTTCTGAAACTATTGTGGGGGAAAAGAGGGGTGTGTCGGAAGCAAGTGGCTAGCTTACATTTTCCTGTTTTATGTTACTATGCATTATTTGCCGGGAGATGTCTGACTGGCCATGGGGACAGTGGAACTCTTAGTGCACCAGACCTTGCTATTCTATGCATGCTTTATATGCTAATAGAACCTTTAGTCTTGGTGCCATAGTCGCTTGGCGGTTACACACAAACCGTACGAAGGGTAGCATTTTCGACTGTTTTTGTGCCTCCCGCCTCGCTAAACATTTTGAAGTTACTATTAGGCATGATGAGGATGAGGAGAGGCGACTACCCACCAAATACTTAGACTATGCCAGTATGGTAACGCATAATTTCTTTGATAATGATAAGCACAAACGATTACACTATAACTTAACATTCAGTAATGGCACCTATGAGATTATTACCTTGCCTGCACCTTTTTTGTTTGATATTCATTCATGCAGGTACACTATTATGCCCGAGGACATTTACGCATACTGGGAACTAACGCAACCCCTTGTAACTGAGCCAACACCAACACCTGAGCCATATCGGGAGCCCGTTTATCAGTCGGAGCCACTGGAGCTCTCTAATGAATGGAACCCTTAGGATACTGCTCAGTACCCACGCGAGGGCTATTTCGAGTCGCAGCCATAAACCAACTTAGGAAAAATCCTAAGCTTGGGGAAGTATGTATTTCTCATCGACATTACTGATGACCCACAAGTGTAGGGGATCTATCGTAGTCCTTTCGATAAGCAAGTGTAACATCCCAAATTTTCAATTTGGAATGTTATACATAGATCATATTGCATTGCATGCTCTTTGCATTTTTGTTTGTGGTGTTCCTCTAAATTCTAAGCAACTCAAGGACCTATGGAGAGAGTTGGGAATTTTACCGTTCTCGTATTTGAGTTCGCTCGTATACCGGTACGAGGACAGTGTGATTCTAATTATTTTTCTCTCCTAAAAATATTTCTAAATACAATATATGAGCGGAGATAATATGACTTCTCCAAAATAACAGAAATATTGGAGGAAAAATGTTAAAATCACTTTTGGTATTTTTCTGGATTTATTTGCGATTTTATTTGCATAGGAAAAATGCGCGTTTTTCAAAATTTGATTTAGGTCCGGGAAAAATGTTCACTTTTTTCCTAAATATTATTAAAGGACGGTGAAAACTTATTTCGGGATTTTTGGAGTCCATTTAGTATTTCTTTCGTTAGTTTTTCTGCACAAGGACTCTTTTTTTTTTAAAAAGTGCAAACCGACTTGGAGCCGTAGAGGCCCGGGACTCTGGGCTTTATAAGCCGCCGCCCGGGGCCCAAGCCGACCCAAGCCGCGCTGCCCCGCTGCCCTAGCCCCGCGCCGCCCCGCTGCCCTAGCCTCGCGCCACCGCCGCCGCTCGCATGCGCCGCCGCCGCCGCCCCGTAGCGCCGCCGCCGCCGTTCGCCGCCCCGCCGCCCACCGCCCACCGCCCGCAGCGCGCCGCCACTCGCCAGAACGCCGCCGCCGGACCGCCGTCTCGCCGGAGTTCATCGTTGAGGTAGTCATCGTTTCTTTTTCGATCGGTTTTCGTAAACCGTAGATCTGTTTTTTTATTAGGTTAGATCGGTTCGGTTTTTCGTCCGTTTAGTTATTTAGCGGACGTTCGTCCGTACGTTCGTTTCAACGAACGCTTTTCGTCCGTTAGCTGCAGACAGCGAACATTCGTTCGTTAGCCTGTTCGTCAGTTATCTTTTTCGTTGTATTTATCCGCGATTATTCCGATCGCGATTTCTGCCCTGATCTTGTTTTTCGTTTTTATTTTCGCTCGAGAGTCGGAATCAGGTGATTCAAAATCCCAGATCTTCGTCTCGATGCCCACTTTACGTTTAACCAACTTGAACAAAGTTTTGGCTACTGTAAAATTTGACTTTAGACCAATTAGTAACCGGAGCTCGTTTCTTTCGCACTTTGAGTTTCGTTGCTTTTTTCGAGTTGATTCTTTTTGCAAACCAGAGTTCTTAAGTTGAACTTTTTGGTTAGATCTGTTCTATTGGAGTTTTGTTTGTGCATCATTGCTTAATTGCTTATGTATGCTATTGTTTGCTTGCGATAGAATACCCGGACTGTGAAGCGTGCTACTACGAGTCTCTAGGTTTTGCGAATCGTCAGCAAGGCAAGTAACACTTTGATCATACCTTTTATTACCCAGTTTTTATGCATTAGATCAAACCCTCACACATAGCATGAGTAGGATATCTTAACTTGTGGGACTGGGAAATAGACTGAGGTAGAACCTATTACCTGCATTATTTTCAAACCCTTGGGAGTTACTTCTACGTTTGCTTAGGTTGCTATGCTATGCTCGTAGACGTGGTTTGGGTTTGAGTGAAATCCATGACAGATGTGAGATGTTAAATAAGGTTTCAACTTAAGGTGGCTACTTGAATACACATCTGGGTGGATTGGTTGCAGGGCACCAGGGGAACCCAGTGTTGTCCTAGGAAATCCCGGGGTTCCGTGTGATTTTTCCTATGGAATGCCACCCAGGCTCAAAGGGATCATAAAACTATTCATGCTATAAACTTCCGTGTGCAGCCACATGACAATATGGGCTCTGGCATACTTGAGTAAGTTGTGGGAAACCTTTCCGTGATGGGCTAGCAGATGTAGAGGGATTGTAGGTGTACCGGCCTATCTATCCGGTTAAGGGGACCTCTTCGGAAAGACTGTGTCTCGGTCATCCGTTTCTCAAACACCATGCAATGCGAGAAACCAAACGGAGGCGATCGAGTCTTGTGGGAAAAGTGCACAAACCTCTGCAGAGTGTACAAACTGATCATGATTAGCCGTGTCCTCGGTTATGGACATCTTGAGTATCTGGTACTTGAATTATTGGTTGATCTCATCACTCTATAATTTAATTTGTTGGGTTAATGATGAACTCTTTATTTGGGATTGAGTTGGGGGTACCTTCTCAATGATTTTCAACCTACATGATAGTTAAAATAAAATTTATTCCTTTGTTGTAGGGAAAAATTGGCTTTACGCAAAAACTTTAACCTTAGAGCCTCCACCAGCCAAATATGCATATAGTATAGCCTTTATTCTGTTACTTGCATCCTTTGTGTTATCTTGCCAACATATTCCATGTGCTGACCCATTTTCGGGCTGCACCATATCACGTTGCAGACTTTTCAGACGAGGAATAAGATGTGCTAGGTCGTTTGTCATGCACTCAGCTATGCCGTTGGAGTTGATGGACTGACTTATCTTCCAAGCCTTCCGCTGTTATTTTGTTAGATGGCCTTAAGCCATAGATTTTGTAATAAGTTCTCATTTGAGACATTCGATGTAATAAGTGTGTGATTGCCACTCTATTATAAATCCTTCAAGTACTGTGTGTGTCAGCATTACTGATCCAGGGATGACACAGAACACAGAGACTTCGGTCCATTCTGATCGTGGTCGCTACAAAGATGGTATCAGAGCACACGCTGAATGTAGGACACGACCACTAAGACAGACCCTAGATCACTCTTCTCTACTCATTTCTGACTTCTCTCCATTTTCTACTTCTTTAGGATAGTGGACCCAAGGAACAAGTTCACTCAACCGGATGAAGACACACCATTTGGACGACACTTGAAGGAAGTCACTAGGAACCTGAACATAGGAATACCAAGCTTTACCAGGACCTACACCGCCACTTTACTAGAAGAGGAGCGATGGAGCATTCAAGTTCAAATTCCCGGAAGAACCTTCGCACCATCCACTGAGCCAATAGAGTTTTCTTTTGATGCACCAACCTGGAGCCTAGGAAAGAGCATGGCCGCCCACATCACGATGGGAAGGATCGGAGAAGTCTACAAGCAGGAGCTGAAGGACACCATCTACCAGATTTGTGGACGCCGAGATGAGAATTGAGATATGATCAGCACCAAGAAGGATAGATCCATTGCAGCATTCATCCAGGAATTGGACCAGCACATTCGATGACAGGAGCACCAGATGTGCACTGGGATGATAGAGTTGAAGAAGGCACTAAACAGGACTTTGGAGCTAGAAGAAGAACTTAAGTCTACTCGTGACGGATACGAGGAGGAGATGTTGATACTAGTGGAGAAGAATGATGATTTGACAAGGAAGCTAGGAGTATTCATGGGAGATCCAGCCCCAGGAGGTGAAGAAGAGGAAGAAGAGCCTAAGGAAATTCCTCCCAAAGATTACATTATCATCGACGACACGGATTCAGAACCCGATGATATTAAAGACGAGGACTATGAAGATGAAGCTGGAGCAGACATCATGGAATCGTCCGCCGATCAATATTTTTAGATGACCACCCTGTGACTAGTAGTTTACCTCCATATATTAGTAATTAGAACACTTTTGTAACGGTAGTTAGATTTGTAAGATCTTGCTTGAAATTGATTGGTGTGAAATGATTGTGTTTGTCTCATGTGCATATGGGTAGTGATTTCCCCTAGACCTCAATTCTGCTCTAATCTCTTCCCTCTACACCCATCAGATGCCTCCAAGACGTGAGCCCGAATTTGAGTTTCCCCCTGAGCTCACCCAGTTGATCTAGCAGCAGAACACCCAGATGCAACTTCTTGTCCAGAACACTCAGAACAACCAGAACAACAACAACAACTCTCCACCACCACCACCCGTGGACAACCTGACATGTTTCTTAAGGTTGCAACCACTAATGTTTGCTAGCAGCATCGAACCAATAGTGGCTGATGACTGGCTACGCAAGATTGGAAGGGATTTGATCATCGCCAATTGCTCGGATGCTGAGAATGTGCGATTTGCCGCACACCAGTTGTCTGGACCAGCCGCAGCATGGTGGGAGAATTACACAACCACTTTCCCCATAGCCAATGTTACTTGGGAGCAGTTTCGGCATGCTTTCCGTACTGCCCATGTCTCAACTGGAGATATGAGCATGAAGAAGCGGGAGTTTCGCAACTTGCGCCAAGGAAACCGTACTGTGGCACAGTACGTGGATGAGTTTAGTACCCTATCTCGTTATGCCCCAGATGATGTGGCCAAAGATGCCGCTAAGCAGGAGAGATTTATGGAAGGGCTGAATGTTGAGATGAGCGTACAGTTGATGGTGGCAACTTTCAACAACTACCAGGAGTTGGTAGATAAAGCTCTTATGATTGAAGGGAAGCACTAGCAAATTGAAAGCCGCAAGAGGAAGTATGGACAAGGAAGGAATAATTCTAGAGCCCAGCAGAAGCCCCGATTCACTCCGAATTCGGGAGGGCATACCCATAACCATGGAATTCCCCATAACCACAATGGCCCTAAGAATGGAAATGGGAATGGAGCTAGTAATAACCAGAGCCGCCCTATCCCATCCACACCTACCAAGAAGGATTTCAGCCAAGTCACTTGTTTCAAGTGCGGGAAGAATGGACATTATGCCAATGACTGCCCTGAAGCTAAGAATGGGAACGGCAATGGAAGCGCCGGGAAGAAGCCCAACCCGTTCAACAAAGGACAAGTGAACCACGTGACTGTGGATGAGGTAGAAGAGCAACTAGATGCTGTTGTCGATAAGTTTTTGGTTAAGACATTTACCGCAATAGTTCTTTTCGATACTGGTGCATCGCATTCATACATTTCAAGGGGATTCGTAAATAGACATCGGATGTCCACCCGAGTTCTTAAGACCCCCATGTTAGTAAGTTCACCAGGAGCAGAGTATATGGCACACCAAGGATGTTTTCAGACGCCATTGACCATCGGACGCCACACTTTTCCCTCTGACCTAATAGTCCTGGAGTCACAAGGATTGGATGTGATATTAGGTATGGATTGGCTATCAAAGTATGGAGGTAATATCGATTGTGCCAGTAAGTCTATTTTGCTCACCACCCCGGAGGGAAAAAGGATTAAGTATCTATCTAGGCATTCGCCTATAAGGACCCAAGTACATTCTCTCACGGGAGTTGTTCAAGAGGAACTGCCAGTAGTAAAGGATTATCCGGATGTGTTCCCAGAGGAGTTACCCTGCATGCCACCGGATAGAGATATTGAGTTTTTGATAGAGTTGTTGCCTGGCACCGGACCAATATCTAAGAGACCGTATCGGATGCCAGCGAATGATCTGGAGGAGATCAAGAAGCAGATTAAGGAGTTATTGGAGAAAGGTTTTATTCGCCGAAGTTCATCACCTTGGGGATCCCCAGTGCTTTTGGTCGAGAAGAAGGATGGATCTTTAAGAATGGTCGTTGATTATCGTGCGCTGGATGAAGTGACTATTAAGAATAAATACCCGCTGTCGATGATCAATGATTTGTTCGACCAACTGCAAGGAGCGAAAGTATTCTCCAAGATAAATCTACGATCTGGATACCACCAATTGAAGATTCGAGAGAAGAATATACCCAAGACGGCCTTCACCACACGGTACGGGCTGTATGAGTATACGGTTATGTCATTTGGATTGACTAACGTGCCTTCCTATTTCATGAGTATGATGAACAAGGTGTTCATGGAGTTCTTGGATAAGTTCGTCGTGGTATTCATAGATGATATTCTGATATACTCAAAGGATGAAGAAGAACATGCAGAGCATTTGCGTTTGGTATTGGAGAAACTCAGAGAACATCAGTTGTATGCCAAGTTTAGCAAATGCGAGTTTTGGTTGAAGGAAGTTGGATTCCTAGGGCATGTTATATCGGGAGAAGGTATAGCAGTAGACCCCGTCAAAGTGCAGGCAGTCACTGAGTGGTTGGCACCCACTTCAGTTGGAGAAATCCGCAGTTTTCTTAGACTCGCGGGATACTACCGGAGATTCATAGAAAATTTCTCCAAGATTGCAAAGCCAATGACGACATTGTTAAAGAAGGAGACAAAATTTGATTGGACTGAAGAATGTGAAGAAAGTTTCCAGGAGTTGAAGAAACGGTTGACAACAGCCCTAGTGCTGATATTGCCAGATATACGCAAGGATTTCCAAGTGTACTGCGATGCTTCACGCTTAGGACTTGGAGGAGTACTTATGCAGGATGGAAGAGTTGTTTCCTATGCATCCCGTCAACTGAGGCCGCACGAGTTGAATTACGCGACACACGATCTGGAGTTAGTAGCTATAGTGCACGCACTGAAAACCTGGAGACATTTCCTTATTGGAAATCGTTGTGATGTGTACACGGATCACAAGGGTTTGAAGTACATTTTCACACAGAAGGAGTTGAACCTCAGACAGAGGAGATGGTTGGAGCTTATAAAGGATTATGATATGAAGCTGCACTATCATCCAGGAAAGGCAAACGTCATGGCAGACGCTTTGAGCCGAAAGAGTTATGCAAATACCCTAGTAAAAGGGGGATTTCCACATGAGTTAGCAGAACATTTCAGGGAGCTTCGTTTGGAGATAGTTCCTAGAGGTTTCGTTGCAACGTTGGAAGTTCAGTCGACATTACTGGGAAAGATACGGGAAGCCCAGAAGGATGATAAGGAAATTGCAGGGATAAGGAAAAGGATGAGTGAAGGAAAAGCCAAGGGATTTCGTGAGGACGAACACGGCACCTTGTGGTTTGAGGATCGAATCTATGTGCCCAACGACCCGGAGATCAGGAAGTTGATACTGCAGGAAGCACATGATTCACCATACTCGATACACCCCGGAAACACCAAGATGTATTTGGATTTGAAGGAAAGTTTCTGGTGGATGGGAATGAAGAAGGATATTGCCGAGTATGTAGCCTTATGTGATGTATGCCAAAGAGTAAAGGTAGAACATCAGAAGCCATCATGATTGTTGCAGCCTATGCCGATACCCGAATGGAAGTGGGAGAAACTTGGCATGGATTTTATCACCGGATTGCCCAGGACCAAAGCATGGTATGATTCAATCTGGGTAGTAGTGGATCGATTAACAAAATTAGCCCACTTTATCCCTGTGAAAACCACATACACCAGTGCAAAGTTGGCCAAGATATACATGACCAGGATAGTATGTCTGCATGGAGTTCCGAGGACCATTATATCAGATAGAAGAACACAGTTCACCTGAAATTTTTGGCATCAGCTACACCAAACTTTGGGAACGAGACTGGAATTCAGCACAACTTTTCATCCGCAGACCGATGGACGGACGAAAAGAGTCAACCAGATCCTGGAGGACATGTTGAGAGCCTGTGCGTTAGATTATGGCTCTAGTTGGGACGATAATTTGCCCTACGCGGAGTTCTCGTACAACAACAGTTATCAGGCCAGTTTGAAGATGGCACCGTTCGAGGCATTGTATGGAAGGAGATGCCGAACACCGTTAATGTGGGATGAAGTTGGAGACCGACAGTTGTTTGGACTAGACTTGATCAAAGAGTCTGAGGAGAAGGTGAAGTTGATTCGAGATAGATTGAAGGTAGCCCAGTCCAGGCAAAAGAGTTATGCAGACTCGAAGCGCAAGGAGATAGCCTACGAAATTGGAGACAGAGCGTACCTGAGAGTATCTCCTCTGCGAGGAGTTAAACGTTTCGGAGTTAAAGGGAAGCTAGCCCCGAGATTTGTGGGACCTTACCGTGTTTTGGAACACATGGGAGAGGTTGCTTATAAGTTGGAATTGCCCGAAGGATTGTCAGGAGCGCACGACGTGTTTCACGTTTCGCAGCTTAAGAAGTGCCATGCGGAGATGGCCGATATACCGCTTAGAGACACAGTACCCCTGGAAGCAATTCAGTTGGACAGTGATCTGGCCTACGAGGAGAAGCCTGTTAAGATCCTCGAATTTTCGAGCAGAGTCACCCGCAGTAAGGTTATCAAGTTTTGCAAAGTTCAATGGAGTCACCACACCGAGGAAGAAGCCACCTGGGAACGAGAAGATGATCTACGCAAGGACCACCCACACATGTTCTCTAGCCAAGTTGAATCTTGAGGGAGAGATTCATTCTAAGGGGGGTAGGTTTGTAACATCCCAAATTTTCAATTTGGAATGTTATACATAGATCATATTGCATTGCATGCTCTTTGCATTTTTGTTTGAGGTGTTCCTCGAAAATTCTAAGCAACTCAAGGACCTACGGAGAGAGTTGGGAATTTTACCGTTTTCGTATTTGAGTTCGCTCGAATACCGGTACGAGGACAGTGTGATTCTAACTATTTTTCTCTCCTAAAAATATTTCTAAATACAATATATGAGCGGAGATAATATGACTTCTCCAAAATAACAGAAATATTGGAGGAAAAAATGTTAAAATAACTTTTGGTATTTTTCTGGATTTATTTGCGATTTTATTTGCATAGGAAAAATGCGCATTTTTCAAAATTGTATTTAGGTCCGAGAAAAATGTTCACTTTGTCCTAAATATTATTAGAGGACGGTGAAAATTTATTTCGGGATTTTTGGAGTCCGTTTAGTATTTCTTTCGTTAGTTTTTCTGCGCCAAGACTCTATTTTTTTAAAAAAAGTGCAAACCGACTTGGAGCCGTAGAGGCCCGGGACTCTAGGCTTTATAAGCCGCCGCCCAGGGCCCAAGCCAGCGCAAGACGCGCCGCCGCGCCGCCCTAGCCCCGTGCCGCGCCGCTGCCCTAGCCTCGCGCCGCCGCTGCCCTAGCCTCGCGCCGCCGCCACCGCTCGCCTGCGCCGCCGCCGCCGCACGCCCGCGCCGCCGCCACCCCGCAGCGCCGCCGCCGCCGTTCGCCGCCCCGCCGCCCGCAGCGCCACCGCCCACGGACCCGCCGCCCGCAGCGTCGCCGCCCGCCGCCCGTCGCCCGCAGCGCCGCCGCCCTGCCGCCCGCAGCGCGCCGCCGCTCACCGTACCGCCGCGGCCGGACCGCCGTCTCGCCGGAGTTCGTCGTAGAGGTAGTCATCGTATTTTTTTTTCGATCGGTTTTCGTAAACCGTAGATCTGTTTTTTATTAGGTTAGATCGGTTCGGTTTTTTGTCGGTTTAGTGATTTAGCGGACGTTCGTCCATACGTTCGTTTCAACGAACGCTTTTCGTCCGTTAGTCGCAGACAGCGAACGTTCGTTCGTTAGCCTGTTCGTCAGTTTTCTTTTTCGGGGTATTTTTCCGCGATTATTCCGATCGCGATTTTTGCCCTGATCTTGTTTTCATTTTTCTTTTCGCTCGAGAGTCGGAATCAGGTGAGTCAAAATCCCAGATCTTCGTCTCGATGCCCTCTTTACGTTTAACCAACTTGAACAAAGTTTTGGCTACTATAAAATTTGACTCTAGACCAATTAGTAACCGGAGCTCGTTTCTTTCGCAGTTTGAGTTTCGTTGCTTCTTTCGAGTTGATTCTTTTTGCAAACCGGAGTTCTTAAGTTGAACTTTCTGGTTAGATCTGTTCTTTTGGAGTTTTGTTTGTGCATAATTGCCTGATTGCTTATGTATGCTATTGTTTGCTTGCGATAGAATACCCGGACTGTGAAGCGTGCAACTACGAGTCTCTAGGTTTTGCGAATCGTCAGCAAGGCAAGTAACACTTTGATCGTACCTTTTATTACCCAGTTTTTATGCATTAGATCAAACCCTCACACATTGCATGAGTAGGATCTCTTAACTTGTGGGACTGGGAAGTAGATTGAGGTAGAACCTATTACCTGCATTATTTTCAAACCCCTGGGAGTTACTTCTACGTTTGCTTAGGTTGCTATGCTATGCTCGTAGATGTGGTTTGGGTTTGAGTGAAATCCATGACAGATGTGAGATATTAAATAAGGTTTCAACTTAAGGTGGCTGCTTGAATACACATCTGGGTGGATTGGTTGCAGGGCACCTGGGGAACCCAGTGTTGTCCTAGGAAATCCCGGGGTTCTGTGTGATTTTTCCTATGGAATGTCACCCAGGCTCAAAGGGATCATAAAACTATTCATGCTGGAAACTTCCGTGTGCAGCCACACACCAATATGGGCTCTGGCATAGTTGAGTAAGTTGTTGGAAACCTTTCCGTGACGGGCTAGCAGATGTAGAGGGATTGTAGGTATACCGGCCTATCTATCCGGTTAAGAGGACCTCTTCGGAAAGACTGTGTCTCGGTCATCCGTTTCTCAAACACCATGCAGTGCGAGAAACCAAACGGAGGCGATCGAGTCTTATGGGAAAAGTGCACAAACCTCTACAGAGTGTACAAACAGATCATGATTAGTCGTGTCCCCGGTTATGGACATCTTGAGTATCTGGTACTTGAATTATTGGTTGATCTCATCACTCTATAATTTAATTTGTTGGCTTAATGATGAACTCTTAATTTGGGATTGAGTTGGGGCTACCTTCTCAATAATTTTCAACCTACATGATAGTTAAAATAAAATTTATTCCTTTGTTGTAGGGAAAAATTGGCTTTACGCAAAAACTTTAACCTTAGAGCCTCCACCAGCCAAATATGCATATAGTATAGCCTTTATTTTGTTACTTGCATCCTTTGTGTTATCTTGCCAGCATATTCCATGTGCTGACCCTTTTTCGGGCTGCAAAATATCACATTGCAGACTTTTCAGACGAGGAATAAGACGTGCTAGGTTGTTTGTCAGGCACTCAGCTATGCTGTTGGAGTTGATGGACTCACTTATCTTCCAAGCCTTCCGCTGTTATTTTGTTAGATGGCCTTAAGCCATAGATTTTGTAATAGGTTCTCATTGGAGACATTCGATGTAATAAGTGTGTGATTGCCACTCTGTTATAAATCCTTCAAGTACTGTGTGTGTCAGCATTACCGATCCAGGGATGACACAGAACACAGAGACTTCGGTCCATTCGGATCGTGGTCGCTACAGCAAGAGTGTCGAACCCAACGAGGAGCAGAAGGAAATGATAGGCAGTTTTCAGTAAGGTATTTTCTGCAAGCACTGAAATTATCGGTAACAAATAGTTTTGTGATAAGGTAATTGGTAACACGTAACAAATGGTAAAAGTAAATAAGGTGCAGCAAGATCGACCAATCCTTTTTGTAGCAAAGGACAAGCCTGGACAAACTCTTATATGAAGGAAAGCGCTCTCGAGGACACATGGGAATTACCATCAAGCTAGTTTTCATCACGCTCATATGATTCGCATTCGTTACTTTGATAATTTGGTATGTGGGTGGACCGGTGCTTGGGTGCTGCCCGTACTTGGACACGCATCCAACTTATGATTAACCTCTATTGCAAGCATCCGCAACTACAAAAGAAGTATTAAGCTAAACCTAACCATAGCATGAAACATGTGGATCCAAATCAGCCCCTTACGAAGCAACGCATAAACTAGGGTTTAAGCTTATGTCACTCTAGTAACCCATCATCTACTTATTACTTCCCAATGCCTTCCTCTAGGCCCAACAATGGTGAAGTGTCATGTAGTCGACGTTCACATGACACCACTAGAGGAAAGACAACACACATCTCATCAAAATATCGAACGAATACAAAATTCACATGACTACTTATAGCAAGACTTCTCCCATGTCCTCAGGAAGAAACATAACTACCCACAAGGCATATTCATGTTCGTAATCAGAGGGGTATTAATATGCATAATGGATCTGAACATATGATCTTCCACCAACTAAACCAAATAGCATCAACTACAAGGAGTAATCAACACTACTAACAACCCACACGTACCAATATGAGGTTTTGATACAAAGATTAGATACAAGAGATGAACTAGGGTTTGAGAGGAGATGGTGCTGGTGAAGATGTTGATGAAGATAATCCTCCCCAAGATGGGAGAGTTGATGGTCATGATGGCGGTGACGATTTCCCCCTCCCGGAGGGAAGTTTTCCAGGTAGAACAGCTCCGCCGGAGCCCTAGATTGGTTCCGCCAATGTTCCGCCTCGAGATGGTGGCGCTTCATCCCGAAAACCTCCTTATGATTTTTTTCAGGTCAAAACACCTCATACAGCAGAAGATGGGCAACAGGGGGCTGCCAGGTGGCCCACGAGGCAGGGGGCGCGCCCAGGGGGTAGGGCGCGCCCCCACCCTCGTGGACGGTGGGTGGCCCTCCTCTTGTATTTCTTTTGCCACATATTTTTTATATTTTCCAAACTGACTTTCGTGGAGTTTCAGGGCTTTTTGAGTTGTGCAGAATTGGTCTCCAATGTTTGCTCCTTTTCCAGCCCAGAATTCCACCTGCCGGCATTCTCCCTCTTCATGTAAGCCTTGTAAATAACAACTCATAATGTGTAATAACAACCCGTAATGCAATAAATATCAATATAAAAGAATGATCCAAAATGGACGTATCAATTACATTCATGCATCACACACTCATTCCAGTTGTCGGTGTTCATACTTTTTCATTGTGTAATCCATGTTAGTTTATTTCTCCCGCTTTATTTTTGTGTGTTTGAAAAACTTCCAAAACCCAAAAATATTTCCTTTTTGTTTTTATTTTTTATTTTTTATTTTCTAGTAGTTGTAGTATTAAAAATAAAACCCAAAAAGTTTTCTCTTTCTTCTTTTGCTTGTTGGGAGCTTTCCCGTGTAAATAGTTTTTCCTGTTTTTCATTTTTCTATTGCGTTGATTTTCTTTCTTTAGAAAAAACAAAAACTCCAAAAATATTTTTGTGTGTTTCTGTGAATTTCTTTTCTTTTCTTTGGGCTGTAAGGAGAAGACCATGATAAAAATGTTGAGTGCCTCACATATGCATTATCGATGATCTATTAACGAGCCCATATTACCTTGTCTTCTCCTTTGAATAAATGTTTGCAGATTCCATCTTAGTTCAATGCATGTGCACTCTTATAATTATTCACATCCTTCGGTCATGCAAGTGAAAGGAAATAATGACGAAACTTGATGAAGTGATCGAGGTGGAGAAAAGTTGGTACGAACTCGACCTATTTTGTTTTTGTAAATATGATTAGCTCACCGGTCTTAATTCAGCCCATTATGAATGAAACATGTCTGCAATGACAATTAGAGATTATAGTTACTCATGCCATTCTTAATTAGCTAGGAGTTGATAATGGTTTGTCTTGTGTGCCAACTTGCATTCAAAATAGTTATGATGTGGTATGATAGGATGGTATCCTCCTTTGAATGTTTCGAGTGGCTCGACTTGGCACATGTTCACGCATGTAGTTGAATGAAAATCAACATAGCCTCCACGATATTGATGTTCATGGTGATTTATATCCCACTCATGCTTTCATTCAATGTTTATCAACCTCAAAGCATGTTTATGACCGTGACATCCCAAATTTTCAATTTGGAATGTTTTACAATATTAGCTAAGCATCTATGCGTTTTCTTTGAACTACGTGACATTTGAAAAATTCATAGGCATTTGAGTTTTATTTAAATTTTGATTCAATTTGGCATTTGAAATTTATTTCACAAATCCCTGACAAATACTTTGTTCAAAAAGTACGAGAGGAGATAACATGACACTCAAAAAAGTCAGAAGAAATTACTACCAAAAGTTTTTGAATTCAAATTGGAGTTTATATGGAATTTTCAAAACATGTTTTTTTCATAAAGTTTGGATTTTGCCTCTAAAAAATAGTTCACTATTTATGATTTATTTTTATGATAATCTTGATATATATGTCATATATAAAAGTATTTTTATTTTCTCTGTATTTATTTATTTATTTTATTTGTCTTACTAAAAAACAAAAGACTGCATCAAAATGTATTTATTTATTTTCTTTGTCTTATTCAAAAAAAAAGACCGCAGCATGCCGCCAGGCCAAGCAGCCCAGCAGCGCTGCAGCCCACTAGCCGCCGCGACCTGCCCTGACCGCACCTGCACCCGATCTCCCTACCCCTCGGTTACCCGACCCAACTCTCTTCTCTCTCTCTCACTGACCCGCGGGGCCCGTCCTCATCTCTTTCCCCTCGCGCACGGTACACCGCACCGGAGCACGCCCAGAGGGCCACCGCGCTCCGATCTTCTAGGGATCGCGATCCCGAGCCGCCCCTGCCCCAAGTAAATGCCCTATAAAACCACTACCCTCTCCTCGACAGAACCCCCCTAAAACCGTACCCCAACTCCCACCGTAGCCCACGCATTCGACGTTCTGATCTCACTACAGCCGCCGCCGTTCGCCGTCTGAGCATCCTCAACATCTCCAACTCTGGCCATCGACCTAGCCCAACAACCCGCACTCCATTGACATGTTTTTGTTCATCATTGTCGTCTGCAGAGAGCTACTCGAGCTCGTCCACCCGTCTCTTGAGTAGTGAGCTCCACCGCCTCGCCCTCGTCGACCCTGCCGCTCTCGAGCTCCACCAACAACACCCCGACGACGCCCTCGAGCTGCCGCACCCGCCCGACAACTCCAACCCCGCCGTCGACCGCCGAAGACCCCGCCCCGCTCAACGCCGACCGTCGCCGTCCTCTGTTCGCCGTCGACCATCGTCGCTGTAAGCCCGGCCTCCCTCAACCATCCGATCTCCAATCTAGGGCCTAGATTAGATCATAGCGAAGGGGTTGGTTTATTTTAATTAGATTAGTTTTCTTCAGTTTAGTTATAGTTTAGTCTAGACTGACCCGATCGGTTTTCTATTTCTATTAGTATGTACACGGTTTTGTATCGCCTAAGCGATATTTAGCTACGATCGCCTACCTGTTTAGCCCAGTAGCGCCCGTTTGTTTTTTTAGTTATTTTTGTCTCAATTTATAAAAACTAAAAGTTTGAATTTTGTAAATTTAATATCTCCTAGGTTATTCAATATTTTAATTTGATTCCTTTTGATCTAGATTGGAAATTTCCTTAAAGCTTCTGTAGAAACAAATTTCGACCATGTTTGACATTTGATTTACATGAATTTTATTCAGATAACTATGTTTGCAATTTCTTGAGCTAGGATTAATATTTTTCAATGATTCCTTTTTCTACTTGTTTCTTATGGCTTTGTTTATCAGTAGATTTAGTTCGGTGAATTTTATATTTTATTAAAATTGGTTTATCATGAAAACAATACTGTTTTGGTAATTAGTGACTTTTGCACTATTTCTTTTACTTTAATTTTTTTAAACAATTGTCTTTCGTTGTTTTTGTTTTGTTCAGATTAGTTTCTGTAGAGTTAGCAGTCGAACTTTTATTTGTAGAAAAAAATATCTTAGTATTTTATTTCTTTTCCTTATTAGAAACCTGTTTTAGGCATAAGAGTTCTATAATAGATTTTAATGCGATTCTTTTCGCTTAAAAATTATTTGTTGATTTCCCTTCTGTTGTTTAACATAAACCTTATTTCAGCTCTGTTAAAGAAAATTTTAGTAGTAGAAAACTATTTTTATAGCTTGTCTAGTTGTAGTAAAAACCTTGCATTGAGTTTTATGACTTCTTTCGATTATTGCTGGTTTACTCTGTGTGTGTTGATAATTGTGTGATAATTAGTTTTACTTGTTGTTGTAGTAGTAATTGTATGATGATATACTTATTTGTGCATTGTTTGATTCGATAGAATTCCCAGAGTCCGAGGCTTTCTATCACGAGTCATTAGCGTTCGACGATCGTCAGCAAAGCAAGTCTTTGATCATGAATTTTACTACCTATGTTTTATTGCGTTAGTTGATATCCTCCCCACCATGCATGAAGTAGGAGAATTTAAGTTATGATTTTGAGTAGTATCATGTGGTAGGTTGAACCAATCCCCCATGTTACCAATGCCCGAGGCATTTTAGTTAATTACTATGCATTCGTAGAGGGAAATGGTTGAGTGATTCACATGGGAGTTGTGAGAGACAAGATGATGACAACGTAAATACTTCAAGATGCTAAAGATGGACTTCAAATTCACTACTGGGTGGAGGACGGATTGACGGGAACCCTAGAGCAACCAGTGGATGGCTGGGGTGCATGGAGAAGCGTGATGACATCTTGCGGAAAGCTTCACCCAGCCACGAAGAGACGGATGGATACCCCTTGACCGGAAGCTTACCTATGCGGCCGCAAGCCAATATGGGCTCTGGATGGGTTGACCCTAGGCGTGACTCTGGACGGACGGTGCCAACAGATGTAAAAGAACGGTAGAAAATGGATGGGAGCCGGTAGTGGCCCAGAGCAACTCTACGGAAGACCTTGTTTCGTATGTCCCATCCTCAAACACCAGGCAATTCGAGGATATAAAGGAGGGAACGATTCTTGCGGGTAAAGTGCACAAGACTCTACGGAGTGAAATCTAATCGATTAGACATGTCCCCGGTTACAGACAACTGATCCTCCATAATTGGAGTTATCCGGAAATGTCAATGTCAACCATAATTAATTAATTATTGGGTTATCAATGATTTTGGGTATGAGACACTGGTTGGTGGAACCATCTCAATAACAACCAATATTTGTTAGTAATTGCAAGCAAGTCCTTTTGTTGGAGGAAAAAATGGCTTTTTCGCAAAAACATAAACTTAGAGCCCCACAGACAAATTACATATAGTGTTAGTATTTATTTGTTGTTCTCTCATCAAGACTTGCCGGCATATTCAAAATGCTGACCTACACGGCTGCAATGTCTTATGTTGCAGAGGATTGTTCCGACCAGGAGTGAGGCTACATTCCACGCTCGGTGATTGCCCTTTGGAGTCGGATGGACTCGCTTATCGTCTACGCTTTCACATAAGTTCTTTTCATGAGTTAGCCTTCAGCCGAAATTATTATGATGTAATAAAGACTCTATATTTGAATCATGTAATAAATCAGGTGCGATTGAACTTTGATATTTTCATAAATGTACTGTGTGTGCCAGCCTGATCTTGGGATGGTACAAATACACAGAGACTTTAGCAATTTCGGGCCGGGTCGCTATGAAGATGGTATTCAGAGCACACACTGACCTAGATCATCAAGAAGTTGAAGATCGCTCTACCCTCCTTCACCGAGAAGCCTACCAATGCACTTCTGACGGACACTCACTATAGGATTGTGGTGCACATTCTAGGGAGGAGTTTCAGAAGTTTCCAAGAGCTCGTCGACTTCGAGTTTACCACTCACACTTGGATTCTCGGGAGAGACATGGCTATTCATCGTGCACTTGGACATCTCCGAGAGAGTACATGGTCGAGCTTGATGCATCAGACCTCACCATGATTCCCCATAGAGATAGAAAGGGAGATATCATGCGCACCGTGGATGACATCTCCATTCTCTCATTTGTCCAAGACCTAGAGACTCACGTCGGAACTCTGGAGGTTTAAACGCGCAGAAGATCGAAGGTATTCAAGAGGTTGATCTTCCATGAACTGGAACTGGAGGACAAAGCCCGTGATGACTTCGACAAGCATGAAGAGGAAATCAAGGACTTTATGGAGAGGATCGATAACTTGAAGACCTATATTGCCGCAATGGAAGGGAAGATGTACCAGGGATAAGACCTCTTTCTGAGTGGTGATGATGGACCCCTCATGATCAATGATAAGGATTACGAGGAGAGCTCCACTGAAGGACGCAACAAGAGGAGAGGCACCATTGGAGGACGCCGCAGCGGAAGACGCACCGCTGGAGGACGCAAGGATATCTAAGGAGAACATTTAGTCATGACTGCCATGTTATTTTTATTTTACCTTTGATCGATTAGGCTGTTCTTTTTGATTAGTCATGAGATTTGTAATCCAAGATTGAACATATGTTTGAGTTGTATGAATGAATGATTGGTGTGATAATAATTATTGCATTCATATGGGTTGTGCTATTTATCTTTAGACCCTTGTTCTATTCTAATTTCCCATCCACTCCAAACCATCAGATGCCTCCGAGACGTGACCCCGGATTCAACTTCCCGCCTGAGCTCACCCAGCTGATTTAACAGTAGAACGCCTTGATGCAGATGCTCGTCCAGAACCAAAGCATCAACAACCCATCCCCTGTCGACAACCTAACCCATTTGTTAAGGTTGGATCCGCTGGTGTTCTCTACCAGCACCGAGCCGATTATTGGTGATGAAGGCTCCGCAAGATCGAAAGGGAGCTAGTAACTGCTGGATGCACGGATGCAGAGAAGGTGCACTTTGTCGCACATCAGCTTGATGGACCCGCATCCTGTTGGTGGGATAATTACACCACCACCTATCCCATTGGCACAGTCACATGGGATCAGTTTCAGTAGGCCTTCCGCACCGCTCATGTCTCATTTGGAGCCATGAGTTTGAAGAAGCGTGAGTTTCGCAACTCATGCCAGGGGAATTGTACTGTGGGGCAGTACGTGGACGAGTTCAATCAGTTATCTTGCTATGCCCCAGATGATGTGGCCATAGATGCCGCAAAGCAAGAGAAATTTCTTGAAGGACTCAATGATGAACTGAGTATGCAGCTGATGGTGGCAACCTTCAACAACTACTAGGAGCTGGTAGACAAGGCCATAATTCTTGAAGGCAAGCAACATCAGCTAGAGAGCCGCAAGTAGAAGTATGGCCAGGGAAAGTACAACCCTGGAGCTCAGCAGAAAACCCGCTCACGGGTACAACGAGGTGCTCTACAAACTGTTTTTGACCGCTTTCCGCTACGGCGTTCTGAACCGTCGCCAAGTGAGTGATTGCGATGGGGGGGGGGTCCTTCCCACATGACCCAGAAACCATCTGGGATAGGCCCTCCTAGCACACACGCTCAGAAAATAAGGTCAGGTGTGACGGGCGGGCGATCAAATGCGGTTATACATACAGTTGTATTAAAAAAATACAATTATACATGCCAAATTGTTTCCAGTCGTAAGGACATCCCACACAGTCAGTCCCAGCTAAACGTTTCTGCTCATATGTACCTTCCACACAGTCAATCCAAGGAATACGTTTCCATTAGTATGTACATCCCACACAGTCAATCTAAGAAGTACATTTCCGTTCGAATACACATCCCACACAGTCACTCCAAGGAAAACATTTCCGTTCGCATGTACATCACACATAGTTTTCCCCAATAAATCATTTGTGGTAGCGTTGTTATTGCAGATGATATTAACAATTTTACCGTTTGCGTTATTGAATGCATCACACACGGTGCGTAGAATAAACTGTGTGGCATAGGCTGTCCATCACACTCACATTTAATGTGGTAAATGTTTGCGTAAGGTGGCTTAACACAAACAGTTTTCAAGAGGTAGTCATGTGTGATTGTTCATTGATCCAACATGGTTTATTCCTAGAAACTGTGCGCGTTGCCCGATGTCATCGCCTATGGTGTTTTCTCAATAACTGTTTGCAATAGAAAACCCCAATTAGCAGGCTAATGGGCCATTAGCAGGCTAATTGTCCTATTATTCATAATCCATTTATTAATCTAATTGACATTTTGTATTAAGGAAGCAATATTTCATAATTGAAATACATTAGAGTGCAACATCATATAGCTTCAACACTCAGCTATACCATTACACAACTACACCAACACCAAGTTTGACATACAACATCTATAACCATTTGAAATTAGCATCATAGATGGTACATAGACATATGAATCTCATCAGCAAAACTGCCGAAGCGGAATGCAAATATTGAGCCTTCGTTGATGTTGAAGGCCTTTGTAACTTTAGGTCAGTGCATGTGGATGATTGACCGTCCATCCTTCGTCCTCTTCAGAAACACTTCAATATTGAACCGTGGGTGTTATATGAATACGTTCCTCGCCTCCTGACCATACAGGTGGCTCGAGAGGTAATCATCAGTGAACTGCTTTGAAAAGGCCTGAAAAGAAGGATGTTCATAAATATCTTCTCTAGATTGGAAATTGGCAAAGGAATAAAAAAGCCAAGGTATAATAGTTAGTACCGTCCTGTAGTGAACTGATGTCTTCTTCATTGTGCAGACAAAGGTCTTATTTTTTTCGCTAATTTATTTATCCTAACAATATTTCTGAGTTTCTTGACTTGACTGATATTCATGGACAACTCATTTCCCCATATGCAAAAAGGGTCGAATAGTGGGTCAAAACCTTTGACAGCAGGACCTGTGTGTGCAAGACCAAATTGTTAAATACCTAAATATTAGAATGGTTCCTGCAATTTCACAATAATGTGCTATTAGAGAAAGGACCATGCATATGCAAACCTCGATTGTATACCTTAGTGCTTCCAATTATTTCCGTGCAACACATATAAGGTAGTTTGTGATTACGTTAAGTGAGGGTTCGCATGCTATCAGTAAAATATGTTGATGAATAATAAGCACATTGCAGATTCATCAGATTAATTCGAGCCACATGGAAAACCCATTTATCCAAACCAAGCATGATTAAGGACTAGGAAATATAGCAATTGTATATGTTTCTCATGTAATAAGTGCAACCAAATTCGATTTATTCCTCACATGCACAACAATACAAAATTCTACCCACGATAATTGGATATCGCATTGCAGAATTGAACCGAGAAGTTAACTAAGCACCACAACAAATAAACCAAACATTATCTGAGCACCACATTGCACAATATAACATACTGCTAATAGAAGATCAGACAGTTAACCAAACCAAGCATGCTTAACAACTTGGAAATGTAGCAATCGCATTTGTTTCTCATGTATTTAGTACAACCAAATTATATTTATTTCTCACATGGTATACAATAACAAAATGTACCCAGCACAATTGAACATCGCATTGCAGAATTGAACCAAACAGTTAACTGAACATGATAACTAATTAACCAAACAGTTAATAAGTGAGCACCACATTGCACAACATATAGAAAATATACACTAGAGCAACATATTGCATGGTAAAAGTAGATAGGACAATTCCCTAGAATTTGTTAAGGAAAGGCAGGAGCATCACATGCAACGGGTAAACCGAGCATGCTTAACCTGCGTAGCTAGAAAACAGAACATATGTCCTTATAGTGAGCTAATAAGACAAGCTACTCCTCATCGTCGAAGATATCGATGATGATTGCCTACTTGGACATGGAAGAGGTCGAGGCCTCCACATGGTGGGTGCCCTCGTTATAGTGGTGAGTTGGTGAGTGATGTCTACTACACAACCTTCTTCTTGTAGACGTTGTTGGGCCTCCAAGTGCAGAGGTTTGTAGGACAGTAGCAAATATCCCTCAAGTGGATGACCTAAGGTTTATCAATCCGTGGGAGGCGTAAGATGAAGATGGTCTCTCTCAAACAACCCTGCAACCAAATAACAAAGAGTCTCTTATGTCCCCAACACACCCAATACAATGGTAAATTGTATAGGTGCACTAGTTCGGCGAAGAGATGGTGATACAAGTGCAATATGGATGGTAGATATATGTTTTTGTAATATGAAAATATAAAAACAGCAAGGTAGCAAGTGGTAGACGTGAGCATAAACGGTGTTGCAATGATAGGAAACAAGGCCTAGGGTTCATACTTTAACTAGTGCAAGTTCTCTCAACAATAATAACATAACTGGATCATATAACTATCCCTCAACATGCAACAAAGAGTCACTCCAAAGTAACTAATTAGAAGAGAACAAACAAAGAGATTATGTTAGGGTAAGAAACCACCTCAAAGTTATTCTTTCTGATCGATCTATTCAAGAGTCCGTAGTAAAATAGCACGAAGCTATTCTTTCTGTTCGATCTATCCTAGAGTTCGTACTAGAATAACACCTTAAGACACAAATTAACCAAAACCCTAATGTCACCTAGATACTCCATTGTCACCTCAAGTATACGTGGGTATGATTATACGATATGCATCACACAATCTCAGAAACATCTATTCAACCAACACATAGAACTTCAAAGAGTGCCCCAAAGTTTCTATCGGAGAGTCAAGACGAAAACGTGTGCCAACCCCTATGCATAGATTCCTAAGGTTACGGAACCCGCAAGTTGATCACCAAAACATACATCAAGTTGATCACGTGATATCCCATTGTCACCACAGATAAGCACATGCAAGACATACATCAAGTGTTCTCAAATCCTTAAAGACTCAATCCAATAAGATAACTTCAAAGGGAAAACTCAATCCATTACAAGAGAGTAGAGGGGGAGAAGTACCATAAGATCCAACTATAATAGCAAAGCTCGCGATACATCAAGATCGTCCCATCTCAAGAACACGAGAGAGAGAGAGAGAGAGAGAGAGAGAGAGAGAGATCAAACACATAGCTACTGGTAGATACCCTCAGCCCCGAGGGTGGACTACTCCTCCCTCATCATGGAGAGCGCCGGGATGATGAAGATGGCCACCGGAGAGGGATCCCCCCTCCGGCAGGGTGCCGGAACAGGGTCTAGATTGGTTTTCGGTGGCAACAGAGGCTTTCGACGGTGGAACTAACGATCTAGGTTATTTTCCGGAAGTTTCAGTATATATAGGAGGTGTTGGAGTCGGGGCCAAGCAAAGGGGGTCTCCGGGCTGTCCACGAGGCAGGGGACACGCCCAGTAGCGGGGGGGGGGGGGCACCTTCGTGGACAGCCCGTGCATCTCCTGGTCCTCCCCTGGTACTCTATGGGCTTCTTCTCGTCCAAAAACAATCTCTATTGAATTTCAGGTCAATTGGGCTCCGTTTGATATTCCTTTTCTGCGAAACCCTAAAATAGGAGAAAAACAGAAACTGGCACTGGGCTCTGGGTTAATACGTTAGTCCCAAAAATAATATAAAAGTGTATAACAAAGCCCATTAAACATCCAAAACATCATAAATAATATCATGCAACAATAAAAAATTATAGTTACGTTGGAGACGTATCAGCATCCCCAAGCTTAATTCCTGCTCGTCCTCGAGTAGGTAAATGATAAAAAAAAGAATTTTTGATGTGGAATGCTAACCAACATAGTTTTCAATGTAATTCTCTTAATTGTGGCATGAATGTTCAGATCTGAAAGATTCGAGACAAAAGTCTATATTGACATAAGTAATAATAATACTTCAAGCATACTAACAAAGCAATCATGTCTTCTCAAAATACTACAGCTAAAGAAAGTTATCCCTACAAAATCATATAGTCTCGCTATGCTCCCTCTTCATCACACAAAATATTCTTATCATGCACAACCCCGGTTTCAGCCAAGCACTTGTTTTCATACTCAATTCTTTCAAACCTTTCAACTTTCACGCAATACATGAGCGTGAGCCATGGATATAGCACTATGGTGGAATAGAATGGTGGTTGTGGAGAAGAAAAAAAAGGAGGGAGATAGTCTCACATCGACTAGGCGTATCAACGAGCTATGGAGATGCCCATCAATAGATATCAATGTGAGTGAGTAGGGATTGCCATGCAACGGATGCACTAGAGCTAAAAATGTACGAAAGCTCAACAAAAGAAACTAAGTGGGTGTGCATCCAACTTGCTTGCTCACGAAGACCTAGGGAATTTGAGGTAGCCCATCGTTGGAATATACAAGCCAAGTTCTATAATGAGAATTCCCACTAGTATATGAAAGTGACTAAACATGAGACTCTCTATCATGAAGAACATGGTGCTACTTTGAAGCACAAGTGTGGAAAAAGATAGTAGCAATTGTCCCTTTTTTCTTTTTCTTTTCTTTTTCTTTTTTCCTTTGTTTTTTTGGAGGGGCCTTTTCTTTTGTTTGGCCTTTTCTCACATGGGAAAATGCTCTAATAATGATGATCATCACACTTATATTGAATTAAAACTTGATATTACAACTCGATACTAGAACAAAGTATGACTCTATATGAATGCCTCCGGCGGTGTACCGGGATGTGCAATGAATCAAGAGTGACATGTATGAAAAATTATGCATGGTGGCTTTGCAACAAATACGATGTCAACTACATGATCATGCATGGCAATATGACAATATGAAGCGTGTCATATGAACGGCACGGTGGAAAGTTGCATGGCAATATATCTCGGAATGGCTATGGAAATGCCATGATAGGTAGGTATGGTGGCTGTTTTGAGGAAGATATATGGTGGCCATTTTGAGGAAGGTATATAGTGGGTTTATGGTACAGGCGAAAGTTGCGCGGTACAAGAGAGGCCAGCAATGGTGGAAGGGTGAGAGTGCGTATAATCCATGGACTCAACATTAGTCATAAGAACTCATATACTTATTGCAAAAATTTACGAGTCATAAAACAAGCAATCAACGCATGCTCCTTGGGGCCATCGCGCGGCCCCGACCTCTACACAAAGGATGACACTCTGCAAATACCTCATGCTCTAACTTCATCACATAGTGGTTCACCATACGTGCATGCTACGGGAATCACTAACTTTAACACAAGTATTTCTCAATTTCATAATAACTCCACTAGCATGACTCTAATATCACTATCCTCATATCTCAAAACAATTATCAAGCATCCAACTTCTCATCATATTCAATGCACTTAGTATGAAAGTTTTATAGCCAAAGCACATTACCATGCTGTTCTAATAGACTCTCAAAAGGATATAAGTGAAGCATGAGAGTTCATCTATTTCTTCAAAATAAAACCACCGCCGTGCTCTAAAAGATATAAGTGAAGCACTAGAGCAATAACAAACTACTCCGAAAGATATAAGTGAAGATGAATGAGTAGTTGAATAATTATGTAACTATGTGAAGACTCTCTAACATTTAAGAATTTCAGATCTTGGGATATTGTTCAAACATCAAGCAAAACAAAAGAAAACAAATTGACGCTCCAAGCAAAACACATATCATGTGGTGAATAAAAATATAGTCCCGAGTATAATTACAGATAGATGAAGACGAAAGAGGGGATGCCTTCCCGGGGCATCCCCAAGCTTAGGCTTTTGGTTGTCCTTGAATTTTACCTTGGGGTGCTTTGGGAATCCCCAAGCTTAGGCTCTTGCCACTCTTTGCTCCATAGTCCATCAAAGCAATACTCAAAACTTGAAAACTTCACAACACAAAACATAGACAAAAATCTCGTGAGCTCCGTTAGTATAAGAAAACAAACCACCACTGAAAGGTACTGTAATGAACTCATTCTTTGTTTATATTGGTATTAAACCTACTGTAATCCAACTTCTCTATGATTCATACTCCCTAATACTAGTCATAGATTCATCAAAATAAGCAAACAACACACAAAAAACAGAATCTGTCAAAAATAGAATAGTCTGTAGTAATCTGTTACTTCCGCATACTTCTGTAACTTCAAAAAATTGAAATAAATTGGTAAACTTGAGGAATTTGTCTATTAATCATATTAAAAAAGAATCCACTTAATAGCTCTCTCCAGTAAAATCTGGTGACCATTCTAGCCAGCGCTTATGATTTTGTTTTTCACAGCAAGATCATATAAACTTCACACAAGTCTTCCCAAAGGTTCTACTTGGCACAAACACTAATTGAAACATAAAACCACATCTAAACAGAAGTTAGATGTAATATTTATTCCTAAACAGAAGCAAAAGCAAACAAAATAAAATAAAGTTGGGTTGCCTCCCAACAAGCGCTATGGTTTAACGCCCCTAGCTAGGCACGATGATTTCAATGATGCTCATATAAAAGATAAGAATTGAAACATAAAGAGAGCATGACGAAGAATGTGACTAGCACATTTAAGTCTAACCCAGTTCCTATGCATAGGGATTTTGTGAGCAAACAACTTATGGCAGGAATCAACTAGCATAGGAAGGGAAAATGAGCATAACTTCAAGATTTTAAGCACATAGAAAGGAATCTTGATATTATTGCAATTCCTACAAGCATATGATCCTCTATCATAATAATGATAAGTAGAATCATGAATGAATTCAACAATATAACCAGCACATAAAGCATTCTTTTCATGATCTACTTGCATATAAATTTTACTACTCCCATCATAAGAAGAATTCTTCTCATTCATAGTAGTGGGAGGAGCAAATTCAACAAAATAACTATCATGTGAAGCATAATCCAATTGAAAACTAAAATCATGATGACAAGTTTCATGGTTATCTTTATTCTTAATAGCATACAAGTCATCACAATAATCATCATAGATAGCAACTTTGTTCTCATAATCAATTGGAACCTCTTCTGAAATAGTGGATTCATCACTAAATAAAGTCATGACCTCTCCATATCCACTTTCGTAAATATAATCATCATAAATAGGAGGCATGATTTAATAATAATAAATATTATCATCAAAACTTGGGGGACTAAAAATATCATCTTCATCAAACATAGCTTCCCCAAGCTTGTGGCTTTGCATATCATTAGCATCATGGATATTCAAGGGATTCACACTAACAGTATTGCAATCATGCTCACCATTCAAGTATTTTATGCCAAGCATTCTATGTAATTCTTCTTATAGTACTTGAGCACAATTTTCCTTCCCATCATTTTCACGAAAGATATTAAAAAGATGAAGCATATGTGGTAACCTTAATTCCATTTTTTGGTGGTTTTCTTTTATAAACTAAACTAGTGATAAAATAAGAAACTAAAAGATTCAATTGCAAGATCTAAAGATATACCATCAAGTACTCACCTCCCCGGCAATGGCGCCAGAAAAGAGCTTGATGTCTACTACGCAACCTTCTTCTTGTAGGTGTTGTTGGGCCTCCAAGTGCAGAGGTTTGTAGGACAGTAGCAAATTTCCCTCAAGTGCATGACCTAAGGTTTATCAATCCGTGGGAGGCGTAGGATGAAGATGGTCTCTCTCAAACAACCCTGCAACAAAATAACAAAGAGTCTCTTGTGTCCCTAACACACCCAATACAATGGTAAATTGTATAGGTGCACTAGTTGGGCGAAGAGATGGTTATACAAGTGCAATATGGATGGTAGATATAGGTTTTTGTAATTTGAAAATATAAAAACAGCAAGGTAGCAAGTGATAAACGTGAGCATAAACGGTGTTGCAATGATAGTAAACAAGGCCTAGGGTTCATACTTTCACTAGTGCAATTTCTCTCAACAATAATAACATAACTGGATCATATATCTATCCCTCAACATGCAACAAAGAGTCACTCCAAAATAACTTATTAGCAGAGAAGAAACGAATAGATTATGGTAGGGTACGAAACCACCTCAAAGTTATTCTTTCTGATCGATCAATTCAAGAGTCCGTAGTAAAATAGCACGAAGCTATTCTTTCCGTTCGATCTATCCTAGAGTTCGTACTAGAATAACACCTTAAGACACAAATCAACCAAAACCCTAATGTCACCTAGATACTCCATTGTCACCTCAAGTATCCGTGGGTATTATTATACGATATGCATCACACAATCTTAGAACCATCTATTCAACCAACACATAGAACTTCAAAGAGTGCCCCAAAGTTTCTATCGGAGAGTCAAGACGAAAACGTGTGCCAACCCCTATGCATAGATTACCAAGGTCACGGAACCCGCAAGTTGATCACCAAAACATACATCAATTTGATCACGTGATATCCCATTGTCACCACAGATAAGCACATGCAAGACATACATCGAGTGTTCTCAAATCCTTAAAGACTCAATCCGATAAGATAACTTCAAAGGGAAAATGCAATCCATTACAAGAGAGTAGACGGGGAGAAGCAACATAAGATCCAACTATAATAACAAAGCTCGCGATACATCAAGATCGTGCCATCTCAAGAACACGAGAGATAGAGATCAAACACATAGCTACTGGTACATACCCTCAGCCCCGAGGGTGGACTACTCCCTCGTCATGGAGAGCGACGGGATGATGAAGATGGCCACCGGAAAGGGATCACCCCCTCCGACAGGGTGCCAGAACGGGGTCTAGATTGGCTTTCGGTGGCAACAGAGGCTTTCGGCGGCGGAACTCCCGATCTATGTTATTTTCCGGAGGTTTCAGTATATATAGGAGGTGTTGGAGTCGGGGCCAAGCAAAGGGGTTCTCCGGGCTGTCCACGAGGTAGGGGGCGCGCCCAGTAGGGGGGGGGCGCCCCCACCCTCGTGGGCAGCCCGTGCATCTCCTGGTCCTCCCCCGGTACTCCGTGGGCTTCTTCCGGTCCAAAAACAATCTCCATTGAATTATAGGTCAATTGGGCTCCGTTTGATATTCCTTTTCTGCGAAACCCTAAAACAGGAGAAAAACAGAAACTGGCACTGGGCTCTGGGTTAATAGGTTAGTCCCAAAAATAATATAAAAGTGTATAACAAAGCCCATTAAACATCCAAAACATCATAAATAATACCCTGGAACAATCACAAATTATAGATACGTTGGAGACGTATCACAGAGCCACTCCGGGGAACAACCTATTAGCGCTCGAGTTGAGGTAAGCACGGGTACGCTGAGAAAACACCTCGTAGTTTTCGTCGAATGCACCGACGGTGGCCTGGAGAAAATGACATGAACTGTATTTTAAAGCAGCAAACCGCGTCGTGGAATCGGTACGCGAGGCGTCGATGATGGCCTTGACGGCGGGTTGCTCCTCCAAGATCTGGGGGTCGGCCCGAATGTCAGCCGTCGCCACCTCATCTGCGCGTGCAGCCACAATTTTATTCTCCGCTGCCAAATGTTGCTTGAGCTCCTGGCTATACTGCGTGCACCATGGCTTAGGCAGGCACTTATTTTGGGGAGGGGCCGGTGATTTGGGTGGAAGGTGTCGCACCGGCGGTCGGGGCATGTGGGATGTGGAAGGAGGAGGATGGGGGCCCGGTGTGGATTGCCTGCCTGGATCAATGAGGCCGAGCAGCATGAAGGAGGGTCCCTAGCGAGGAGGCGGCGTGGCAAGCAAGGAGTGAAGGTCTCAACTTGGAAAGGAAGGTGGAAACAGGGGAAATGTGGCTTTTGGTAACAAGGAGCGGTCGGGGAGGTAGATATTTCTGCGGAAGCCGAATTTTTTTGATCGGTGCAGCAAAAAAACTAGCGCGCGAAGTGTCATCAGACACGGTCCCTTATTCAGCACTGTGTACGATATGTGAACATCACCAACGATTCATATAGCTTACCCCGTGTGTGAGGAGTTCGAACGTGCAAAATTTGGTCTGAATTTCCCTGGTTACAGTGGTCATCCACGTCATTGCATAATTTGTGTACGCAAAGGAGACTACAACACACCCACACTTCTTAATCAAGCAAGTCCAGCAATTAAATAGAGCCGGCTGGCCTCAACATTACTCTAACAAATTACAGACTGATACGTCTCCAATGTATCTATAATTTTTGATGTATTCATGCCATGTTTATAATATTTCTACATGATTTTGGTATGATTTGTTTATAACTAACACGGACTGACGATGTTTTCAGCAGAACTATTGTGATGTTGTTTTCGTGCAGAAATAAAAGTTCTCGGAATGCGCTGAAAATCAACGGAATGTTTTTCTGGAAAATGTAAAAAAATACTGGAACGAACATTTACTGGAGGGGAGGCCCGTGGGCCCCACGAGGGTGGAGGCGCGCCCCTGTGCCTCATGGACTCTTCGTGGGGCCCCCTGACTTGTTCTCGATGCCAACCTCTCCTATAAATCCCCAAAACCTCCGTAAAATAACCTAGATTGGGAGTTCCGCCGCCGCAAGCCTCTGTAGCCACCAAAAACGAATCGAGACTCTGTTCCGGCACCCTACCGGAGGGGGGATCCATCACCGGTGGCCATCTTCATCATCCCGGCGCTCTCCATGACGAGGAGGGAGCAGTTCACCCTCGGGACTAAGGGTATGTACCCGTAGCTATGTGTTCGATCTCTCTCTCTCTCTCTCTCTCTCTCTCTCTCTCTCCCTCTCTCTCTCTCTCTCTCTCGTGTTCTTGATTTGGTACGATCTTGATGTACCGCGAGTTTTGCTATTATAGTTGGATCTTATGATGTTTCTCCCCCTCTTACTTCTTGTAATAGATTGAGTTTTCCCTTTGAAGTTATCTTAATTGATTGAGTCTTTAAGGATTTGAGAACACTTGATGTATGTCTTGCATGGGATACCTTTTGTGACTATGGGGTATTTTATAGATTTACTTGATGTATGTTTTGGTGATCAACTTGCGGGTTCCGTGACCTTGGGAATCTATGCATAGGGGTTTGCACTCGTTTTCGTCTTGACTCTCCGGTAGAAACTTTGGGGAACTCTTTGAAGTTCTTTGTGTTGGTTTGAATAGATGAATCTGAGATTCTGAGATGCATATCGTATAATAATACTCGTGGATACTTGTGGTGACATTGGAGTATCTAGGTGACATTAGGGTTTTGGTTGATTTGTGTCTTAAGGTGTTATTTAACTATGAATTCTAGGTCTGTTTGTGACACTTATAGGAATAGCCCAATGGATTGATCGGAAAGAATAACTTTGAGGTGGTTTTGTACCCTACAATAATCTCTTCGTTTGTTCTCCGCTATTAGTGACTTTGGAGTGACCGTTTGTTGCATGTTGAGGGATTTTTATATGATCTAATTATGTTATTATTGTTGAGAGAACTTGCACTAGTGAAAGTATGAACCCTAGGCCTTGTTTCCAAGCATTGCAATACTGTTTTCGCTCACTTTTATTACTTGTTACCTTACTGTTTTTATAATTTCAGATTACAAAAACCTATATCTTCCATCCATATTGCACTTGTATCACCATCTCTTCACCGAACTAGTGCACCTATACAATTCACCATTGTATTGGGTGTGTTGGGGACACAAGAGACTCTTTGTTATTTTGTTGCAGGGTTGTTTGAGAGATACCATCTTCATCCTACGCCTCCCATGGATTGATAAACCTTAGGTCATCCACTTGAGAGAAGTTTGCTACTGTCCTACAAACCTCTGCACTTGGAGGCCCAACAACGTCTATAAGAAGAAGGTTGTGTAGTATACATCAAGCTCTTTTCTAGTGCCGTTGTCAGGGAGGTGAGTGCTTGAAGGAATATTTTTAGATCTTGCAATTGAATCTTTTGGTTTCTTGTTTTATCACTACTTTGTTTTATAAAAAGAAAAATAAAAAAATGGAATTAAGGTTGCCTCATATGCTTCATCTTTTTAATGTCTTTCCTGAAAATGATGGAAAGGAAAATTGTGCCAAAGTGTTAGAAGAAGAATGCATTAAAATGTTAGGCACTAAATCTTTGAATGATGAGCATGATTGCAATGTTGTTAGTATGAATTCTTTGAATATCCATGATGCTAATGATATGCAAACGCACAAGCTTGGGGATGCTATGTTTGATGAAGATGATACTTTTAGTCCCCCAAGTTTTGATGTGAATATTTATTATGATGAAAGCATGCCTCCGATTTATATATTGGTGAAAGTGGGTTTGGAAGAGTGTCAACTTTAGGAAGTAATGATCCCACTATTCTGGAGGGTGTTGAATCTTATTGTAATAATGATAAAAGTGGATTTGGAGAGGTCATGAATTTGTTTAGTGATGAATCCACTATTTCGGAAGAGGTTCCAATTGATTATGAGCAAAATTTGCTACCTATGATGATTATTTTGATGACATGTATGCTATAAAGAATAATGATAACCATGAAACTTGTCATCTTGATTTGAATTTTTGATTGGATTATGCCTCACGTGATAGTTATTTTGTTGAGTTGGCTCCCACTACTATTCTTGAGACGAAATTTGCTTATGTGGAGAGTAATAAAATTTCTATGCTTATGCATCATGAAAAGAGTGATTTACATGATAGTTGTATTGTTGAATTCATTCATGATGCTACTGAATATTATTATGAGGGAGGAATATATGCTTGTAGGAAGTACAATAAAATCAAGTTTCCTCTCTATGTGTTGAAAGTTTTGAAGATATGCTTGTTTAGACTTCCTATGCTAGTTGATTCTTGTTCCCATAAGTTGTTTGCTCACAAAATCATTATGCATAAGAAGTGGATTAGACTTAAATGTGCTAGTCATATTCTTCATGATGCTCCCATTATGTTTCTATTGTTATCTTTTCTGTGAGCATCATTGAAATCATCATGCCTAGCTAAAAAGGCAATAAAGAAAAGTGCCTGTTGGGAGACAACCCAATATTTACCCCTACTATTTTTGTGTGTTCACATGATTATGATACTGTAGTAATCATGTTTTATAGATTTTGTTTCAATAAAGTGCCAAGTAAACCCTTTAGGATAGTTTGTGGTGATAGTTGTGTTGATCCTGCTGAAAATCAGAAACTTTTGTGCTCAGTAAATGATTTCCAGAATCTTATTGAAATGTTCTTTTGACCTGATTCTTTTTGCCATGGATTGGTGCACAAATTTCTTAGGTGGGACTAATTGTTTCAGAATTTTTTGAGTTACACAAGTATTGGAGAGTTACAGATTACTACAGACTGTTCTGTTTTTTACAGATTCGTTTTCTATGTGTTGTTTGCTTATTTTGATGAATCTATGTGTAGTATCGAAGGGTATGAACCATAGAGAAGTTGTAATACAGTAGATATTACACCAATATGAATTTAGAATGAGTTCACAACAACACCAAAAGTGGTGATTTATTTTCTTATACTAACAGAGCTTACGAGTTTTCTGTTGAGTTTTGTGTTGTGAAGTTTTCATGTTTTGGGTAAAGATTCGATGGACTATGGAATAAGGAGTGGCAAGAGCCTAAGCTTGGGGATGCCCAAGGAACCCCAAGGTAATATTCAAGGACAACCAAGAGCCTAAGCTTGGGGATGCCCCGGAAGGCATCCCCTCTTCCGTCTTCGTTCATCGGTAACTTTACTTGGAGCTATATTTTTATTCACCTATGATATGTGTTTTGCTTGGAGTGTCAATTTATTTTATTTTGTTTTGCTTGCTGTTTGAATAATATCCCAAGATCTTAAATTCTTAAATGTTAGAGAGTCTTCACATAGTTACATAATTATTCAACTACTTATTGATCTTCACTTATATCTTTTGGAGTAGTTTGTCATTTGCTCTAGTGCTTCACTTATATCTTTTGGAGTATCTAGGTGACATCAGGGTTTTAGTTGATTTGTGTCTTAAGGTGTTCTTTTACTACGAACTCTAGGGCTGTTTGTGACACTTATAGGAATAGCCCAATGGATTGATCGGAAAGAAGAACTTTTAGGTGGTTTCGTACCCTACAATAATCTCTTCGTTTGTTCTCCGCTATTAGTGACTTTGGAGTGACTCTATGTTGCATGTTGAGGGATTGTTATATGATCTAATTATGTTATTGTTGTTGTAGCGACCATGCCTCAAACAGTCTGATCTCTGTGCATCAGTGTGATCCCTGGATCAGTAATGCTGACATGCATAGTACTTGAAGGATTTATAACAGAGTAGCAATCACACACTTATTACATCGATAGTCCAATGATGAATTTATTAAAGATAATATGGCTGAAGGCCATCTAATACGATAACGGCGGAAGGCTTGGAAGATAAGTGAGTCCATCAACTCCAGCGGCATCACTGAGTATAGAACCGCGACCTAAAAGGCATCTTACTCGTCGTCTGAAAAGTCTGCAACATGAAACGTTGCAGCCCGAAAACGGGTCAGCACATGGAATATGCTGGCAAGGTAACACAAGAGAATGCAATGAAAGTAAAGCTACACTATATGCAATATGGTTGGTGGAAAGCTCTATGGTTAAGTTTTTGCGTAAAGCCAATTTTTCCCTACTTCAAAGGAATGCATTTTAATTAACTATCATGGTCGTTGAAACATCGTTGAGAAGATAGACATCCTCTCAACCCCAATTAAAGTTCATCATTAAACCCAACAAAATTAAATTAAAGTAACATGATGAGATGCACATGAAAATCCAAGTACTTGATACTCAAGACGTCCATAACCGGGGACACGGCTAATCATGATCAGTTTGTACACTCTGCAGAGGTTTGTGCACTTTTCCCACAAGACTCGATCGCCTCCGTTTGGTTTCTCGCACTGCATGTTGTTTGAGAAACGGATGACCGAGACATAGTCTTTCAGAAGCGCTAGCACCTTACGATCGGGCGGACCGTACCAACCTACATCACCTACATCTGCTAGTCCACCACTGTAGGAGTTCGCACAACTTACTCATACTATGCTAGAGCCCATAATAGAATTGTGGTTGCACACGGAAGTTTCTAGTATGAATAATCTCATGATCCCTTTGGCCTGGGTGGCGGTCCAAAAGAAAAACAGGCAATCACTGGAATACCCAGATGCCTCAATCCACCCAGACGTGTATTAATGTTGCCACCTTAAGTTGAACCATTAATTAAACAATCGCACATCTGTCATGGATTTCACTCACCCAATCCACGTCTACGAGCATAGCATGTCCTAACAAAAAACGTAGAAGTAACTCCCAAGGGTTTGAATGTAATGGAGGTAATAGGTACTACCTCAATCTACTTCCCAATCCCACAAGTTAATTGATCCTACTCATGCAATGTGTGAGGGTTTGACTAATGCAATGAAAACTGGGTAATTGGAAAGCATGATCAAAGTGTTACTTGCCTTGCTGATGATCCGCAAAACCTAGAGACTCAAAGTAGCAAGCGGCGCACTCCGGGTACTCTATCGCAATCAAACAAGCATACAATAAGTACTTAACTAATGCATGGGTAAAACTCTAACAAGAGATCTAACCAGAAAATTCAACTTAAGAACTCCAGTTTGCAGAAAACAATCAACTCGAAACAAGCAACGAAACTCAAACTGCGAAAGAAACGAGCTCTGAATTACTAGTTGGCCTAAAGTCATATTTTACAGTAGCCAAAACTTTGTTCAAGTTGATTAAACGTAAAGAGGGCTTTGAGACGAAGATCTGGGATTTTGAATCACCTGATTCCGACTCTCGAGCGAAAAGAAAAACAAAAAACAAGATCAGGGCAGAAATCACGATCGGAAAAACCGCGGATAAATACCCTGAAAAAGAAAAAACGGCGAACAGGCTAACGAACGAACGTTCGCTGTCTGCGGTTAACTAACAAAAACCGTTCGTTAAAACGAACATACGGACGAACGTCTGCTAAATAGCTAAACCGAAAAAAAACCGAACCGATCTAATCTAAAAAAACGAAATCTACGGTTTTATTACTAAACCGATCGGTTTCTAAAAGAAAACCGTAACTACCTCGATGAACTCCGGCGACTCCGGCGGTGAGTGGCGGGGTACTTAGGCGGGGCGGGGCGGCGGTGCGGCGACATCGCGGGGCGGCGGCGTCGGGTGGCGGCGGGGCGGCGGCTGCAGGCGGCGGCGCGGCGTGCGGCGGCGGCGGGTGGCGGCGGCGGTGCGGCAGGAGGCGGCGGCGC
>LR738709.1:224872659-224964061 GCA_902687465.1 Secale cereale | reverse complement strand
GGCGGCGGCGGTGCGGCAGGAGGCGGCGGCGCGCGGCGGCTAGGGCGACGAGGCTGGCGGCTAGGGCGAGGCGGGGCGGCGGGCTGGGCGTTTTGGGCCGGCTCGGGCGCTTATAAAGCCCAGGAGTCCTGGGCTAGTAAGACTCCTAGTCGGTTTCCTTTTTTTTTCTAAAAGAGTCCCGGCGCAGAAAAACTAACGAAAGAAATACCAAACGGACTCCAAAATTCCCGAAATAAATTTTCACCGTCCTCTAATAATATTTAGGACAAAGTGAACATTTTTCCCGGACCTAAATGCAATTTTGAAAAACGAGTATTTTTCCTAAGCAAATAAATCCGCAAATAATTCCGGAAAAATACCAAAAGTGATTTTAATATTTTTTCCTCCAATATTTCTGTTATTTTGGAGAAGTCATATTATCTCCGCTCATTTTGTTTGTATTTAGAAATATTTTTAGGAGAGAAAAATAATTAGAATCACACTGTCCTCGTACTGGTATTCGAGCGAACTCAAATACGAAAACGGTAAAATTCCCAACTCTCTCCATAGGTCCTTGAGTTGCTTAGAATTTCGAGGAACGCCACGAACAAAAATGCAAAAAGTATGCAATGCAAATATGATCTATGTATAACATTCCAAATTGAAAATTTGGGATGTTACAAACCTAACCCCCTTAGAATGAATCTCGCCCTCGAGATTCGACTTGGCTAGAGAACAGGTGTGGGTGGTCCTTGCGTAGATCATCTTCTCGTTCCCAGGTGGCTTCTTCCTCGGTGTGGTGACTCCACTGAACTTTGCAAAACTTGATAACCTTACTGCGTGTAACTCTGCTCGAAAATTCGAGAATCTTAATGGGTTTCTCCTCGTAGGTCAAATCGCTGTCCAACTGAATTATTTCCAGGGGTACTGTGTCTCTAAGCGGTATATCGGCCATCTCCGCGTGGCACTTCTTAAGCCGCGAAACGTGAAACATGTCGTGCACTCCTGACAATCCTTCAGGCAATTCCAACTTGTAGGCAACCTCTCCCATGCGTTACAAAACACGGTAAGGTCCCACAAATCTCGGGTCTAACTTCCCTTTAACTCCGAAACGTTTAACTCCTCGCAAAGGCGATACTCTCAGGTACGCTCTGTCTCCGATCTCATAGGTTATCTCCTGGCGCTTTGAGTCTGCATAACCCTTCTGCCTGGACTGAGCTACCTTCAGTCTATCTCGAATCAACTTCACCTTCTCCTCAAACTCTTTGATTAAGTCTGGTCCAAACAACTATCGGTCTCCAACTTCGTCCCATGACAACGGTGTTCGAAATCTCCTTCCATACAATGCCTCGAACGGTGCCATCTTCAGACTGGCTTGGTAACTGTTGTTGTATGAGAACTCCGCACAAGGCAAGTTGTCATCCCAACTAGATCCATAATCTAATGCACAGGCTCTTAGCATATCTTCCAAAATCTGATTGACTCTCTCCGTCTGTCCATCTGTCTGCGGGTGAAACGCGGTGCTAAACTCTAGTCTGGTACCCAAAGTTTCATGTAACTGATTCCAGAACTTTGAGGTAAACTGGGTTCCTCTATCTGATACGATGCTCCTCGGAACTACATGCAGACATACAATTCTGGTCCTGTATATCTTAGCCAACTTTGCACTGGTATAAGTGGTTTTCACAGGGATAAAGTGTGCTACCTTCGTCAATCGGTCTACTACTACCCAGATTGAATCATATCCTGCTTTGGTCCTGGGCATTCCGGTGACAATATCCATGCCAAGCTTCTCCCACTTCCATGCGGGTATTGGTATAGGTTGTAACAATCCTGCTGGCTTCTGATGTTCTGCCTTCACACTCTGGCATACATCACAAACTGCTACATACTCCGCAATATCCTTCTTCATACCGGTCCACCAGAAAATATCCTTTAAATCCAAATACATCTTAGTATTTCCTGGGTGAATCGAGTATGGTGAATCATGGGCCTCCTGTAAAATCAACTTCCCGATCTCCGGGTCATTGGGCACATAGATTCGATCCTCAAACCATAGGGTGTCGTGTTCATCCTCATGAAAACCTTTAGCTCTTCCCTCGCTCATCCTCTCCTTTATGGAGGCAATCTATTTGTCAGCTTTCTGAGCTTCTCTGATTTTATCCATCAGGGTAGACTGGATTTTTAGCGTTGCTACATAGCCTCTCGGAACTATCTCCAAACGTAGTTCTCGTAGGTCCTCGGCTAACTCCTTTGGAAATTCCTCCATCATTAGGGTATTGACATGGCTCTTACGGCTTAGCGCATCAGCTACTACGTTAGCCTTTCCGGGATGATAATGCAATCTCATGTCATAATCCTTAATGAGTTCCAGCCATCTCCTTTGCCTAAGATTCAGCTCCTTCTGAGTGAATATATACTTCAAACTCTTGTGATCCGTATATACTTCACAATGGTTCCCAATGAGAAAATGTCTCCACGTCTTCAACGCATGCACTACGGCTGGTAACTCCAAATCGTGGGTGGCATAGTTTATCTCATGAGGTTTTAGTTGTCGTGAAGCATACGAAACAACTCTTCCTTCCTGCATAAGAACAGCTCCAAGTCCTCGACATGAAGTGTCGCAGTACACCTCATAATCCTTATGTTGATCTGGCAAAATCAACACAGGGGATGATACCAACCTTTTCTTCAATTCCTGGAAACTAGTCTCACATTCTTCGGTCCATCTGAACTTGGTGTCCTTCTTCAACAACTCCGTCATTGGCTTTGCAATCTTCAAGAAATTCTCGATAAATCTCCGGTTGTATCCTGCGAGTCCAAGAAAACTCCGGATCTCTCCAACTGTTGTCGGTGCTTCCCAATTGGTCACAGTGTCCACCTTGGCGGGATCTACTGCTATTCCTTCTCCAGATATAACATGTCCGAGGAATCCGACTTCCTTCAACCAAAACACACATTTGCTAAACTTGGCATATAACTGATGTTCTCTGAGCTTCTCCAATACCAAACACAAATGCTCTTCATGCTCCTCTTCATCCTTCGAGAAGATCAATATATCATCTCTGAACACTACAACGAACTTATCCAAATACTCTATAAACACTTTGTTCATCAGGTTCATAAAGTATGCCGGTGCGTTTGTCAGACCAAATGACATAACGGTATACTCGTACAACCCATACCTAGTGGTAAAGGCCGTCTTAGGTATATCCCGCTCTCGGATCTTCAATTGGTGGTATCCTGATCGCAGATCAATCTTGGAAAATACCTTAGCTCCTTGCAATCTATCGAACAGATCATTGATCATCGGTAATGGGTACTTGTTCTTGATCGTTACTTCATTCAATCCTCGGTAATCAACAACCATTCTTAACGATCCATCCTTTTTCTCCACTAGAAGTACTGGCGAACCCCAAGGCGAAGAACTTGGGCGTATAAATCCTTTATCTAGTAACTCCTTAATCTTCTTCTTAATTTCCTCCAAATCCTTTGCGGGCATCCTATATGGTCTCTTAGAAATTGGCCCGGTGCCTGGCAAAAGTTCAATCAAAAACTCTATGTCTCTATCCGGTGGCATGCCAGGTAACTCCTCTGGAAACACATCCGGATAATCCTTCACTACTGGCACTTCCTCCTGAACAACTCCTGACAAGGAATTTAATCTACTCCTCTTTGACTCATGCCGGGATACATACTTGATCCTTCTTCCTTCCGGCGTAGTAAGCAAAATGGTCTTGCTGGCACATTCAATATTCCCTTCATACTTAGATAACCAATCCATGCCTAATATCACATACAGTCCTTGAGATTCCAATACTATTAGGTCCGAAGGGAAAATGTAATTACCAATCCTTAGGGGCAACTGATCACACCATGACTTAGCCATATACTCCGCTACTGGTGAGGTTACTAACAAGGGCGATCTAAGGGCTTGGGTCGGCAGCTTATACTTATCCACGAATCCCCTTGAAACATATGAATGCGATGCACCAGTATCGAAAAGAACGAGTGCAGTAAAGGACTTAACTAAGAACTTACCTATAACTGCATTTGGTTGCTCCTCTACCTCCTCCACAGTCACGTGGTTCACTTGTCCTTTGTTGAACGGGTTGGGCTTCTTCCCGGCCCTTCCATTACCGTTCACATTCTTAACTTCTGGGCATTCATTAGCATAATGTCCAGTCTTCCCGCACTTGTAACAAGTGACATGGCTAAAATCCCTCTTGGTGGGTGTGGACGGTGCAGGGCGGTTCTGGTTTCCATTGGTTCCATTCCCATTTCCATTGCCATTTCCATTGCCATTCTTAGTGCCATTGTGGTTGTGCGAGCTACCTCCTCCATCGGTATGTTGAAATTGTCCTACCGCTTTAGGGGTAAAGCAGGGCTTCTGCTGAGCTCCAGAATTATACTTTCCTTGCCCATACTTCCTCTTGCGACTCTCAATCTGTTGATGCTTCCTTTCAATCATTAGGGCGCGGTCAACCAACTCCTGGTAGTTATTGAAAGTTGCCACCATCAACTGTACTCTCATCACATCATTCAGCCCTTCCATGAATCTCTCCTACTTCTTGGCATCTGTAGCCACATCATCTGGGTCATATCTAGACAAGGTACTAAACTCATCCACGTACTGGGCTACAGTACAATTCCCTTGGCGCAAATTGCGAAACTCCTGCTTCTTCGTACTCATTACTCCAGTTGAGACATGGGCGGTAGGAAAAGCTTTCTAAAACGGATCCCAAGTGACATTGGCTACGGGGTAAGTGGCTGTGTAATTCTCCCACCATTCTGCGGCTGGTCCAGACAACTGGTGTGCGGCAAATCGCACCTTCTCAGCATCCGAGCAATTGGCGGTGGTCAAATCCCTTCCAATCTTGCGTAGCCAGTCATCAGCCACAATTGGTTCGATGCTGCTAGCAAACACGGGTGGTTGCAACCTTAAGAAACGTGTCAGGTTGTCCACGGGTGGTGGTGGTGGAGGGTTTTTGTTGTTGTTCTGATTGTTCTGAGTGTTCTGGACAAGAAGTTGCATCAGGGTGTTCTGCTGCTGGATCAACTGGGTGAGCTCAGGGGGAATCTCGAATTCACGTCTTGGAGGCATCTAATGGGTGTAGAGGGAAGAGATTAGAATAGAAAAAAGGTCTAAGGGAAAATCACTACCCATATGCACATGAGACAAACACACAATCATATCACACCAATCAATTTCAAACAAGGTCTTACAAATCTAACGATCGTTACAAAGGTGTTCTAAAACTAATATTGGGTGGTAAACTACTAGTCACAGGGTGGCCATCTAAAAATATTGATCGGCAGAGGATTCCATAATATCTGCTCCAGCTTCATCTTCATAGTCTTCATCCTTGCTATCCTCAGCTTCCAAATCCGTATCATCTATGATGATATAATCTTCCGATGGAATCTCCTTGGGTTCTTCTTCCTCGTCTTCTTCTCCCATGAGTATCCCTAACTTCCGGGTCAAATCATCATTCTTCTCCACTAGTATCTTCATCTCCTCCTCATATCCGTCGCGTGTAGACTTGAGTTCTTCTTCTAGCTCCGAATTCCTATTTAGGGCTTTCTTCAAATCTATGATCCCAGCACACATCTGGTGCTCCTGGCGATGAATGCTGCAATGGATATACCCTTCCGGGTGCTGATCATATCCCAATTCTCATCTCGGCGTCCACAAATCTGGTAGATAGTGTCCTTTAGCTCCTACTTGTAGACTTCTCCAATCCTTCCCATAGAAATGTGGGCTGCCATACTCCTTCCTAGGCTCCATGTAGGTGCATTAAAGGAAAATGCTATGAGTGAGGTGACGGGTGCGAACGTCCTTCCTGGAACTTGAGCTTGAATCAACCAACGCTCCTCCTCACGTAGAGTGGCATTGTAGGTTCCAGTGAAACTTGGTAATCCAATGTTGAGATATCTTGTGACTTCCTTCAGGTGTCATCCAAAGGGTGTATCATCATCCGGTTGCATGAACTTGTGCTTTGCTTCCACCATCCTAAAGAGTAGAAAAGATGAGGAGTCAGAAAGAGAAGAGTGAATTGTGCTCTAGGGCTTGTCTTAGTGGTCGTGTCCTATAGCCAGCGTGTGCTCTGATACCATCTTGTAGCGACCAGACCTCAAACACTCTGATCTCTGTTCATCAGTGTCATCCCTGGATCAGTAATGCTGACACACACAATACTTGAAGGATTTATAACAGAGTAGCAATCACACACTTATTACATCGATAGTCCAACGATGAATTTATTACAAATAATATGGCTGAAGGCCATCTAATACGATAACAGCGGAAGGCTTGGAAGATAAGTGAGTCCATCAACTCCAGCGGCATCACTGAGTATAGAACCGCGACCTGAACGGCATCTTACTCGTCGTCTGAAAAGTCTGCAACATGAAACATTGCAGCCCGAAAACGGGTCAGCACATGGAATATGCTGGCAAGGTAACACAAGAGAATGCAATGAAAGTAAAGCTACACTATATGCAATATGGCTGGTAGAAAGCTCTATGGTCAAGTTTTTGCGTAAAGCCAATTTTTCTGTACTTCAAAGGAATGCATTTTAATTAACTATCATGGTAGTTGAAACATCGTTGAGAAGATAGACATCCTCTCAACCCCAATTAAAGTTCATCATTAAACCCAACAAAATTAAATTAAAGTAACATGATGAGATGCACATGAAAATCCAAGTACTAGATACTCAAGACGTCCATAACCGGGGACACGGCTAATCATGATTAGTTTGTACACTCTGCAGAGGTTTGTGCACTTTTCCCACAAGACTCGATCGCCTCCGTTTGGTTTCTCGCACTGCATGTTGTTTGAGAAATGGATGACCGAGACATAGTCTTTCAGAAGCGCTAGCACCTTACGATCGGGCGGACCGTACCAACCTACATCCCCTACATCTGGTAGTCCACCATTGTAAGAGTTCGCACAACTTACTCATACAATGCTAGAGCCCATAATAGCATTGTGGTTGCACACAGAAGTTTCTAGTATGAATAATCTCATGATCCCTTTGAGCCTGGGTGGCGGTCCAAAAGAAAAACAGGCAATCACTGGAATACCTAGATGCCTCAATCCACCCAGATGTGTTATTAATGTTGCCACCTTAAGTTGAACCATTAATTAAACAATTTCACATCTGTCATGGATTTCACTCACCCAATCCACGTCTACGAGCATAGCATGTCCTAACAGCAAACGTAGAAGTAACTCCCAAGGGTTTGAATGTAATGCAGGTAATAGGTACTGCCTCAATCTACTTCCCAATCCCACAAGTTAATTGATCCTACTCATGCAATGTGTGAGGGTTTGACTAATGCAATGAAAACTGGGTAATTGGAAAGCATGATCAAAGTGTTACTTGCCTTGCTGATGATCCGCAAAACCTAGAGACTCAATGTAGCAAGCGGCGCACTCCGGGTACTCTATCGCAATCAAACAAGCATACAATAAGTACTTAACTAATGCACGGTAAAACTCAAACAAGAGATCTAACCAGAAAGTTCAACTTAAGAACTCCGGTTTGCATAAAAAAATCAACTCGAAACAAGCAATGAAACTCAAACTACGAAAGAAATGAGCTCCGAATTACTATATGGCCTAAAGTCATATTTTACAGTAGCCAAAACTTTGTTCAAGTTGATTAAACTTAAAGAGGGCTTCGAGGCGAAGATCTGGGATTTTGAATCACCTGATTCCGACTCTCGAGCGAAAAGAAAAACGAAAAACAAGATCATGGCAGAAATCGCGATCGGAAAAACCATGGATAAATACCCCGAAAAAGAAAAACGACGAACAAGCTAACGAACGAACGTTCGCTGTCTGCGGTTAACTAACGAAAACCGTTCGTTAAAACGAACGTACGGACGAACGTCCGCTAAATAGCTAAACCGAAAAAAACCGAACCGATCTAATCTAAAAAAACGAAATCTACGGTTTTATTACTAAACCGATCGGTTTCTAAAAGAAAACCGTAACTACCTCGACGAACTCTGCCGACTCCGGCGGTGGACGGCGGGGTACTCCGGCGGGGCGGGGCGGCGGTGCGGCGGCGTCGCGGGGCGGAGGCGGCGCGGCAGGCGGGCGGCGGCGGCGTCGGGTGGCGGCGGGTCGGCGGCTGCAGGCGGCGGCGCGGCGCTAGGCGGAGAACCGGCGTGCGGCGGCGGCGGCGCGGCAGGCGGCGGTGATGCGTGGCGGCTAGGGCGACGGGGCTGGCGGCTAGGCGGAGGCGGGGCGGCGGGCTTGGCGTTTCGGGCCGGCTCGGGCGCTTATAAAGCCCAGGAGTCCTCGGCTAGTAAGACTCCTAGTCGGTTTCCTTTTTTTTTTCTACAAGAGTCCCGGCGCAGAAAAACTAACGAAAGAAATACCAAACGGACTTCAAAATTCCCGAAATAAATTTTCACCGTCCTCTAATAATATTTAGGACAAAGTGAACATTTTTCCCGGACCTAAATGCAATTTTGAAAAATGTGTATTTTTCCTATGCAAATAAATCCGCAAATAATTCCAGAAAAATACCAAAAGTGATTTTAATATTTTTCCTCCAATATTTGTGTTATTTTGGAGAAGTCATATTATCTCCGCTCATTTTTTTGTATTTAGAAATATTTTTAGGAGAGAAAAATAATTAGAATCACACTGTCCTCATACCGGTATTCGAGCGAATTCAAATACGAAAACGGTAAAATTCCCAACTCTCTCCGTAGGTCCTTGAGTTGCTTAGAATTTCAAGGAATGCCACGAACAAAAATGCAAAAAGTATGCAATGCAAATATGATCTATGTATAACATCCAAATTGAAAATTTGGGATGTTATAGTTGTTGAGAGAACTTTCACTAGTGAAAGTATGAACACTAGGCCTTATTTCGAAGCATTGCAATACCGTTTTCGCTAACTTTTATTACTTGTTACCTTTCTGTTTTTATAATTTCAGATTACAAAAACCTATATCTACCATCCATATTGCACTTGTATCACCATCTCTTCGCCAAACTAGTGCACCTATACAATTTATCATTGTATTGGGTGTGTTGGGGACACAAGAGACTCTTTGTTATTTGGTTGCAGGGTTGTTTGAGAGGGACCATCTTCATCCTACGCTTCCCACAGATTCATAAACCTTAGGTCATCCACTTAAGTGAAATTTGCTACTATCGTACAAACCTCTGCACTTGGAGGCCCAACAACGTCTACAAGAAGAAGGTTGTGTAGTAGAAATCTTAGACATGCGCTCTTAATTAAACAAAACAAAGAGTACTACTCGGGCTGGCGCTCGCGATCTCCGCTGCCTCCTTCATGCCCAGCTCGTGCCTGATGATCTCTGCTACCTCTTGAGCTTGTGTTGTATTCCCTCGAAGAGGAAAGGGAGATTCAGCACAGTAGCGTAAGTATTTCCCTTAGTTTTTGAGAACCAAGGTATCAATCCAGTAGGAGACCACGCGCGAGTCCCTTGCACCTGCACAAACAAATAAGAACTTCGCAGCCAACGCGATAAGGGGTTGCCAATCCCTATACGGTCACTTACGAAAGTGAGATCTGATAGAGATGATAGTTTATATTTTTGGTTTCTAAGAACAGCAAATAAAAGCAACAAAAGTAAAGTAGATGTAGATTGATATGTTGAGAATAGACCTGGGGGCCATAGTTTTCTCTAGTGGCTTCTCTCATGATAGCGATATTCTACGGTAGGTAAACAAATTACTGTTGAGAAATTTATAGAAAAGCGAATAATTATGAGACTATCTAGGCATGATCATTGTATATAGGCATCACGTTCGAGACAAGTAGACCGACTCCTGCCTGCATCTACTAGTTTTACTCCACACATCGACCGCTATCCAGCATGCATATAGTGTATTGAGTTCATAAGAACAGAGTAGCGCCTTAAGCAAGATGACATGATGTAGAGGGATAAACTCAAGCAATATGATATAAACCCCATCTTTTTATCCTCGATGGCAACAATACAATACGTGCCTTGCTGCCCCTACTGTCACTAGGAAAGGACACCGCAAGATTGAACCCAAAGCCAAGCACTTCTCCCATTGCAAGAACTATAGATCTAGTACGCCAAACCAAAACAATAATTCGAAGAGGCTTGCAAGGATATTATGAGCACACATAAAAAGTTCAGAGAAGAACCAAATATCTTTCATAGATAACCTTGATCATAAACTCACAATTCGTCGGATCTCGACAAACACACCGCAAAAAGAGATTACATTGAATAGATCTCCTCGAAGACCGAGGAGAACTTTGTATTGAGATCCATAGAGAGAGAAGAAGCCATCTAGATACTAGCTATGGACCCGAATGTCTGTGGTAAACTACTCACAACTCATGGTGAGGGCGATGATGATGATGATGAAAGACTCCGTGATAGATCCCCCTCCGGTGGAGCTCCGGAATAGGCTCCAAGATGGGATCTTCATAGGAACAGAAGGTACGACAGTGGAATTAGGGTTTTCTGTCTGTTCACGGAGGTTCTAGGGTAGGTAGAGTTATATAGGAAGAAGGAGGGCACCAGGGGACGCTCGAGGGGGCCACGAGGCAGGGGGCGCGCCCTGGGAAGGGGAGCGCGCTCCCCACCCTCGTGGGCCATCCCTCGATCCCCTGACGTGGTTCCCAAGCTCCGCGTGCGTGATTTTCTCCAAAAATATCTCTCGCGAAGGATTCATTCCGTTTGGACTCCGTTTGATATTCTTTTTCTGCAAAACCCTGAACAGGCAAAAAACAGCAATCTGGACTGGGCCTTTGGGTTAGTAGGTTAGTCCCAAAAATGATATAAAAGTGAATGATAAAGCCCATTAAACATCCAAGACTTCATAAATGATAGCATGGAACAATAAAAAATTATAGATACGTTGGAGACGTATCAATCTCCTGGGTAGGGGCTCCATGGCATCCATCGCACCATACTCGGCAACCATCTTGCCATCCGCGTCCGCCATCTCTTTGGAATAGGTTGCCACAAGCTGGCGTGGGCGACCGCGATCTGGGCTTGGGTGTGCTACATCGTGCCAAGGTATGCCGTGAAGGAACAGATGGCTGCTCGAGTGCTCTCGGCGATTGCCAACTCATCGGCTGTGGGTTGCCTACCATTGTCGAGGAAGCTTTGATCGATTTGTGCGGTGACCACTAAGAGCTGGGCGTGGGCGGCCTCGACATGGTCGTGGGCAGCGTCCATCATGGCTAAGGCCGCCGCGACGGAACGGACAGTTGATGTGCCACTATTGCCAGTTGCTATCCCCGAGGTAGATGTTGCCGCCACCACTTGAGAAGCAACAATTGCAGTTCGGGCTGCCTTGGCCGCCCGGTTGTAGATTTCGGCCGCACTTAGGCAGCTTGTTACCACGCGCATGGCGGCTGCTGTCGGGACCTTGATCCTAAGTCACACCGATCTAGCATGTAACACATCATTTCACTTTGCGACCTCACGCACGGTATCCCCACGGGTGCCACCTTACCTGGCCCGGGACCGTTTGCGCATTTTGGCTCACGTATATGATAGTGTCGCTAGCATCCATATGATAGAGAACCCGGACCGACATAACTAGTTATAAACCAAAAGTGGCGCTAAATTACATGGACATGCATACATGACCCAACAACGCACGTGTCAGTCAGAAGCGAGTGTTGCCGGGCTGTAGCAAGCTAACAGGACTCCGGTATACACCGCGTGACATTTCCCCATAGGGGAGAAACACGGGAGCAAGGAAGGACACATGTCAGTCAATCCATGTGTTTCGGAGAAGTAGCAAGCTACAAAGGCTCAGTGGAAGCACTAGGAGGCATTTCCCCATAAGATAGGCTACCAAGGGTAAGCAACTAGGTGTCGGATCTCACACATACCAAGCATTTCAATAACATACACACAATATGCTCGATATGTGCAAATACAACATGGCATCACAACAAAACTCTATGAATCAAAATATTTATTAATTAGGCTCCGAGGAGCCAGATATTACAAACATGGGTCTCATGACCCAACATACAAGGCATACAAGCAACGGAAGCATAACATGTCTGAGTACAGACAACTACAAATGAAAAAGGCTGAGAAGCCTGATTATCTACAAGACCCTCCCAAGGGTACAAGATCGTAGCTGAGGTAACAAGCTAAACGTCGAAGTCCACACGGAACCACTAGTGAGACTGAAGTCTCTCTACAAAAACATAAATTAAGTAAACGTGAGTACAATTATACTCAACAAGACTTACATCGGAACTAGCTAAATATGCATTAGTATCAACAAAGGGGTGGTGGAGTTTAACTTCAGCAAGCCAGCTTTGACTCAGTGGCTATCCTGTACTACGACTGCTGGTAACTCTTTTGAGGTGGCGCACACGAGTCCACATATTCACCAAATCAATACAACACTATGGATCCACTCCCATCTCCCTATGAGAAGGCCATCCATAGCACTCACGCTTATCTTGCGCATTTTAGATTATCCACTTTCACTTGTCTATGAACGGTACAGGCAACCCAGAAGTCCTTTACCGCGGACGTGGCTATTCGAATATATCATTTATAACCCTATAGGGGTGTACTTCTTCACACACGCTCTCGCCACATACCGCCATGTACACGTCATGTATGTCGGCAAACTTCAAGCGGAAGCCTGGCGAGGGTGTCGGCCACGACCTGACTAACTACGCGAGTCTCTAGTCCAGGTTTATCGCCTATTCGGGTTCCATCTGCAAGGAGATCCAGCCGGGGTGCCGCTCACGGCCCCAAATGATGTGTACATGGTTCCCAAGCCCACCTCACCGGATGGATCTATGCTTGGTACACCGTGTCATGGTGCCTAGTCTGCCCCAAGACCACCTGTACCGGGTGCAACTTGGTAGACTACTAACACAAGCTACAAACACCAGAAACTAGTTGCAACTCATGGATAGAGGACTGATGTCTACTACGCAACCTTCTCCTTGTAGACGTTGTTGGGCCTCCAAGTGCAGAGGTTTGTAGGACAATAGCAAATTTCCCTCAACTGGATGACCTAAGGTTTATCAATCCGTGGGAGGCGTAGGATGAAGATGGTCTCTCTCAAACAACCCTGCAACCAAATAACAAAGAGTCTCTTGTGACCCCAACACACCCAATACAATGGTAAATTGTATAGGTGCACTAGTTCGGCGAAGAGATGGTGATACAAGTGCAATATGGATGGTAGATATAGGTTTTTGTAATAGGAAAATATAAAAACAGCAAGGTAGGAAGTGGTAAACGTGAGCATAAACGATGTTGCAATGAGAGTAGACAAGGCCTAGGGTTCATACTTTCACTAGTGCAAGTTCTCTCAACAAGGAGAACATAATTGGATCATATACCTAGCCCTCAACATGCAGCAAAGAGTCACTCCAAAGTAACTAACAACGGAGAACAAACGAAGATATTATGGTAGGGTACGAAACCACCTCAAAGTTATTCTTTCTGATCGATCTATTCAAGAGTCCGTAGTAATGTTCAATCTATCATAGAGTTCGTACTAGAATAACACCTTAAGATACAAATAAAACAAAACCCTAATGTCACCTATATACTCCATTGTCACCTCAAGTATCCGTGGGCATGGTTATACGATATGCATCACACAATCTCAGAAACATCAATTCAACCAACACATAGAACTTCAAAGAGTGCCCCAAAGTTTCTACCGGAAAGTCAAGACGAAAATGTGTGCCAACCCCTATGCATAGATTCCCAAGGTCACGATACCGGCAAGTTGATCACCAAAACATACATCAAGTAGATCACAAGATATCCCATTGTCACCACAGATAAACATGTGCAAGACATACATCAAGTGTTCTCAAATCCTTAAAGACTCAATCCGATAAGATAACCTCAAAGGGAAAACTCAATCCATTACAAGAGAGTAGAGGGGGAGAAGCATTATAAGATCCAACTAGAATAGCAAAGCTCGCGATACATCAAGATCGTGCCATCTCAAGAACACGAGAGAGAGAGAGAGAGAGAGAGAGAGAGAGAGAGAGAGAGATCAAACACCTAGCTACTGGTACATACCCTTAGCCCCGAGGGTGGACTACCCCCTCCTCGTCATGGAGAGCGCCGGGATGATGAAGATAGCCACCGGTGAGGGTTCCCCCCCTCCGCTAGGGTGCCGGAACAGGGTCTAGATTGGTTTTCGGTGGCTATAGAGGCTTTCGGCGGCGGAACTCCCGATCTAGGTTAATTTCCGAAGGTTTCAGTATTTATAGGATTTTTTGGCGTAGGGCACAAGTCAGGGGGCCCTCCGGGCCATCCACGAGATAGGAGGGCGCACCCCCACCCTCGTGGACAGCCCGTGGCTCTCCCTGGCCCAACTCTTTTATTTCGGGGGCTTCTTTTAGTCCAGAAAAAATCATCAAAAATTGGCTCGTCAATTGGACTCCATTTGATATTCCTTTTCTGCGAAACTCAAAAACAAGGAAAAAACAGAAACTGGCACTAGGCTTTGGGTTAATAGGTTAGTCCCAAAAATAATATAAAAGTGTATAATAAAGCCCATAAAACATCCTAGAAGGATAATATAATAGCATGGAACAATAAAAAATTATAGATACGTTGGAGACATATCAAGAATCCCCAAGCTTAATTCCTGCTCGTCCTCGAGTAGGTAAATGATATAAACAGAATTTTTGATGTGGAATGCTAACCAACATAGTTTTTCAATGTAATTCTCTTAATTGTGGCATGAATGTTCAGATCTGAAAGATTCAAGATAAAAGTCTATATTGACATAAGAAATAATAATACTTGAAGCATACTAACAAAGCAATCATGTCTTCTCAAAATACTATGGCTAAAGAAAGTTATCGAAACAAAATCATATAGTCTCGCTATGCTCCCTCTTCATCACACAAAATGTTCATATCATGCACAACCCCGATTTCAGCCAAGCACTTGTTTTCATACTCTATTCTTTCAAACCTTTCAACTTTCACGCAACACATGAGCGTGAGCCATAGACATAGCACTATGTGGAAAAGAGTGGTGGTTGGGGAGAAGACAAAAAGGAGCAAGATAGTCTCACATCGACTAGGCGTATCAACGGGCTATGGATATGCCCATCAATAAATATCAATGTGAGTGAGTAGGGATTGCCATGCAACGGATGCACTAGAGCTAAATATGTATGAAAGCTCAACAAACGAAACTAGTGGGTGTGCATCCAACTTGCTTACTCACGAAGACCTAGCGCATATGAGGAAGCCCATCGTTGGAATATACAAGCCAAGTTCTATAATGAAAATTCCCACTAGTATATGAAAGTGACTAAGCATGAGACTCTCTATCATGAAAAACACGGTGCTACTTTGAAGCACAAGTGTGGAAAAAGATAGTAGCAATTGTCCCTTCTCTATTTTCTCTCATTTTTTGGAGGGGCTTCTCTCTTTGTTTTTGTTTTTTAGCCCCTCTCTATTTTTTGGGCCATCTTTTTTTGGGCTTTATCTTTTTTGTTTTTTTTGTTTCCTCAGACGGGACAATGCTCTAATAACAATGATCATCACACTTTTATTGATTTACAACTCGATACTAGAACAAAGTATGACTCTATATGAATGCCTCCGGTGGTGTACCGGGATGTGCAATGAATAAAGAGTGACATGTATGAAAAATTATGCATGGTGGCTTTGCCACAAATACGATGTCAACTACATGATCATGCATGGAAATATGACAATATGATGCATGTCATATGAACAGAACGATGGATAGTTGCATGGCAATATATCTCGGAATGGCTATGGAAATGCCATGATAGGTAGGTATGGTGGCTGTTTTCAGGCATATATATGGTGGCTGTTTTGACGAAGGATATTTAGTGGGTGTAAGGTACCGGCGAAAGTTGCGCGGTACAAGAGAGGCTAGCAATGGTGGAAGGGTGAGAGTGCGTATAATCCATGGACTCAACATTAGTCATAAAGAACTCATATACTTATTGCAAAAATCTACGAGTCATCAAAACAAAGCAATCAACGCCTGCTCCTAGGGGGAGGTTGATAGGAGTTAACCATCGTGCGCCCCCGACCTCCACACAAAGGTTGACACTTTACAAATACCTCATGCTCTAACTTCGTCGCATAGCGGTTCACCATACGTGCATGCTACGTGAATGAAGAACCTTAACACAAACATTTCCCAATTTCGTAATAACTCCACTAGCATGACTCTAATATCACTATCCTCATATCTCAAAACATTTATGAAGCATCCAACTTCTCATCATATTCAATGCACTTAGTGTGAAAGTTTTTACTACATTGATATTGGATGTCTATCATGTGAAGGCTAGTTTCATAGCCAAAGCACATTACCATGCTGTTCTAATAGACTCTCAAAAGGATATAAGTGAAGCATGAGAGTTCATCTATTTCTTCAAAATAAAACCACCGCCGTGCTCTAACAGATATAAGTGAAGCACTAGAGAAAACAACAAACTACTCCGAAAGATATAAGTGAAGATCAATGAGTAGTTGAATAATTATGTAACTATGTGAAGACTCTCTAACATTTAAGAACTTCAGATCTTGGGATATTTTTAAAACAGCAAGCAAAACAAAATAAACTAAATTGACGTTTCAAGCAAAACACATATCATGTGGTGAATAAAAATATAGCTCCAAGTATAGTTACCGATAGATGAAGACGAAAGAGGGGATGCCTTCCCGGGGCATCCCCAAGCTTAGGCTTTTGGTTGTCCTTCAATTTTACCTTGGGGTGCAATGGGCATCCCCAAGCTTAGGCTCTTGCCACTCTTTGTTCCATAGTCCATAAAAGCAATACTCAAAACTTGAAAACTTCACAACACAAAACATAGACAAAAATCTCGTGAGCTCCGTTAGTAAAAGAAAACAAACCACTACACAAAGGTACTGTAATGAACTCATTCTTTGTTTATATTGGTGTTAAACCTACTGTATTCCAACTTCTCTATGGTTCATACCTCCCAATATTACTCATAGATGCATTGAAATAAGCAAACAACACACGAAAAACAGAATCTGCCAAAAACAGAACAGTCTGTAGTAATCTGCAGGTTTCGCATAAAAAATTGGTAAACGTGAGGAATTTGTCTATTAATCATCTGCAAAAAGAATCAACTAAATAGCACACTCTAGTGAAATCTGATGACTATTCTTGTGAGCGCTAACGTTTCTGTTTTTTACAGCATGATCATATAGACTTCACACAAGTCTTCCCAAAGTTTCTATTTTGCACAATCACTAATTAAAACATAAAACCACATCTAAACAGAAGCTAGATGCAATATTTATTCCCTAATAGTAGCAAAAACAAAAAATATAAAATTGGGTTGCCTCCCAATGTAGCAACCAGACCTCAAACAGTCTGATCTCCGTGCATCAGTGTCATCCCTGGATCAGTAATGCTGACACGCACGATACTTGAAGGATTTATAAAAGAGTGGCAATCACACACTTATTACATCGATAGTCTGAAGATGAATTTATTACAAATATCATGGCTGAAGGCCATCTAATACGATAACAACGGAAGGCTTGGAAGATAAGTGAGTCCATCAACTCCAGCGGCATCACTGAGTATAGAACCACGACCTAAAAGGGCATCTTACTCGTCGTCTGAAAAGTCTGCAACATGAAACGTTGCAGCCCGAAAAACGGGTCAGCACATGGAATATGCTGGCAAGGTAACACAAGAGATGCAATGAAAGTAAAGCTATACTATATGCAATATGGCTGGTGGAAAGCTCTATGGTTAAGTTTTTGCGTAAAGCCATTTTTTCCCTACTTCAAAGGAATGCATTTTAATTAACTATCATGGTAGTTGAAACATCGTTGAGAAGATAGACATCCTCTCAACCCCAATTAAAGTTCATCATTAAACCCAGCAAAATTACATTAAAGTAACATGTTGAGATGCACATGAAAATCCAAGTACTAGATACTCAAGACATCCATAACCGGGGACACGGCTAATCATGATCAGTTTGTACACTCTGCAGAGGTTTGTGCACTTTTCCCACAAGAATCGATCGCCTCCGTTTGGTTTCTCGCACTGCATGGTGTTTGAGAAACGGATGACCGAGACACAGTCTTTCAGAAGCGCTAGCACCTTACGATCGGGCGGACCGTACCAACCTACATCCCCTATGTCACAGCCCTAGACCAGCCCTTGCTGCCTTGCTTGGTCTTAGTGTGCATCATGTTTAAATTTCTCAGAAACTGGAAATGGGGATGCTCAAACCCTAGCACTAAATGAACTTAACTAGGGTCAAATTAAAATCTTTTTCAATGAACCCAAAATGCCCCTTGGAAAAGTTCATCATTTTTTGATTGATTAAAAACCTCTGCCAAAAATGTTGCACATATTTCTAGGACCATTCTGGATTTTGAATTAAATCACATCTTACTTGCATTTGGGCATTTAAATTTTATATATTACTTTAAATGCTCAAATAATCCTAAACTGAAATGTTCCATGTTGGTTATATGCTAAACAGTGGGCATGAGCAGTTTGGTGATTTTTGAAAGTGCCTAAGCATTTTTAGAAAAGCCACAAAGTTACAAAAGCAATAGATAACAGAAACAGAAAGAAAAGAGAGAGAGAGAGAGAGAAGCTTACCTGAGGCCCACTTACCTGGTTTCCCAGCAGTTTCGGCCCAGCCCACCTGGCCCTCCCCTGTCGTCTTCCTCGTGACAGAAGGACGAGGGCGTGTGCCCGGCGACCGCAACCACGCGCCGGCCACCTCCAGCCTGTCTGCCTCCTCCCCGACGCCCTGGACGAGCGCCACGACACCCCTTGGACCCCCTGCACCTCTCCCTCTCTCCCCAGAACGCTCCCCCTCCTTCGTTTCCCCCCACCGAACACGGCCGTCGCTGCCGTTCGCCGTAGCCGCAGCCACCGCCTCCCCCTCGTCCCCTCGACGTGTCTACGGGCTCCGCCACGGACCCGTGAATCTACACGCCCACGCACGCGAGCTCGGGAGCCTCTTAGCGTCTTCCCCGACCTCGTCTTGAAGCTCCGGCCGCCCGAGATCCCCCTCGACGCCCTGCTCTGCTCCGAGCCTCCCCCGAGCCCACGTCGACGCCTCTGCACCCACCGTGAGCCCCCGAGCCGTTTCCCCCTTCTCCCCTAGCCGCGCATGACCTCTAGGCCATAGCTCCGCCACGGCAGAACTCCGACCGCCGCTGAGCTTGTCGCCGTCGTGGCCACAGACGCGCAAGCTCGGAACCGAGCACGTCACCGTGCTCAGCAGCTCCGTAGCAAGCTAACGCACCCACTAGCTCACCTCCCCGTGCCCCGCAGCACCTAACTCAACGGCGCTCGATCGTGGCCGCCGCCGCGAGCTCCGTTCCGACGAGCTCCGCCGTCCCCGTGTCCTCCCGTTCCCTCCATTAGATGCGCGATCTCCCCAGCTACGCGTAGCACCAAGCCGCCGTCCAAATGGTCGTCGGAGGGCGATTTCCGAGCACCGCCGCCACGTTTGGCCTCGCCGGCGTCGAGCCGCCGGTGGGTTTGACCACCTTGACCACGGCTGGACCCCCCCCTGTGTCCATGACATGTGGGGCCGGCCGTTGATTAGTTTTAGTTTAGGTTTTAATTAAGTACTAATCTCTGTGCTTAGCTCTTTGAGTCACTGACACGTGGGGCCAACCCCTGTTAAATTAGTTTAGTTTAAAACTAAACTTAATTAGGCCCTGAGAGACTGACACGTGGGGCCACCCCCACTAACACTTTTAGTTAGGATTATTTTAGCACTTTTTTAACATGGTTAGATAAGTGGGTCACTGACCAGTGGGCCCCACTGGTCAGGTTTGACCCAGGGCAGCCCTTTGACCCTACTGACGTCATGCTAACTCAATGCTGACGCAGTATCTATTTCCTGTAATTTTAAATAAATCAGAAATGATTTATTTATTTCAGAAAATAGCCAAAACTTCTAAAAATCACAGAAAATAATCTATAACTCAGATGAAAATAATTTATATATGAAAAATGATCAGAAAAATCCAAGGAATCTGTTTATGGCATTTTCATGCATGTTTGAACAAGTTAAACGTGCTGATCAGGTCAAATCAATTAAATGGCATTTAAATAATCACATATGGAGTTTGAATTTGAACCTTTGATTCAAACCAACTTCATTTAACATGGTTGCTAGTTACATTAGCTCGATCAACAGCATATTGCCATGTCATGATCATGCATCATATTGTCGCATTGCATTGATTGTGTTCTTTCTCTGTTGCCGGTGTTTGTCCCCTTTCAGTAGACGTGTTCCGACGATGTGATCGATGACACCGATGAAGACTTATTGTTATCTTCAAAAGTGTCAGGCAAGCAAAACCCCATTGAGCATTCCGATACAATCCCACTCTCTCGCTCTTGCTCTCTTTTACTACATTAGGACAACAACGCTTCAACTGTTACTTGCTACGGTAGTTGAACCCCTTTCCACTGCATGACCCGTCATTGCCACAGTAAATAGTTGAAACCCACTAGTATGAGTAGGAGTTGTTTGAGCCATGTTGTGCCTACTCATTCATGCTTTCTGGTTATGCCTACTATTGCTTAGACTTGTGTCAGGTCTGATTCATCGGGGATGAATTGGAATGTGGTGAACATGTCCTACTGTTGAGAGCTAAGTGTGTGAACATGATTTGGTAAAGGTAGCGATGAGAGGCCATGTAGGAGTACATGGTGGGTTGTCTCATTGCAGCCGTCCTCAGGAACTGAGTTCTGTGTTGGTTGGTCCATGAAACAGCTACTACCACACATTGGGATCCTTAATTGACTCTCTCGACTTATTAATCAACATGATATCTGTCCAGGAGTTGCAACTAGTTTCTGGTGTTTGTAGTTTACTGGAGGTCGTGCGCAGCGCTGACTTTCCGGGTGGGCTGTGACGCGGCAGGTACGTGGCACGGTGTACCGATCGCCCGTTTCGTGATGCGGGAACCCTGTACACATCGTTTGGGGCCGTGAGCGACACCCCGGCCGGATCTCCCCACGGATGGAACCCAAATAGGCGATAAGCCTGGACGAGAGACTTGCGTGGTTAGTCAGGTCATGGCCGACACCCTCGCTGGGCCTCCGCTTGAAGGTTGCCGAGTACATGTCGTGTAAACGGCGGTAAGTGGTGAGAGCGTGTGTGAAGAAGTACACCCCTGCAGGGTTAACTATAATCTATTCGAATAGCCGTGTCCGCGGAAATGGACTTCTGGGTTGCCTCTACAGTTCATAGACAAGTGAAAGTGGATACTCTAAAACGCGCAAGATAAGCGTGAGTGCTATGGATGGCCTTCTCGTAGGGAGACGGGAGCGGATCCATAGTGGTGTATTGATTGGTGAATATGTGGACTCGTGTGCGCCACCTCAAAAGAGTTACTTGCAGTCGTAGTTTAGGATAGCCGCCGAGTCAAAGCTGGCTTGCTGCAGTCAAACACCACCACCCCCTTTGTTGATACTGATGCATATGTAGCTAGTTCTGATGTAAGTCTTGTTGGGTACCTTTGTACTCACGTTTGCTTAATTTATGTTTTGCAGAGAGACTTTAGTCTCGCTAGTGGTTCCGCGTGGACTTCGACGTTTAGCTTGTTACCTCAGCTACGATCTTGTACCCTTGTAGGATCTGGTAGATAGTCAGGCTTCTCAGCCTTTTTCATTTGTAGTTGTCTGTACTCAGACATGTTATGCTTTCGTTGCCTGTATGCTCTGTATGTTGGGTCATGTGACCCCTGTTTGTAATAAATGCTATGATGGCTCTTCTGGGCCTTTATCTATATGAGTTGTTGAGGTATGTTGTGATGCCATGTTGTACAACACATACTTGCATGTTATGCGTACGTGTAATGTGTACTGCTATGTGTGGGATCCGACACCTAGTTGTTTACCTTTGGTAGCCTATCTTACAGGGAAATGTCTCCTAGTGCTTCCACTGAGCCTTGGTAGCTTGCTACTGCTCCGGAACACTTAGGCTGGCCGGCATGTGTCCTTGTTCGTTCCGGTGTCTGTCCCTTAGGGGAAATGTCACGCGTTGTTGCTTTAAGTCCTTGTAGCTTGCTACGACTTGGGTTCATACGTTGATGACCGACACGTTCGTTGCTGGGTCATGTATGCCTGTCTCTGTAATTTAGTGCCACTTTTGGTTTATAACTAGTCATGTCGGCCCGGGTTCTCTGTCATATGGATGCTAGCGACACTATCATATATGTGTGCCAAAATGCGCAAACGGTCCCGGGCCAGGTAAGGTGGCACCCGGGGAAATACCGTGCGCGAGGCCGCAAAGTGATATGGTGTGTTACGGGCTAGACCTGTGTGACTTAGGATCGGGGTCCTGACAGTTTTGGTATCAGAGCCTGACTGCCTGTAGGATTAGTAAGCCAAACTGGTTGAAGTTGTGTCTAGAAATTCTTTAGTTATATAAGGGAATTGATTGTGGAAGGGAACGTAAGGCTCTTTTTACTCCTTTACCTTATGACCTTCTGATCTGAGTCACCTTCTTCTTTCTACGGGGATTAAGAACTAGGCTTTCTCTTATGTCTATCAGGATCACGTTAATTGTGGATTCAACTCTTAGTTCAGTTTATTCTATTTTTGTGTGTTCAATTGTTGATCTCAGAACCTTGACATTATGATGTTGAGTGGTTATGCTATCTTGTGCACGAGTCTCAAAAATATTTTCGAGCATTTACAGCCGTTATGCTGTCCGAGTCATTCCAGGTTTTTAAATGTCTGATGCATTTGCAAACCATTCCTATCTGTTCTTAATGTCCTTTTAGGCCAGATTAAGCACACTAGTCAGTATGTTGAGGTACTCTGCTACCTCGACATATATGTTGGATTTATTATTATGACCCTAGGTGTCTTAGAAGGTCACCCAGTAATGCAGCAATACGATGTATCCTCAGTGTGATGATTCTGGCCGTCATTCTCAAAAGCATCCCGTGATGCCATTTAGTTAGTAGGCATTCTACTCCTGGGTTCTTGAACCCAAGATTCTTTCTACCTACTTCATGTTGGTAGTATTTGCTCGTCCCTTTAGGATATTAGTAACCTTGTGATAGTCCTCGAGGTCCGTGGTATATCCTTCTTCCAAATACCATGAACCATCATGGCAGAAGTTCTTCTGAACCAAAAGATAACAACCCGAGTGCTCTTGAGTAGTAATCCATTCATATTGTGACTCTGCCAATTCTACTTTCCGCATGGGTTATCCGGAAGACATATGTTGAACTCGTTCGACATGTTAATCTATGCATCCACAACTCAGAAGTTATATGTTCCTTGAGTTGTCTCCTTTTAGTTGTATTATGACCCTCATCTATCAATTGATAGCCAGGAGTAGTTGTGCACTTGTGTTCATAGATGCCTTTTACTCTTGTGATCCGTCAATTCATTCTATCTCGGAATGACTAGGAGAAACAAACTCCAGTACCCTATCCATATCCCGGATTTGGTCAAAGAAGTTGTACTTCGCAGATGAAGAATGCTAATGCAGCTTCTAAACTGTTCTATCCTGGAGTATTATCATCTTTATGTCAAGAATGTCGTGAGAATTGCATTATCTCTTATGAATTCTTGATGTAGTAATACTTCTTGCCATTACTGTTCATCCCTCGGTTTCCGTGTTATTGTAACCGGAATGCTGACAAGTGAATTGTGATGTGTGAAATTAATACTCCTAGCAACTTCGTTGCTTGGTAGTTAAAGGACAACAACCTCATCCTTAGCGAGTTGATTATTGAATCATCACCCTAAGGTTGATCGTGCTACCTAGTCCACTTCCCTGGTGCACTCCTTGATTGATGAGTTAGGATTGTGTTAAGTCCTTGCTCATTTGATCATATCGTCTTGCTCTGAAAGGCAAGATTGTTCTCGAGCTTAGTAACATATCGATGGTTCGTGATTTTCTGAATATCTTCTCGGAAGTATTACCAGGTTGTTCCCTGACCGCTATGTTGAATTCGTGATCAAGTTGGTTCCTTATAAACCACCACTTCTCTAAGAATCTGTATTGGATACCCTGAACTGGTTGGTTAAGCTAAAACAATAACTTGGAGAGTTGGAAGATAAAAGCTTGCCAGCTTAGTTCATCTCAAGGAGTATATTTGCGTGTGTTGAAGATAGATGATATCCTCATCAATTGGTCCCTGTGATCAGTTGTTGGACCTATTGTCATATCAAAACTTTGATTTGAGTATGGGCTATCATCAAATCAAATCAGAACCAACGATGTTCATAATGTTGTCTTACTCGTGGTTGGTCCCACGAGCATACCTCATTATATCCCCTTGGTCTGACTAATACTATCACTTGTTCACATAATTATGGAATTCCATCTCCATGGAAATCTGGATGGATTGTTGTTGAGCCCGTCAACAAACATCCTTATCTTCTCCATGATTTTGTAGGACATTAAGCTAGTGTTGGAAATTTGGTAAGCATTGCCTTCGTGTCCCGTTCATGAGGTATATGTTGGTGGAAGAAGTGACTTTCTCCGAGTTCACGTGCGTTAGGTGCAAGTTGCCGCCATGGGTTCGAGAAAGTTAGTTTTGCTTCCTGTGGAATCATCTCAAGTCAGTCATGCATACGTGCGAAGTATTCTGTGGTTTGGAGACTTGCAACCTTCACTCTATACGTATCCCTAGCACACCAAGCCACTGACTGATATGTTCAAGAAAATGAAGTCTGTTGTGCTAATCCTAGGTCATGCACATGACTTCGCTATCCTCGATGATGGTTCCCAACCAAAACGCGGTAGCATCTTATTATAAGACTACCATGTGGTCACGTTTGTCTGGGACAACGTGTTCACCGTTACGTAGCAGAACTAGCTCATGTTTTGGAGCTGCTATCGTAGTTCATTCCCGAGAATCTCGCAACGCCGTCTCGTCGAATTGTGTTGCAAACATTCATTCTTTCTAGACTAGATAAGTCTGGAATATCCTGACACCAACCAGAACTAAATCTCAGGCAGATATGATGGTTGGTGCATTTCCCAAGAACTATAATATTGGTCTCTGGATTACTGGTAAAGTGGATGTCGTGGCCAACACACCTAGCCGGAAGACCTATTGATGTAGTATCTTGATTGAAGAAGTTGGCCACCTCCCCATAAGGACTTCGTAGGATTTACTCCCTAGTTGTTCGTTATGGATTCTTGTGCTCCCGAAGTCCAACCTTTATTTGATGTTCGAGATGCCAAACATATCTATGAATGGCTTACGCTAACACATCAAGGAGAACATTAGAAGCGGAGTGCTAAATGTCTCTCGGTCGATCATCCAGGTTTTGCCCTTTGACTCCGCTAAGGTGAAACCCGAGAAGGTGTCATCTTTCTTTGCATCTGCATCATCCATCATTATTCATCATGGTGGTATGTGATGTTGCCAGGATCCTTGACACGGATATTGGTAAAACCTTGATGATTATGGAAATGCTCAAGTTCATGAGAGCACGCACAAGCACTAGGTGTTATCCTCGACACTAACCGGGATTGCTCCCAGTGTTCTTGGTTATACTATAACCTCTCAAAGACTAGTTTCACTCTCTACTGTTGGGATTCTTCCCAGTTACCAGAATCATTCCCAGCATTTGCATTTTGCTCCCAGCTTGCATAGCCAATGTGCCAATTCTCCATGGGTTACTGTTCTCAATCACTGCTGCTCAGGATTATCCTCAAAAGTGGTCCTACCATAGGTCCCATCCATTTCCGATGATAAACAAAATTATCCCTTGTGTTGTCTTTAACAAGGTAGTCCACATCATCCATTCTAGCCGAGAATGTCATTCTCTCGAACTCCGTCAAACGATCGATTGTTTTGCCTTAGGCTGGTATAGGGAATTTCAATGATCTCTATATCAAAAGTAATTCTTTTTGCCACTTAAGGGAATAACTCTTCGAGTCACCTTCTCTAAGGTGCCCCGTCTAGTGGTATCGATCACCATCTTCTTAGGTGTGGAATTATTGCCACTAGGTGAACCTTCATCGTTTGTTTCACTCCATCCCCCTGGAGGTGTATTCCGTGTCTCATCTCAAGAGACGTTTCAACGTCTCACTCCAAGAGCTGATCTTGAGTTGCCCAATCTTTCACAAGATCAACTACTGCGGAGTTTCTTTCGTCGTCACTGTGTTGGACAAAGACCTTAAAAGCCAGGATGTCAGGATCAACATGATGCAAGCAATCAACATTCATATGAAGGACAGCTGGATCATGAAGATTGTGTTAGTTAGTGTCCCCTCTGATTTCTTACCCTACGCTCGAATCTCGGGACGAGATTCTTGTTTAGTGGGGGTGAGTTGTCACAGCCCTAGACCAGCCCTTGCTGCCTTGCTTGGTCTTAGTGTGCATCATGTTTAAATTTCTCAGAAACTGGAAATGGGGATGCTCAAACCCTAGCACTAAATGAATTTAACTAGGGTCAAATTAAAATCTTTTTCAATGAACCCAAAATGCCCCTTGGAAAAGTTCATCATTTTTGGATTGATTAAAAACCTCCGCCAAAAGTGTTGCACATATTTCTAGGACCATTCTGGATTTTGAATTAAATAACATCTTACTTGCATTTGGGCATTTAAATTTTATATATTACTTTAAATGCTCAAATAATCCTAAACTGAAATGTTCCATGTTGGTTATATGCTAAACGGTGGGCATGAGCAGTTTGGTGATTTTTGAAAGTGCCTAAGCATTTTTTAAAAAGCCACAAAGTACGAAAGCAATAGATAACAGAAACAGAAAGAAAAGAGAGAGAGAGAAGCTTACCTGAGGCCCACTTACCTGGTGGCCAAGCAGTTTCGGCCCAGCCCACCTCGCCCTCCCCTGTCGTCTTCCTCGTGACAGAAGGACGAGGGCGTGTGCCCGGCGACCGCAGCCACGCGCCGGCCACCTCCAGCGTGCCTGCCTCCTCCCCGACGCCCTGGACGAGCGCCACGACACCCCTTGGACCCCCTACACCTCTCCCTCTCTCCCCAGCACGCTCCCCCCTCCTACGTTTCCCCCCACCGAACACGGCCGTAGCCGCCGTTCGCCGTAGCCGCAGCCACCGCCTCCCTCTCGCCCCCTCGACGTGTCTACGGGCTCCGCCACGGACCCGTGAATCTACACGCCCACGCACGCGAGCTCGGGAGCCTCTTAGCGTCTTCCCCAACCTCGTCTTGAAGCTCCGGCCGCCGGAGATCCCCATCGACGCCCTGCTCTGCTCCGAGCCTCCCCCGAGCCCACGTCGATGCCTCTGCACCCACCGTGAGCCCCCGAGCCGTTTCCCCCTTCTCCCCTAGCCGCGCATGACCTCTAGGACATAGCTCCGCCGCGACAGAACTCCGGCCACCGCTGAGCTTGTCACCGTCGTGGCCACAGACGCGCAAGCTCGGAACCGAGCACGTCACCGTGCTCAGCAGCTCCGTAGCAAGCTAACGCACCCACCAGCTCACCTCCCCGTGCCCCGCAGCACCTAACTCGACGGCGCCCGATCGTGGCCGCCGCCGCGAGCTCCGTCCCGACGAGCTCCGTCGTCCCGTTGTCCTCCCGTTGCCTCCATTAGATGCGCGAGCTCCCCAGCTACGCGTAGCACCAAGCCGCCGTCCAAATGGTCGCCGGAGGGCGATTTCCGAGCACCGCCACCACTTTTGGCCTCGCCGGCGTCGAGCCGCCAGTGGGTTTGACCACCTTGACCACGGCTGGACCCCCCCCCTGTGTCCATGACATGTGGGGCCGGCCGTTGATTAGTTTTAGTTTAGGTTTTAATTAAGTACTAATCTCTGTGCTTAGCTCTTTGAGTCACTGACACGTGGGGCCAACCCCTGTTAAATTAGTTTAGTTTAAAACTAAACTTAATTAGGCCCTGAGAGACTGACACGTGGGGCCACCCCCACTGACACTTTTAGTTAGGATTATTTTAGCCCTTTTTTAACATGGTTAGATAAGTGGGTCACTGACCAGTGGGCCCCACTAGTCAGGTTTGACCCAGGACAGCCCTTTGACCCTACTAACGTCATGCTTACTCAATGCTGACGCAGTATCTATTTCCTGTAATTTTAAATAAATCAAAAATGATTTATTTATTTCAGAAAATAGCCAAAACTTCTAAAAATCACAGAAAATAATCTATAACTCAGATGAAAATAATTTATATATAAAAAATGATCAGAAAAATCCAAGGAATCTGTTTATGGCATTTTCATGCATGTTTGAATAAGTTAAATCTGCTGATCAGGTCAAATCAATTAAATGGCATTTAAATAATCACATATGGAGTTTGAATTTGAACCTTTGATTCAAACCAACTTCATTTAACATGGTTGCTTGTTGCATTAGCTCAATCAACAGCATATTGCCATGTCATGATCATGCATCATATTGTCGCATTGCATTGATTGTGTTCTTTCTCTGTTGCCGGTGTTTGTCCCCTTTCAGTAGACGTGTTCCGACGTTGTGATCGATGACACCGATGAAGACTCATTGTTATCTTCAGAATTGCCAGGCAAGCAAAACCCCATTGAGCATTCCGATACAATCCCACTCTCTCGCTCTTGCTCTCTTTTACTGCATTAGGACAACAACGCTTCAACTGTTACTTGCTACGATAGTTGAACCCCTTTCCACTGCATGACCCGTCATTGCCACATTAAATAGTTGAAACCCACTAGTATGAGTAGGAGTTGTTTGAGCCATGTTGTGCCTACTCATTCATGCTTTCTGGTTATGCCTGCTATTGCTTAGAGTTGTGTCAGGTCTGATTCACCGGGGATGAATTGGAATGTGGTGAACATGTCCTACTGTTGAGAGCTAAGTGTGTGAACACGATTTGGTAAAGGTAGCGATGAGAGGCCATGTAGGAGTACATGGTGGGTTGTCTCATTGCAGCCGTCCTCAGGAACTGAGTTCTGTGTTGGTTGGTCCATGAAACAGCTACTACCACACATTGGGATCCTTAATTGACTCTCTCGACTTATTAATCAACATGGTCGAGGTGGCTGCTCCGGTTCTGTGGTGACTTGCCTCCTTCGCGCCACCACCGGAGCAGCCACCTCGACGGGCAACTGCGTCGCCCAACTTGCCGTGGCCGTGACCGAGACCTTGCCTTGTTTTTGTTGCTGTGGTTGATTCTCCTAGGACCTCAGAGGCGTCAAGTCCCTCGCCATGTACATCTAAGCACGGTTGCTTCAAGATCGTCTTCGGTGATTTCGCCAAGTACACCTCAAGACCGACAAGTTCAACTACGACTCGAGACCGAGACCAGCAAGACCGCTATGAACGAACGGCTACACGATGCGTCAAGTTCCTCTCCGATGGCCAAGTTCCACTACACATGGCGATGCGACAAGTACCCCTACCGATGACCGTGAACGACTACGAACGGAACGACTACTTCCCTCTACGAACGTGTACCACGACCCGCGAGTACCACTACTTCCTCTACGATCTCGAGCCGCCCCGAAACGAACGTTCTGAAGGTATAACCTCGAGACGATGACCCGTGGATGAATGCTTGTGGTTGTATGAGATGTTTTCCCTTGTGTGCACCGTGCCCGTTTCGTCCTTTGTCATGCTCCTCGGTTGCCTCATCGCCGACTCGTGGGAACCCGGTGACGGGATCACCCCGCCTTTCATCTTGTTTCGCTCGCTCATGCCTCCCTTCATCTTTTGCACCGGTCTCTCAACGAGTTACCGGAACCGAGATGTTGCCGTTGCATCATTTTTGGATCGTTGCCGTGGCACCTTTTCTTTCCATCACGGTGACAATATTTCATATCTTCTTCATGTCAACTTTTAATAAAAATTGCATAAAACTTGATCATGTCATCCGCATCATGTTAGCAACATTAAAAATGTGTGAATTGTTGTTGCTTTAATAATTGCTAAACATGCATATGGGGTTTTCCGGAATTGTTGTTTGTCATTCCGGTCTCATTTAAACTTGCCTAAATAGGTAGTTTTCTCTTGCTTCACCTCTTGCCATGTTGACAAACATTCAATCTTGTCTTGTAAATAAACGAGAGTCAATTAAATAATTAAAATGTGGTGTTTCGTCAATATGCAACTCGTTGCATATTGAGCTCCACTTAACTTGTAGTACTTGTTTGTGCACTTTGCCATGCCATGCATATTTAAACCGGACATGCATCATACTTGTTTGTGCATCATGCCATGGTTATGATATGTGTGTTTACTATGTTGTTTGCTTCTTTCCGGTTTGCTTCCCTCGTTAGCTTCGGGTTCATTCCGGAGTTGTGAGGTTCTGTTCGTCTACTTCATGGACTTGTTCTTCTTCCTTGCGGAATCCCAGGCAAGATGATCATACCCTTGGATACCTTTACTACCATTGCCATGCTTAGTTGTCTCGATGCTATCGTTACATGTCGCGCTACCCATCTTTTATGTTAGCCTCTCCTTGTTGCCATGAAACCTCTAACCTTTGACACCTTCCTAGCAAAACCACTGTTTGACTATGTTACCCACTTGCTCAGCCCCTCTTATAGCGTTGTTAGTTGCAGGTGAAGATGAAGATCGTTCCAGGAGGGAACTTGTTGTTGGTATATCACAATATGTATTATTATTATTAACACACCTATATACTGGGCATGGGTGGAAGGCTTGGCCTTTTGCTCGGTGTTTTGTTCCACTCATGCCACCTTAGGCGCCGATAAACCGGCATTATGTTCCTTGATTTTGCGTTCCTTACACGATGGGTATATGGGGACCCCTTGACAGTTTGTCTTTGAATTAAACTCCTCCAGCAAGGCCCAACATTGGTTTTAATTTGCCTCATAATAACAACTTAATTAATTAATTAAATTTGCATAGGGGGTCGCGTCCCCGGGGATTCTTCAACATAGCAGGGGGGGCCAGTGCTGATGGTGTTGGTCCCAAACGGGGGTTCTGCGGGGCCGCCACGGGGAAACTCGAGGTATCTGGTATAACCTGTAGAATCGCCCATCCGGTCGTGGCCTGAGACGAGATACGCACGGCTACTATCAGGGTGTCGGCACGCCGGGAGGTCTTGCTGGACTTGTTTTACCATTGTCGAAATGTCTTGTGCACCGGGAAGCCGAGCCTGATCGGATTTCCCTAAGATAAGGGGTGATGATATTATATTTATCACTTCAGCTAATCGTGAGAGCTTGTGATGGGCTAAGTTGGGACACCCCTGCAGGGTTATGATCTTTCGAAAGCTGTGCCCGCGGTTAAGTGGCAGATTGGAATTTGTTAATGTCCGGTTGTAGAAAACTTGACAGAGGATCCGAAGTAAAACACAACTGTGTGAGTAACCGTGACTGTCTCTTTTCACTTTGAGAAGAGAACATGGTGGGGTTATGTTTGACTCGTATGTAGTTTAGGATCTTTAGCGATCACTACTAGTTTGCGATCGTTTGCGTAGATGCTCATCTTATTCTTGTACTCGTAAGTTAGCCACCATATTATGCTTAGCCGTTGTTGCAACCTCACCACTTTACCTCTTCCTACCCACAAAGCTTTGCTAGTCTTGATACCCATAGTTATGGGATTGCTGAGTCCTCGTGGCTCACGGATACTACAACACCAGATGCAGGTTCAGCCGAGATTGATGCAGAAGATGGACCAGAACTTCCGGGAGTTCCATGAAGAGCATGGCCGTATGCTTGTGACGTTTTCGACGATCAGTAGTGGTTTCTACTAGGGGCGATTCAGACCTGTGGCTTTATGTTTTTGGTATCTTTCATTTTGGATCTTCGCCCGTAGTCGGGTTGTGATGTTTTGAATGATGTTTTGCTTATATAATGTATTGTGTGAAGTGGCGAGTGTAAGCCAACTATCTCCTTTTGCAATTTCATCCCTATTTTTACATGAGTCGTGCAAAGATACCAAACTTGAGATCATTCCAGAATGGGCTTATACCTTTAAGTCGTGCCTCGACACGTAGGAGGTATAGTCCCATCCTGGGCATTACAAGTTGGTATCAGAGCCTTCTCCGACCTAGAAGCCCCCACTGATTGATCGAATCGTTGATGGTTGAGTCTAGGCACACACTTGAAAATGTTTCGAGTCCTATATATATATATATATATATATATATATATATATATATATATATATATATCGGAGAGTAGGATTTCTTTTGCTCCTCATCTCTTTTCACTCTGGTGAGGACTCCTGACGATTAATTTTGTCTCTTCTACTCTAAAAAATTCACCAATTTTTTTTTTGGATCACGCGAGTATTGTTTGGATTGTTCCGATGTCTTTGTGACGAGAACATTGTTCTCGATGTCTCCTGTCATTTAGGGGTTGTGGCAGTGTCCCGGGGAGTTGAGCTCCGAGGTGTTGTCGTCACAAATGTATCGCAGCAGTTCTGGAATACTTAAGACGGCCGACATCGAAAACTCTCCTATGCGGTTAGTGGCAAGATAACCCCGACATCACCCAGTACTGGGGAGGTAGTTCGGGATTATTGCCATAGCTTGTATAGTAGATGCGTTTCTAAGGTCCGAGGTAAACGGTTTCCGGAAATAACTGGTTATGTGTTGAAGGATGGATACAGCTGGATGTAGGATTAGAGTTGAGTGCGCGATGCTTCCCCTGTATCCCCAACACTTGATTGCATAACTGGAAACTTTCGGAAATTAATAGGTGGGTTCATCTAGTAGCTCGTAGGCATTCTTCCAACGAATGCATGATATGAAGTTCGGGGTTCTACATTGAGTGAAGTGGTTTTATGGGCTTGTTCCGATTGGGAGTTGCATCTTAAAGGGTCCTTGGCTATGCTGATCCGGGGATTGCAAAACCCTTTTGTAACACGTTCCATGAGCTTTCAGCACGAATATGTGGAACGAAGCTTCTATGTTGTATTTGTTCTTATGCTCCTTCTTGTTTTATTTACCTTTTGTTCTCCCAACTGGCTTCTTGACAAGTTGATGTACCTACGGAATTCGTTCGTTCAATTCTCTGTTCGGATGCTATTGTGAAGATATTGTAGCAACATATCTATCCTTTGTTTTGATTTGATTCTGGTATTCGAGTTGCTTCGATGTCAAATGTTGATTCCATACCTTTCCTAATCGGCGTTCTCATATTTCTATGGGAGTGCTAATTCCTCTTGACCATCAAGATTTCCATGTTAAATTCTTCTCAACCGGCCTCCTTTGCTTCGAGTTAATCCGATCTTTTCATCATCTGCAAGATCAACTCTCAGTCTTTTCTCAAAGGTGTATATTTCTTTCATCCCAAGTTGTCTTTGTTTTACCCACCCTCCCACCCTTCTTCTTCTTGGAACCAGTAATTCTCAGATGAAGTATCCATTTTATTCATGTGAGGTTTCTTCATTCATTTCCTTCAATGTTTTTATCCGGTGATTATCGTGAAGATGCTCAAGAGTTTCAAGTTCATCATTCATAATTCCAATATTCTTCTCCGGTGGACCAAATCCAAGCTTCCGTATTGATCATATCTGTGCCTCTTGTGTCACATGTTTTCCAATATGGGAATTAATTATCCGAAGGCTCTCTTATTCATTCAACTCTCCTATCCATATCCGGCTTGTACAAGGTATCTCAGAAGATTCGTGTTTCCATTCTTATTTTGTTCAAGCTATTTTGAGGATTACCATCTTATTAAGGCCATTTAATTCAACCGGTGCAATATCTCTTCAGCAATCTTTTTCAACGGTGATTTCTTTAGTGGGCCCTAACCCACAAGTCTTTTCCCAGGATCTTACCTGACTCTTCTAATTTTCCGGAGTTATTTGAAAATTCTTTTCAAAATGTGACGTAAGAATGGATTACATCAGTCATCTGCCTTCTCCAAGATCGCTTTCAAATTCTTTTTCATCATTGGTTCAACCTTTTAATTCTTCATTACGGAGTACATATACAATTCATGGTGGTGTATCTCATCGTCTTCTCAGATTTTGAAGTCTCGAAGACGAGTTCCTCTTCAATCCTTATCCGTGCTATGTTCGAAGACGAGATAAACATAGTCTTTCAGAAGCGCTAGCACCTTACGATCGGGCGGACCGTACCAACCTACATCCCCTACATCTGCTAGTCCACCACTGTAAGAGTTCGCACAACTTACTCATACTATGCTAGAGCCCATAATATTATTGTGGTTGCACACGGAAGTTTCTAGTATGAATAATCTCATGATCCCTTTGAGCCTGGGTGGCGGTCCAAAAGAAAAACAGGCAATCCTGGAATACCCAGATGCCTCAATCCACCCAGATGTGTATTAATGTTGCCACCTTAAGTTGAACCATTAATTAAACAATCTGACATCTGTCATGGATTTCACTCACCCAATCCACGTCTACGAGCATAGCATGTCCTAGCAGCAAACGTAGAAGTAACTCCCAAGGGTTTGAATGTAATGCAGGTAATAGGTACTACCTCAAACTACTTCCCAATCCCACAAGTTAATTGTTCCTACTCATGCAATGTGTGAGGGTTTGACTAATGCAATGAAAACTGGGTAATTGGAAAGCATGATCAACGTGTTACTTGCCTTGCTGATGATCCGCAAAACCTAGAGACTCAAAGTAGCAAGCGGCGCACTCCGGGTACTCTATCGCAATCAAACAAACAAGCTGCAATAAGTACTTAACTAATGCATGGGTAAAACTCAAATAAGAGATCTAACCAGAAAGTTCAACTTAAGAACTCCGGTTTGCAAAAAGAATCAACTCGAAAGAAGCAACGAAACTCAAACTGCAAAAGAAACGAGCTCCGGTTTACTAGTTGGCCTAAAGTCAAATTTTACAGTAGCCAAAATCTTGTTCAAGTTGATCTATCATAAAGAGGGCATCGAGAAGAAGATCTGGGATTTTGAATCATCTGATTCAGACTCTCGAGCGAAAAGAAAAACGAAAAAACAAGACCAGGGCAGAAATCACTATCGGAAAAATCGCGGATAAATACCCCGAAAAAGAAAAACGACGAACAGGCTAACGAACAAACGTCGCTGTCTGCGGTTAACTAACGAAAACCGTTCGTTAAAACGAACGTACGGACGAACGTCCGCTATTTAACCAAACCGGCGGAAAATAAAAAAAACCGAACCGATCTATTCTAAAAAAACAGATCTAGGTTTTCCTAAATAAAACCGATCTAATAACCGAAAAAAAAACTACCTCACTCCGGCGAACTCCGGCAAACTCCGGCGAGGGGCGGCGGCGGCGGCTGCTCGCGGGGTGGCGGGGCGGCGGCGGCGTGGCGGCTAGGGCGTCGGGCGACTAGGGTTTGGACGGCGCGGGCGAGGTGGGCTGGCTGGGCGTCTCGGGCCGGCCAGGGGCGGCTTATAAAGCCCAGGAGTCCTGGGCGAATAAGACTCCTAGTCGGTTTCTGTTTTTTTCTTTTTTTTTCTAAAAGAGTCCCGACGCAGAAAAACTAACAAAAGAAATACCAAACGGACTCCAAAATTCCTGAAATAAATTTTCACCGTCCTCTAATAATATTTAGGACAAAGTGAACATTTTTCCCGGACCTAAATGCAATTTTGAAAAACGCATATTTTTCCTATGCAAATAAATCCGAAAATAAATCCAGAAAAATACCAAAAGTGATTTTAATATTTTTCCTCCAATATTTCTGTTATTTTGGAGAAGTCATATTATCTCCGCTCATATTTTGTATTTAGAAATATTTTTAGGAGAGAAAAATAATTATAATCACACTGTCCTCGTACCGGTATTCGAGCGAACTCAAATACGGAAACGGTAAAAATCCCCAACTCTCTCCGTAGGTCCTTGAGTTGCTTAGAATTTCGAGGAACTCCACGAACAAAAATGCAAAAACATGAAATGCAAATATGATCTATCTATAACATTCCAAATTGAAAATTTGGGATGTTACAAACCTACCCCCCCTTAGAATGAATCTCGCCCTCGAGATTCGACTTGGCTAGAGAACAGGTGTGGGTGGTCCTTGCGTAGATCATCTTCTCGCTCCCAGGTGGCTTCTTCCTCGGTGTGGTGACTCCACTGAACTTTGCAAACCTTGATAACCTTACTGCGGGTAACTCTGCTCGAAAATTCGAGAATCTTAACCAGCTTCTCCTCGTAAGTCAGATCATTGTCCAACTGAATGGCTTCCAGGGGCACTGTGTCTCTAAGCGGTATATCGGCCATCTCCGCGTGGCACTTCTTCAGTTGCGAAACGTGAAACACGTCGTGCACTCCTGACAATCCTTCGGGCAATTCCAACTTATAGGCAACCTCTCCCATGCGTTCCAAAACACGGCAAGGTCCCACAAATCTCGGGGCTAACTTCCCTTTAACTTCGAAACATTTGACTCCTCGCAGAGGCGATACTCTCAAGTATGCTCTGTCTCCGATCTCATAGGTTATCTCCTTACGCTTCGAGACAGCATAACTCTTCTGCCTGGACTGAGCTACCATCAGTCTATCTCGAATCAACTTCACCTTCTCCTCAGACTCTTTGATTAAGTCTGGTCCAAACAACTGTCGGTCTCCAACTTCATCCCACAACAACGGTGTTCGGCATCTTCTTCCATACAATGCCTCGAACGGTGCCATCTTCAAACTGGCTTGATAGTTGTTGTTGTATGAGAACTTCGCGTAGGGCAAGTTGTCATCCCAACTAGATCCATAATCTAATGCGCAGGCTCTCAGCATATCCTCCAAAATCTGATTGACTCTTTCAGTCTGTCCATCAGTCTGCGGGTGAAACGCGGTGCTAAACTCTAGCCTGGTACCCAAAGTTTCATGTAACTGATTCCAGAACTTTGAGGTAAACTGGGTTCCTCTATCAGATACAATACTCCTCGGAACTCCATGCAGACATACAACTCTGGTCATGTATATCTTAGCCAACTTTGCACTGGTATAAGTGGTTTTCATAGGAATAAAGTGGGCTACCTTCGTTAATCGGTCTACTACTACCCAGATTGAATCATATCCTGCTTTGGTCCTGGGCAATCCGGTGATAAAATCCATACCAAGCTTCTCCCACTTCCATTCGGGAATTGGCATAGGTTGTAACAATCCTGCTGGCTTCTGATGTTCTGCCTTTACTCTTTGGCATACATCACAAACTGCTACATACTCCACAATATCCTTCTTCATATCGGTCCACCAGAAAATATCCTTCAAATCCATATACATCTTAGTATTTCCTGGGTGAATCGAGTATGGTGAATCATGGGCCTCCTGTAAAATCAGCTTCCTGATTTCTGGGTCATTGGGCACACAGATTCGATCCTCAAACCATAGGGTGTCATGTTCATCCTCACGAAAACCTTTAGCTTTTCCTTCGCTCATCCTCTCCTTTATAGAGACAACCTCCTTGTCAGCTTTCTGAGCTTCTCTGATTTTATCCATCAGGGTAGACTGGATTTCTAATGTTGCTACATAGCCTCTCGGAACTATCTCCAAACGTAGTTCTCGTAGGTCCTCGGCTAACTCCTTTGGAAACTCCTCCATCATTAGGGTGTTGACATGACTCTTACGGCTTAGCGCATCAGCTACTACGTTAGCCTTTCCGGGATGATAATGCAATCTCATGTCATAATCCTTAATGAGTTCCAGCCATCTCCTTTGCCTAAGATTCAACTCCTTCTGAGTGAATATATACTTCAAACTCTTGTGATCCGTATATACTTCGCAATGGTTTCCAATGAGAAAATGTCTCCACGTCTTCAATGCATGCACTACGGCTGCTAACTCCAAATCGTGGGTGGCATAGTTCATCTCATGAGGTTTTAGTTGTCGTGAAGCGTACGAAACAACTCTTCCTTCCTACATAAGAACAACTCCAAGTCCTCGACGTGAAGTGTCGCAGTACACCTCATAATCCTTATGTTGATCTGGCAGAATCAACACAGGGGATGATACCAACCTTTTCTTCAACTCCTGGAAACTAGTCTCACATTCTTTGGTCCAACTGAATTTGGTGTCCTTCTTCAACAACTTCGTCATTGGCTTTGCAATCTTCGAGAAATTCTCGATAAATCTCCGGTAGTATCCTGCGAGTCCAAGAAAACTCCGGATCTCTCCAACTGTTGTAGGTGCTTCCCAATTGGTCACAGTGTCCACCTTAGCGGGATCTACTGCTATTCCTTCTCCGGATATAACATGTCCGAGGAATCCGATTTCCTTCAACCAAAACTCACATTGCTAAGCTTGGCATACAACTGATGTTCTCTGAGCTTCTCCAATACTAAACGCAAATGCTCTTCATGCTCCTCGTCATCCTTCGAGAAGATCAATATATCATCTATGAACACTACGACGAACTTATCCAAATACTCCATAAACACTTTGTTCATCAGGTTCATAAAGTATGCCGATGCGTTTGTCAGACCAAACGATATAACGGTATACTCATACAACCCATACCTAGTGGTAAAGGCCGTCTTAGGTATACCCTGCTCTCGGATCTTCAATTAATGGTACCCTTATCGTAGATCGATCTTCGAAAATACCTTAGCTCCTTGAAATCTATCGAACAGATCATTGATCATTGGCAATGGGTACTTGTTCTTGATCGTTACTTCATTCAATCCTCGGTAATCAACAACCATTCTTAACGATCCATCCTTCTTCTCCACTAAAAGTATTGGCAAACCCCAAGGTGAAGAACTTGGGCGTATAAATCCTTTATCCAGTAACTCCTTAATCTGCTTCTTAATTTCCTCCAAATCCTTTGCGGGCATCCTATATGGTCTATTAGAAATTGGCCCGGTGCCCGGCAAAAGTTCAATCAAAAACTCTATATCTCTATCCGGTGGCATGCCAGGTAACTCCTCTGGAAACACATCCGGATAATCCTTCACTACTGGCACTTCCTCCTGTACAACTCCTGACAAGGAATTTAATCTACTCCTCTTTGACTCATGTCGGGATACATACTTGATCCTTCTTCCTTCCGGCGTAGTAAGCAAAATGGTCTTACTAGCACATTCTATATTCCCTTCATACTTAGATAACCAATCCATGCCTAATATCACATCCAGTCCTTGAGATTCCAATACTATTAGGTTCGAAGGGAATATGTAATTACCAATCCTTAAGGGCAACTGATCACACCATGACTTAGCCATATACTCAGCTCCTGGTGAGGTTACTAACATGTGCGATCTAAGGGCTTGGGTCGGCAACTTATACTTATCCACGAATCCCCTTGAAATATATGAATGCGGTGCACCAGTATCGAAAAGAACGAGTGCAGTAAAGGACTTAACTAACAACTTACCTATAACTGCATCTGGTTGCTCTTCTACTTCTTCCACAGTCACGTGGTTCACTTGTCCTTTGTTGAACGGGTTGGGCTTCTTCCCGGCGCTTCCATTGCCGTTCCCATTCTTAACTTCTGGGCATTCATTAGCATAATGTCCAGTCTTCTCGCACTTGTAACAAGTGACATGGCTAAAATCCCTCTTGGTGGGTGTGGATGGTGTAGGGCGGTTTTGGTTTCCATTGGCTCCATTCCCGTTTCCACTCCCATTTCCATTCTTGGTGCCATTGTGATTGTGCGAGCTACCTCCTCCATGGGTATGCTAAAACTGTCCTACCGCTTTAGGGGTAAAGCGAGGCTTCTGCTGAGCTCCAGAGTTATACTTTCCATGCCCATACTTCCTCTTGCGACTCTCAATCTGCTGATGCTTCCTTTCAATCATCAGGGCTCGGTCAACCAACTCCTGATAGTTATTGAAAGTTGCCACCAACAACTGTACACTCATCTCATCATTCAGCCCTTCCATGAATCTCTCCTGCCTCTTGGCATCTGTGGCCACATCATCTGGGGCATAACGAGATAGGGTGCTAAACTCATCCACGTACTGGGCCACAATATGGTTTCCTTGGCGCAAATTGCGAAACTCCTGCTTCTTCATACTCATTGCTTCGGTTGAGACATGGGCGGTTCGAAAAGCTTGCTGAAACTGATCCCAAGTCACATTGGCTACGGGGTAAGTGGCTGTGTAATTCTCCCACCATGCTGCGGCTGGTCCAGACAACTAGTGTGCGGCAAATCGCACCTTCTCAGCCTCCGAGCAATTGGCGGTGATCAAATCCCTTCCAATCTTGCGTAGCCAGTCATCAGCCACAATTGGTTCGATGCTGCTAGCAAACACGGGTGGTTGCAACCTTAAGAAACGTGTCAGGTTGTCGACGGGTGGTGGTGGTGGAGGGTTGTTGTTGTTGTTGTTCTGGTTGTTCTGAGTGTTCTGGACAAGAAGTTGCATCAGGGTGTTCTGCTGCTGGATCAACTGGGTGAGCTCAGGGGGAAACTCGAATTCACGTCTTGGAGGCATCTGATGGGTGTAGAGGGACGAGATTAGAATAGAAACGAGGTCTAAGGGAAAATCACTACCCATATGCACATGAGACAAACACACAATCATATCACACCAATCAATTTCAAACAAGGTCTTACAAATCTAACGATCGTTACAAAGGTGCTCTAAATCTAATATATGGAGGTAAACTACTAGTCACAGGGGGGGGGGGTCATCTAAAAATATTGATCGTCAGAGGATTCCATAATATCTGCTCCAACTTCATCTTCATAGTCTTCGTCCTTGCTATCCTCAGCTTCCGAATCCGTGTCATCTATGATGATATAATCTTCCGGCGGAATCTCCTTGGGTTCTTCTTCCTCGTCTTCTTCTCCCATGAGAATCCCTAACTTCCGGGTCAAATTATCATTCTTCTCCACAAGTATCTTCATCTCCTCCTCATATCCGTCGCGTGTAGACTTGAGTTCTTCCTCTAGCTCCAAGTTCCTATTCAGGGCCTTCTTCAAATCTATCATCCCTGCACACATCTGGTGCTCCTGGCGACGAATGTGGTGGTTCAACTCCTGGATGAATGCTGCTATGGATATACCCTTCCAGGTGCTGATTATATCCCAATTCTCATCTCGGCGTCCACAAATCTGGTAGATAGTGTCCTTTAGCTCCTGCTGGTAGACTTCTCCAATCCTTCCCATAGCAATGTGGGCTGCCATGCTCCTTCCTAGGCTCCATGTGGGTGCATTAAAGGAAAATGCTATGAGTAAGGTGACGGGTGCGAACGTCCTTCCTAGAACTTGAGCTTGAATCAACCAACGCTCCTCCTCAGGTAGAGTGGCATTGTAGGCTCCAGTGAAACTTGGTAATCCAATGTTGAGATATCTGGTGACTTCCTTCAGGTGTCGTCCAAATGGCGTGTCATCATCCGGTTGCATGAACTTGTGCTTTGCTTCCACCATCCTAAAGAGTAGAAAAGATGAGGAGTCAGAAAAGAGAAGAGTGAATTGTGTTCTAGGGCTTGTCTTAGTGGTCGTGTCCTGCAGTCAGTGTGTGCTCTGATACCATCTCGTAGCGACCAGACCTCAAACAGTCTGATCTCCGTGCATCAATGTCATCCCTGGATCAGTAATGCTGACACGCACGGTACTTGAAGGATTTGTAACAGAGTGGCAATCACACACTTATTACATCGATAGTCTGACGATGACTTTATTACAAATACCATGGCTGAAGGCCATCTAATACGATAACAGCGGAAGGCTTGGAAGATAAGTGAGTCCATCAACTCCAGCGGCATCACTGAGTATAGAAACACGACCTAAAAGGGCATCTTACTCGTCGTCTGAAAAGTCTGCAACATGAAACGTTGCAGCCCGAAAAACGGGTCAGCACATGGAATATGCTGGCAAGGTAACACAAGAGATGCAATGAAAGTAAATCTATACTATATGCAATATGGCTGGTGGAAAGCTCTATGGTTAAGTTTTTGCGTAGAGCCAATTTTTCCCTACTTCAAAGGAATGCATTTTAATTAACTATCATGGTAGTTGAAACATCGTTGAGAAGATATACATCCTCTCAACCCCAATTAAAGTTCATCATTAAACCCAACAAAATTAAATTAAAGTAACATGTTGAGATGCACATGAAAATCCAAGTACTAGATACTCAAGACGTCCATAACCGGGGACACAACTAATCATGATCAGTTTGTACACTATGCAGAGGTTTGTGCACTTTTCCCACAAGACTCGATCGCCTCCGTTTGGTTTCTCGCACTACATGGTGTTTGAGAAACGAATGACCGAGACATAGTCTTTCAGAAGCGCTAGCACCTTACGATCGGGCGGACCGTACCAAACTACATCCCGTACATCTGCTAGTCCACCACTGTAAGAGTTCGCACAACTTACTCATACTATGCTAGAGCCCATAATAGCATTGTGGTTGCACACGGAAGTTTCTAGTATGAATAATCTCATGATCCCTTTGAGCCTGGGTGGCGGTCCAAAAGAAAAAACAGGCAATCCTGGAATACCCAGATGCCTCAATCCACCCAGATGTGTATTAATGTTGCCACCTTAAGTTGAACCATTAATTAAACAATCTCACATCTGTCATGGACTTCACTCACCCAATCCACGTCTACGAGCATAGCATGTCCTAGCAGCAAACGTAGAAGTAACTCCCAAGGGTTTGAATGTAATGCAGGTAATAGGTACTACCTCAAACTACTTCCCAATCCCACAAGTTAATTGTTCCTACTCATGCAATGTGTGAAGGTTTGACTAATGCAATGAAAACTGGGTAATTGGAAAGCATGATCAAAGTGTACTTGCCTTGCTGATGATCCGCAAAACCTAGAGACTCAAAGTAGCAAGCGGCGCACTCCGGGTACTCTATGGCAATCAAACAAACAAGCATACAATAAGTACTTAACTAATGCACGGGTAAAACTCAAATAAGAGATCTAACCAGAAAGTTCAACTTAAGAACTCCGGTTTGCAAAAAGAATCAACTCGAAAGAAGCAACGAAACTCAAACTGCAAAAGAAACAAGCTCTAGTTTACTAGTTGGCCTAAAGTCAAATTTTACAGTTGCCAAAATCTTGTTCAAGTTGATTTATCGTAAAGAGGGCTTCGAGACGAAGATCTGGGATTTTGAATCACCTGATTCCGACTCTCGAGCGAAAAGAAAAACGAAAAACAAGATCAGGGCAGAAATCGAGATCGGAAAAATCGCGGATAAATACCCCGAAAAAGAAAAACGACGAACAGGCTAACGAACGAACGTTCGCTGTCTGCGGTTAACTAACGAAAACCGTTCGTTAAAACGAACGTACGGACGAACGTCCGCTATTTAACCAAACCGGCGAAAAATAAAAAAACCGAACCGATCTATTCTAAAAAAACAGATCTAGGTTTTCCTAAATAAAACCGATCTAATAACCGAAAAAAAACTACCTCACTCCGGCGAGGGGCGGCGGCGGCGGCGGCTGCGCGCGGGGCGGCAGCGGCGCGGCGGCCGGGCGGCGGCGGCGCGGCGCGGCGGCCGGGCAGCGGCGGCGCGGCGGCTAGGGCGTCGGGCGGCTAGGGTTTGGACGGCACGGGGAGGCGGGCTGGCTGGGCGTCTCGGGCCGGCCTGGGGCGGCTTATAAAGCGCAGGAGTCCTGGGCGAATAAGACTCCTAGTCGGTTTTTGTTTTTTTTTTCTTTTTTTTTCTAAAAAAGTCCCGGCGCAGAAAAACTAACGAAATAAATACCAAACGGAATCCAAAATTCCCGAAATAAATTTTCACCGTCCTCTAATAATATTTAGGACAAAGTGAACATTTTTCCCGGACCTAAATGCAATTTTGAAAAACGCGTATTTTTCCTATGCAAATAAATCCAGAAAAATACCAAAAGTGATTTTAATATTTTTCCTCCAATATTTCTGTTATTTTGGAGAAGTCATATTATCTCCGCTCATATTTTGTATTTAGAAAAATTTTTAGGAGAGAAAAATTATTAGAATCACACTGTCCTCGTACCGGTATTCGAGCGAACTCAAATACGAAAACGGTAAAATCCCCAACTCTCTCTGTAGGTCCTTGAGTTGCTTAGAATTTCGAGGAACTCCACGAACAAAAATGCAAAAACATGAAATGCAAATATGATGTATGTATAACATTCCAAATTGAAAATTTGGGATGTTACACCCAACAAGCGCTATCGTTTTACGCCCCTAGCTAGGCATAATGATGTTCAGATAAAATATAAGAATTGAAACATAAAGAGAGCATCATAGAATATGACTAGTACATTTAAGTCTAACCCACTTCCTATGCATAGGGTTTTTGTGAGCAAACAACTTATGGGAACGATAATCAAACTAGCATAGGAAGGGAGAACGAGCATAACTTCAAGATTTTAAGCACATAGAGAGGAAACTTGATATTATTTCAATTACTACAAGCATATGATCCTCTCTAATAATAATTTTCAGTAGCATCATGAATGAATTCAACAATATAACTAGCACATAAAGCATTCTTTTCATGATCTACTTGCATACAAATTTTACTACTCTCCACATAAGCAAAATTCATCTCATTCATAGTAGTGGGAGGAGCAAATTCAACAAAATAACTATCATGTGAAGCATAGCCCAATCTAAAACTAAAATCATGATGAAAAGTTTCATGGTTATCATTATTATTAATAGCATACAAGTCATCACAATAATCATCAGAGATATCAACTTTGTTCTCATAATCAATTGGAACCTCTTTCGAAATAGTGGATTCATCACTAAATAAAGTCATGACCTCTCCAAATCCACTTTCATCAATATAATCATCATAAATAGGAGGCATGATTTCATCATAATAAATTTTCTCATCAAAACTTGGGGGACTAAAAATATCATCTTCATCAAACATAGCCTCCCCAAGCTTGTGGCTTTGCATATCATTAGCATCATAGGTATTCAAAGGATTCACACTAACGACATTGTAATCATGCTCATCATGCACATATTTTATTCCAAGCATTCTATGTAATTCTTCCTCTAGTACTTGAGCACAATTTTCCTTCCCATCATTTTCACGAAAGATATTAAAAAGATGAAGCATATGAGGTAACCGTAATTCCAATTTTTTTGTAGTTTTATTTTATAAACGAAACTAGTGATAAAACAAGAAACTAAAATATTCGATTGCAAGATCTAAAGATATACCTTCAAGCACTAACCTCCCCGGCAATAGCGCTAGAAAATAGCTTGATGTCTACTACGTAACCTTCTCCTTGTAGACGTTGTTGGGCCTCCAAGTGCAGAGGTTTGTAGGGCAGTAGCAAATTTCCCTCAAGTGGACGACCTAAGGTTTATCAATCCATGGGAGGCGTAGGATGAAGATGGTCTCTCTGAAACAACCCTGCAACCAAATAACAAAGAGTCTCTTGTGTCCCCAACACACCCAATACAATGGTAAATTGTATAGGTGCACTAGTTCGGCGAAGACATGGTGATACAAGTGCAATATAGATGGTAGATATAGGTTTTTGTAATAGGAAAATATAAAAACAGCAAGGTAGCAAGTGGTAAACGTGAGCATAAACTGTGTTGCAATGATAGTAGACAAGGTCTAGGGTTCATGCTTTCACTAATGCAAGTTCTCTCAACAAGGATGACATAATTGGATCATATTACTAGCCCTCAACATGCAACGAAGAGTCACTCCAAAGTAACTAATAGCGGAGAACAAACGAAGAGATTATGGTAGGGTACGAAACCACCTCAAAGTTATTCTTTCTGATCAATCTATTCAAGAGTCTGTAGTAATGTTCAATCTATCATAGAGTTCGTACTAGAATAACACCTTAAAAAACAAATCAACCAAAACCCTAATGTCACCTAGATACCCCATTGTCACCTCAAGTATCCGTGGGAATGGTTATACGATATGCATCACACAATCTCAGAAACATCTATTCAACCAACACATAGAACTTCAAAGAGTGCCCCAAAGTTTCTACCAGAAAGTCAAGACAAAAACGTGTGCCAACCCCTATGCATAGATTCCCAAGGTCACGGTACCCGCAAGTTGATCACCAAAACATACATCAAGTAGATCACATGATATCCCATTGTCACCACAGATAAACACGTGCAAGACATACATCAAGTGTCAGGGATATTACTATTAGTTATAAACCGCCCAGGAGGGGCCGGTTTATGCATGTGGAGATTATTTCTACTGAAGCCCAGCCAAACGTGGAGCAAGACGCTTTAGTCCAAGAAGCTTAAGGCCCAAGAGGCATTAGGGCCCATGATTTGTAAACCGCCATATGATGTGTAACTTGTGATGTAAGATAGGAAGGATGGAGACCGAGCTGGACACGTTTAGGAGCCGGCCTCGGGATTCTGTAAACCGGACCGGGCGTCACCTCTTAGATGAAGGGACGACCCGGCGACGGTTCAGGGGGGAGGACAATAGTTCGAGACACAGGCAAAGCGGATTCGCTCCCTGGTCATCGAAACCCTAGCAATATTACACCAAACTAGACGTAGGCTTTTACCTTCATCGAAGGGGCCGAACTAGTATAAAATCTCTGTGTCCTTGTCTGCTTTAACCCCTTTAAGCTAACCCGTAGCGATGGCCTCACGACTAAGTGCTTTTGCTAGGACATCTGCCGTGACAAAACCACGACAGTTGGCGCCCACCGTGGGGCTATCGCATGATGGTTTCGAGTACTTGAAGGGCAGCTTTGAATGACTCAAGGGCTATGCAGTGGGCCGGATGACTAAGAGTCGTCGCGGCAAGATCTACATCAATGATGCAGGCTGGGGCCCCGAGGCCGATTCAATCGAATATGGGTACCGGGTCCCCTTCGGTGGCTTCCACGTCTTCATCGGCAAGATCGGTGAACCAGGCCCTGAGCCGAACATCTTCCCCAACATCGTCGAGCCGGCTCAGTGTGCGAGACCTGCCCAGATTCGGCCCGCCGTGAAGCACGTCTTCGTTGGAGAAGTGCATGGAGTGCAAGCCGAGGACAGATCGGATTATGGCGGTGAGACTGTTGTTTATTCCGGTGACGAATCGTCCTCCGGAGAGACAAAATCTTTATATCTGTTGCAGGACGGCCGGTCTGAGGGCTATTCCGATGGTGATAGTATTCCGGACCCCCTCGATCCGCCAAACCGGGTTGCCGTCTTTATGGCCGGATCATAACCTATGCAGCAGTCCTCAACTACAGCGGCGTTAACATTAGACATGGTGGGAGTTAGGGATGGAGGTCCTGATCCGTCACCGGCTGAAACTATATCCGTCTTGGTCGATACTTTGACAGCATTGTTAACAGCAGAGGTAACCCAGGCCAATAGAGAGCAGCATGATGCGCAAGTCGCTCAGGTGACGAGTCGGATAGATCAAGCCAAGTTGGACCTAGCTGCTGAGAAAACCAAGATGGCTGCAAAGCAGGCTGAGCTTGATGCTCAAGCTTATCGAGTCGTGTTGGATCAGACCGCTTCACACGAGGTGATGATGAGAAGGCAATGATCTCGCTTGCCACCGGTTTATGAGGCAAGAAACCTCTTTAGCATGCCAGGAGCAGGATCCAGTAACCAGTCGGAGGTGAACCGGGGAGGGGCACCGGGCACAGGTGCGTCAGTCCAGCCGCCGGCCGCGGAGCCAACCCGCCAGGTTGTACCATCACAGCATGTGCCCACCCCTCCTGGTCATTACTCCAATCCATTGGATAACGTAGTCGCTGCCGCCTCATGACTGGCCGCTCTTCCCATTGAAGGAACATCCCCTATAGCAGTGGAGGCACGACGGGCCAGGGAGTTTTTGGAGACATCACTAATCAACAGCAAGCTTACTCTCACAGTCGTGAGAGGATTCATTCAACCCCTCGCCCAAGCCGGAGTTACACTAGGCGTCTGGATGAACTGTCCGTGTCAAGCAGCGCACGAAGACGTAATCCGCCGTGGCAGGATGATCCGGCAGGAGGAGACGCGAACGCTTAGAACGTGGTGGATCAGGGCAGGCAACACCGGGAGGCCGAGTTAACAGCACAGCACGAAGCCCGTCAGGCAACGCCGGTTCGTCCCTCTACCATAGTTGAACTGGGGGTTATGTCTAGCTCCCTGGGAGTGCCTTGTCTTACTCCCTCTTTTTGCAATGTGAAACTGCCCAAGGATCTCAAAGGACCGCGCAAGGTGCCCAATTACACAGCGGATCTATCCCCGGAGGCATGGATTTACAGTTATGAGATGGCAATGGAGATGCTGGATGTGGATGATGCAGCGTGCGCTAAGTATTTCACAATGATGCTAGAGGGCACAGCTCATACTTGGCTAAAGGGTTTGTGTGATAGCCTGGCTTATTTGGGATGATAGACTACTCATATCAATAAGGAATTCCTTCTTTTCCGGAAGCCCATTCAGATAGAACTCCAAAGTTAAGCGTGCTCAGCTTGCAGTAGTTTCAGGATGGGTGACCGACCGGGAAGTTGCTCCCGGGTGCGCACTTGTGAGGAAAAAGTGCGCAGAAAAGACTAGTATAGATATGTGAGGCCAGTCTAGATCCCACAGGGAGTAACGACCACCGGCGGGTGTGTCCGGGGTGTTACAAGTTGGTATCAGAGCCGACCCTCATGGTTACACGGATGTTTGCGGACAGTTTGCAGTCATGTTGTTCATGACGTTTGTGACCCGTCGTGGCACACGGCATGGCACATGTGCTGTCCTGGAAGCACAGACGGTTGTGCTAAGAGGGAACGTTCCTGTGGCCTGATGAGGACGTCGGTTCCTCTGAGTGGGGGTGTATGTGATAGCCTAGATTATTAGGGATGATAGACTACTCATATTAATAAGGAATTCCTTCTTTTCCGGGAGCCCATTCGGATAGACCTCCAAAGTTAAGCGTTCTCAGCTTGGACTAGTTTCAGGATGGGTGACCGACCGGGAATTTGCTCCCGGGTGCACACGAGTGAGGACAAAGTGCACAGAAAAGACTAGTATTGATATGCGAGGGCAGTCTAGATCCCGCCGAGAGTAACGACCACCGGCGGGTGTGTCCGCGGCGTTACAGTTTGCCACCCAATTCCGTCGGATCATGGGCCGAATTGCGCCGCCGGTTTATCAATAACTTCAAGGACATGTGCAAGCAGCCAATGTCTGTCGTCGATTTAGCTGCATGCGTTCAAGGAGAGCATGATTCCACAAGTAGTTGGGTGCGTCGAGTGTCAGAGATCCTGCATTCCTCCAATAGCATCAACCCAAGCACAACAGTGGTAACCTTGGAAGGCAATTGCTGGTTTGAACCTTTGATGTTGAAGTTGGGACAGCTTAAGCGTAATTGTGATGACATGGGGACACTCATGGGCGCTTTAGTGAAGTATGCGGACTCCGATAATACCAAATACCCAGACGTCGATAATAACAAGTTAGGGAAGGTAAACAAGAATGGTAAGGCGCTGCAACCCAACCCGACGAATCAAGAATACATCGGTAAACGTAAAGCGGATAGGAATTCAGATTTTGTGGCCAACCCCAATGCTCAGGAGGACGGACAGCGCCGGGTAGACCGCCCCCACGAAATGGGAGGCCGCCTATTAATCTCGAATGCCAGATGAACATACCTTGCCTGAGGCACGGTAGAGCAGAAAAGTCAGCTACGCACCTCTGGAAGGACTATTTTATTATGCAGAAATCATGAACCGGTCTCGATACGATCATGGACCATCCGGTGGATCAGGTCCCGGTTTTCATGGGCCGGGTTATCAAGGTGGTGGATCTGGTTCAGGGTACCAAGGCAATAACAGCAACCATAGCGGGCACAATCAGCACAACCAACAGCATGGCCATGGCGGTTATAACAATCAGAGAAATCAACAGCGCCAACACCAGCAGCAATCCGGATATCAGAATAATCTGAAGGAGCTAAGCAGTGGGCAGTATCATGTCTTCACCACAAGCTTATGTAAACATGATCAGAAGCTTTACAAGAGGGCAGTGCATTCTGTTGAACCGGCGGTGCCGCGCTACCTGTGTTAGTCAGAACAACCCATTGTGTGGAGCCGAGAGGATCATCCGCCCCGGGTTGATAATCCAGGTCAGCTGGCTCTGGTTGTGGCACCTCAGGTGGGTGGCTACAAGTTGACCAAGGTGCTTATGGACGAAGGCAGCAACATCAACATTCTATACTATGAAACTTTCCGGCGCATGGGGCTGACAGATAAGAAGCTTCGGCAGTACAACACAGTTTTTCATGGGGTGGTGCCCGGTAAATCGGCTTATCCAGTTGGCAAGATAGATTTGGAGATCACTTTTGGAGATGAGCATGATTCCAGGTCAGAGACTTTAACCTTTGAACTGGTGAAGATCAAAAGCCCGTATCACGCCCTGTTCAGGCGGCCGGTTTACGCTAAGTTCATGGCAAGACCGTGTTAAGTTTATCTACAGCTCAAGATGCCGGGCCACAAGGGAACTACTACGGTTCATGGGAGTCACAAGATTGCGTTGGAGTGCGAGGAAGGTGATGCAGCTTATGCTGAGGCGGTTTGTGGAACTGAGGAGCTGAAGTTTTATAAGGATAATGTTGATCCGACAGATATGTCTCCGCTGAAGAAACCAACCACAGAGCATGATTCGGCCTTGAAGTTCAAGTCAGTTGAAGAGACCAAATAGGTTGACTTCGTTCCTGGTGATTCATCCAAGCAGTTCACCATCAGTGCTAACCTAGATCCTAAATAGGAAGGCGCGCTCATCGAGTTCATCCGTGAGAATCGGAACATTTTTGCATGGAAACCTTCTGACATGCCAGGTGTACCGAGGGAACTTGCTGAGCACACTCTTAATGTTTATCCTAAGTTTAAACCGGTTAAGCAATATCTGCACCGCTTTAATGAAGAAAGGCGCAAGGCTATTGGAGAAGAAGTGGCTAGGCTCTTGGCGGCAGGCTTTATAGTTGAGGTTTTTCATCTAGAGTGGTTGGCTAATCCGGTGCTAGTGCTTAAGAAAAATGGCACTTGGCGAATGTGTGTTGATTACAAAGATCTGAACAAAGCTTGCCCAACGGATCCCTTTGCCCTCCCCCGTATTGATAAGATCGTTGATGCCACGGCAGGTTGTGAGCGACTAAGTTTTTTGGACGCATATTCAGGTTATCATCAGATCAAGATGGCAGTTAAGGACCAGGAGAAAACGGCCTTTATAACTCCCTTTGGAGACTTCTGCTATGTATCTATGCCATTTGGGCTTAAGAGTGCCCAGGCGACCTACCAGCGTTGTGTGCAGAACTGCCTTCATGGACAGATTGGGCGGAATGTTCATGCATATGTGGACGACATTATGCTGAAATCTAGGAAGGAGGAGACATTGATAACAGACTTGAAAGAAACCTTTGATAATCTCCGGATTTACAAAATGATGCTTAATCCGGATAAGTGCGTTTTTTGTGTTACGACAGGCAAGCTACTAGGATTCTTGGTGTCAAATAGGGGAATTGAGGCTAATCCAGAGAAGATCAAAGCGATTACATCCTTGGCTAAACCGGCGTGTATCAATGATGTCCAACGTGTGGCGGGCCATATTGCGGTGCTCAGCCAGTTTATCAGCTGTTTGGGGGAGAAGGCTATCCCGCTTTATCAGATGATGAAAAAGACAGATCGCTTTGTCTGGAGAGATGCTGCTGATGCTGCGTTTGAAGACTCGAAGAAGCAATTAGCAGAGCCACCGGTCCTCGCAGCCCCAGTTGATAATGAGACGCTGTTGTTATATGTGGCAGCTAATGCCCGTGCAGTAAGCGTTGCCATTGTGGTAGAGCGTAAGGAGGCGGGCAAGGAATATCCGGTTCAGCGGCTGGTTTACTACATCAGTGAGGTGCTCATTGAATCAAAACAGAGATATCCGCATTGGCAGAAATTCGTGTATGGAGTCTTCATGGCAAACCAGAAGCTAAAGCACTATTTTCAAGGCCATCCAATCACTGTAGTCAGTTCAGCTCCGTTGGGGGATATAATCCAGAACAAAGAGGCTACTCGTTGGGTTGCAAAGTGGGCCATAGAGCTTAGCCCGCACGGCTTGAAGTATGTGCCCCGTACAGCGATAAAATCCCAAGCATTGGTGGATTTCATTAACGACTGGACAGAGTTGCAAGCACCTGAGGAAAATCCAGATCACACATATTGGACTATTCACTTTGATGGATCTAGGCAATTGGAGGGCTCGGGGGCTGGAGTCGTCTTAACTTCCCCACGAGGTGATAAGTTCCGTTATGTCCTCTGTTTAGTGTTCCCCTGTACAAACAATGCAGCTGAGTATGAAGCTCTCTTCCATGGACTACGGATGGCCAAGGAGATGAATTTAAGCCGGGTTAAATGCTTTGGTGATTCAGACCTGGTGGCGTAGCAAGTGTCTGGCAAGTGGGATTCCAAAGATCCACTTATGGCGGCATATCGACGAGAGGTAGACACTGTTGCTGGACACTTCAAAGGTTATCAGGTGGATCATATAGACCGGCGAAAGAATGAAGCGGATGACGCATTAAGTTGGCTGGGTTCTCAACGTAAGCCGGTCCCACCCAATACCTTCTTGGATGTATTACACAATCCATCGGTATAGTTACCTTCAGAAGAGGACTTGGTTGTTCCTGATCCGGAGGCATAATTGGTCGCGGCACTTCATGTTATTCCGGATTGGACGCTTCCCTACCCGGCGTACATGAACCGAGGTGAGTTACTAGAGGACGAAGTATTGGCTAGACAGATAGTCGGGCGATCCAAGTCAATGACTATTGTCAATGGAGAACTTCATCATCGCAGCGTTTCTGGAGCGTTTCAGCGGTGTGTGTTGCCAGAGGAGGGCTTTGATATTCTTAAAGAGATCCATGAAGGAGATTGTGGTCATCATGCCGGTTCAAAATCTTTGGTGGCTAAAGCTTTTCGTCATGGGTTCTACTGGTTGACGGCTCATACCGACGCAGAGGACTTGGTTAGAAAATGTGATGCTTGCCAGAAATTCTCACGGCGTGCTCATATACCAGCGCAGGAATTGAGGATGATTCCAATTACTTGGCCGTTTTCGACTTGGGGGCTTGATATGGTTGGACCCTTCAAGAGATCCCAAGATAAGAAGACCCACCTTTTGGTGGCAGTGGACAAATTTACCAAACGGGTTGAAGCGGAACCAGTCAGTAAGTGTGATGCAGCAACGACAGTTCAGTTCATCAAAAAGGTGATTTTCCGGTTTGTCTTTCCACACAGCATTATAACTGATAATGGTACCAATTTATCCAAGGTGGCTATGGAGGAGTTCTGTCAACAGGAGTACATCCGCCTTGATGTATCATCAGTAGCTCACCCTCAGTCTAACGGCCAAGCTGAAAGAGCCAATCAAGAGATCTTGAGAGGCATCAAACCCCGGCTTATGGTTCCTTTGTAGAGGACACCGGGTTGTTGGGTGGAGGAGTTAGCATCTGTGCTATGGAGCATCAGCACTACACCTAACAGATCCATAGGGTACACGCCTTTCTTCATGGTATATGGAGCTGAAGCGGTCCTCCATAGTGATATCCGTCATGACTCGCCACAGGTGGCGGCTTACGTCGAAGCCGATAATGAAAAAGCAAGACAAGATGCATTGGACCGACTGGATGATGAACAGGACACGGCAGCAGCTCGATCGGTGATTTATTAGCAAGATCTGCGCTGGTACCACAGTCGCCGGGTTAAAATCAGAACGTTTCAAGAAGGAGATCTGGTGCTCTGGCTCATCCAAGACCAGACAAACATGCACAAGTTGTCCCCACCTTGGGAAGGACCCTTTGTGGTCAGCAAGAACCTGCACAACAGATCATACTACCTCATCGACGTTCGAGAACATAAAGACTCACGTACGGCGGAGGAGGAGACCAGACGGCCGTCGAACATCGCTCTTCTTCGACCTTATTACACCTGAGCCATAGGCTCCGCTTTATGTACATATCTTTACAATATATATATTATGATCAATATAATAAACCAGCGCCCCCGATAAAGCGGGGTATCAGCCTCCTTTTTTCATAAGAGTTTGTCACATGGGGGCTTCTGTGTGCAAGGGAGTTCCTATGGCCTCTTAAACCGGTGAACACATCAAGGCCATGATAAGAGCATAGCTCTGGTTGCTTTGGTAATCCCCACATGATGATGAGGGGCAAAAGAGAGTTTTTGATGCCTAGCACAACTCAAACATAGGCCCCGACGAGCATAGCTCAAATGCTACCTGGGGGCTCCTAATGCAAAGCATCAACGAGTTGACAACCCTTGTAGTAACCACGGCTTGGAAGCTTGGTGTATACACCTAAAACCCCGGATTAGCCTGCCTGCATTAAGTAAGTCACTCCGTCCAGGTAAACCTGGTACGACCCGTCGAACGTATACACGAGTCAATTTTTATAGACCCTGAACTTAGTAACGTTAAATTGACGATCATCAAGTGATTACACAAGTCAATCTTTACAGATTTTTGAACTTGGTAGCATTGAACATTGATGATTTGGTTAAGGATTGAGGATCATCTTAACAGGCTTTGCAAAATGGTTAATGACAATAGCCTGGCAGCTCATAAAAAACCTCGAATTTGGAGCCTGGCAGCTCGTAAAAAGCCTCGACTACATGGTCTTATTTGCTCAATTTTTATTTTTTATTTTTTATGTTTTATCAAATCTTTATCTTCAAGGTCATTGGTTTTTAGCCAAGTCCATTGATTCAGGGAGTGGATGACTATAAGTTGCCACTACATCTGCATTTACATAAGTTCTATTCTGGATTACAAGCACCAGTACCAACTACAAATAAACCGGAGTTCCTCGTAACCCGGTCCGGTTTTCCCTATGAACCGACAAACAAGCAAGGGAGTCATCAGCACTTGCACCTTGGATCATTATTTCTTCCCGTCGGATTAAGGTTTATTGTGATACACATAATCACAGGTATGATACATACTTTGTACTTTATACTTTATACACAGTTCAAGCTATAAACTTAGACCATGTGTTTGGGCATTATGACCCGTCCGGCGATAAACCGCCAGGACATTTTGAACATTGTTTTATGTAGAAGCAGGTAAAATAAACCATCAAAGGCATTGAAAGCAAGACATAATTAAGAAGTGCCAACTGAAGCAATATCACGAAGGATAATATGTGACAACATAAAGTATTTCAGCTATCCTATTACAAGGTGCTGGAAGGCCCAAAAGAATATCAGTTTTTCTCAAAGTACTGAGACATAAAGTTAAACTGGCGCTGGTTTAAGATTATGCGTCAGCTCGCCGTGAAGATTGAGGATCAGCTTGCTCCAGTTCTTCGACGGTTTCTTCCAGCTGCTGGTAGTCAATAGTGGTCCAGTCAATCTTGGCCAGCGCTCGGAAATAAACTTCGTCATTTATGAGGTCTGACGGATCAATGTCCGGAGCAAAGGTGTGCTTACGACCGGGTGGAATAAGATTTTCAATCTCATAAGCCGGACGTTCTGCCCGCACGTTCTCAGCATCGTATCCTGGATGATATCTAGATAGATCGGCTTCGTCAGCAAGTTTGCTAGCCAGAGCCGCATATCTTTGGTTAAGGCACGTAAGTCATCACTGGAAAAGTCTGATCCATCTTCCTTCATGCTTGGGTAGCCGTTCATCGCCTCCGCCGGATCAAAGTCAGGAACCCAAGCCTTCGCTCAAGTCAAAGCCATCAGAGCACCTACTCTTGCAGACGATTTCTTTACCTCTACGATGCGGGCACCTTCTCCAAGGTACCATGGATTGTGGTAGGAGCCGGTTTGTTGTGCGAGATAGCACTGACAACCCTCTGAGCGCCGAAATATAGCTGGTCAACCAGAGTGTATGCAACTTTCAATTTCTTTCGCACATCATCGCCAAGATGAGTGATTCGCCTCCCTGTGTTAAAATTATGAGTTAAAGCGGAACGGTACAAGATTGCAAGGATCAGGGTTATGTTAAACAATACTTACCAAAGATGGCGGACGTCATGTCATTTATTTGTTGCCTCAGTTCGGACAGCTCCTCTGTCACCAGATTAAGAGCAGCCTCTGCATCACTGACTTTCTTCTCCAAAGCAGCCTTTTCAGCATCCCACACTGACCGCTCCGTTTCAAAGTCTTTTTCAGCTTCTCTATACTTGCTAAGGCAAGTGTGAGTTCGTCCTTGACTTTAAGAGCAGCAGTTTCTTGGAACTTCAAAGTATCCCGGAGCTCAGTCAATTCAGTGTTTCTCCGGTTCAAATAAGTCTGCCAAAATAAAAGCACATTAAGCATTTTCAGTTAAAGTCTCAAGCACATAACAAGTTATGCACTTGACACATGGGGGCTAATGTATATTTGCAGTGAAAACAGGCATTTTTCAGACAAGTCCCAAGCACATAAACAAGTTATATACTTGGCACTTGGGGGCTAATGTGACATTGTTTTGAATACAAGGAGAAGTCCCGGTTCATCCTAAAGGAAGTAAGCCGACCCTTGGGGGCTACACATGTGCAAAACAAAACTGTCTACTGGATCTACTAAAGTCCCGGTTCACCCTAAAAGGCTAAACTGGCACTTGGGGGCTACGATGGCAGAAGGATAAATTACAAGATACAAGCAGAAATAGAGGACAAGTCAAAGGTAGAGAGGTTACATCATAATGCTCCTTCATTAAATTGACCAATCCAGCTTCATGGTCACGACTGGTGAATAGCCGGTTTAAATATCTGGAGTGGAGCTCCTGGGCGCTGAGCTGAGCGTAGCTAGACAAATCAGTACTCCACTTGCCCTTGTCTTTATTGTCCTCCTTGGCAGTATGCTCAGTCAAAGCAACAGGCTCCCCTGGAGTAGTAAAGCCGGTCCCAGTGATTTCAACATCGCTAGGTGAAGCGGCCGCTTGTTTAGGAGGACTAGCAGGAGCAGGACTAGCCCGGGCAGGGCTGGCCGGTTCAAGGTCACGATCCATTGGATTGCTCCCCTGATCAACAAAGACGTCATGATCCATAGGAGGAGGATCATCATGTGGAATCTCAGCATTATCTTCAGAAGGTTCAGCAAGTTCGGGATTTTATGCCGGTTCAGGAGTGATATTATCGACTACTGACTTCCTCAGTTTGGCCTTTTTACTAGGCTTGGGTTTACTGCGAAAAGTTAAAGATAATGAAAATCAGAAGAGTCAAAAACAAATGTTAAACTAGAAAAAGCGAAAAACAACTTACCCAGGAACAGTCTTGAGGGGAGGAATCCGAGTGGCTGTTGATTCGCCAGAAGAGTAATGAGGAGTTTCCTGATAATTCGAATCAGACAGATTAAGGGGTTGTCGAATAAGACCTGGTTTGGGGTAAAGAGCAGTTGGAGTGAGTAAAACCTCGGAATGACGCCTCCGAGCTGGAGTGTGCGTTAGTCCGGTGGATTCAATAGCGTGACCACTATGGCGGTTGGTGCGGCGAGCTTCATGTTGTTGCTTCTTCAAAAGAAAGTTTGGGTCCAAGTAAGCAAAATGATTAGAAAATTGTACTTTCCGGGTTGCTTGACGAACTTTGGGTATTGGCAGAGGCTCTGAGTTGGAAGAAAGAGTGATTACCTCAACATCGTTCGCTTTACTGCCTTCAACGTGTCCCTGGGAATAGTCATTGTTAATCCGGCTACAGATAAAGAAAAGACAAGGAGGTCAAAAGAGTTAGGTGGTACCTTACAGGCCGGGTCATCTTCTTCCGCATTGGATCCCGATGCGGCAGTATTTTTCTTCTTGTTTTTCTTGACAACCTGGGTTTTTTGGCGAGCTGCTTTTGCTGGTTTATCTTGGGTCTTCCTTTTCCAGAAAGGGTCATTGTCCTATTGAAAGAAATAAAGACATTTCAAGACAAGTGCTGCAGATGGACAAAGCAAAATAACAGAGAAGAGATTCTTACCGATGGTGGTTTGTTGGTTGCACAGAAGGGTGCTAGGCCGGTCTGACTGCAAGCTTCTAGAGGTAAATTTAGTAGCTTCTTGACAGATTCATTGACCTCAGTCGATGATAGCACCGCCTCTGTGTGGTGCAAATGGTCCTTGGGATTCCTAGTATACTCACACATCAAACTGGAACGCCGGCTTAGTGGGAGAACACTCCAGGAAATCCAGCAGCGAACGAAGTCAACCCCTGTCAGACCATTAGCCACAAAGTCTCTGAGCTTTGAAAGCTGAGGGGCATACTGAGCCCGCTCCTAGGCACTTAGCCGCTGTGGAAAGGGGTGATTCTCTGGAAGACAGTGGGAACGATAACCCGGCAATGGTTTTTCACCTTTTGGAGAAGTATCTACGCAGTAGAACCACGTCTGGTTCCAGTCCTTTGGGTGGCTATGAAGACTGGCGTGAGGAAAGCTAGCATCCTTCCTTTTTTTGAATAGACATGTCGCCGAGTTCAGTATTTTGACTGTCATGGAATTCAGTGCGGCGGTTTAGGTGAAAGAAAACCCGAATAGCTCCACTGATGGCTCTTCTTGCAGATAAACTTCACAAAAGACTTGGAAGTTTCAAATATTTGACAAGGAGTTGGTACCGATATCTTGTGGGTGAAGCTGGAAATTTGCTAACACATCACGGAAGAACTTTGACCCGGGAGGGTTGAATCCCCGGGCCAAGTGATCAAAGAAGACGACGACCTCTCCCTCTTTAGGTTTTGGAGGAAATTCTGATCCGAGAACCCTCCAGTGAAGGACAATTTTCGGACCTAAGCCACCAATTTGGGCCATTTTCTCTAAGTCCTCCTCGGTAATCCGGGATTGGACCCAGTTGCAGGAGACAAACTGCTTGGCTTGGGTGGTCATTTTTTCAAAGGAAAAGGTTGAAAATACAATGAAGAGCCGGTTTATAATCTAAGCAAGTTTAAACCGACAAGCTTTATAAAGGTACTGGTCTAGACGGCGGTTTAGGAAGGGGCCTAATGGTATCTACCGGATTAAAGTATCTGAAAACAGCTATAGCAGTGACATTTACCGGATTAAAGTATCTGAAAGGCTAAACCGCCAACAAGGGTAAATAATGTATAGATCTGAAGTGTGAAGAAACAGTTTTCGCATGGACAGTAATAAAAATACGGATCTACGACATGTTAAAAATTCCAAGATATTCAAGGTTATATTCAGCGGACACGATGAAGGTCCTAGCAGATGCAATCTAACTAGTCATATTGGGAAAGATAACGCTACGGTGAAGGAGCGGAGTTATTCTTACAGTTATCGACTAGGAGATTTAGATCTACAGCGAAACTACTGAGCTATGGTGAAGAAGTGCGAAGAACAATACCTACCCACGAGCTCGTACGAGGAAACCCTAAAACAAGATCTAGAAATGGGGTAAGGAGTGGATGTACTTGAGGCGTCCGGTGCGGAGAAGCGCCGACGAGTCTTTGGAACAATCAGGTTGATGCAGCGGCCAGACTTGATGGAGATGCAGAGATTGACGAACGGCGGCGGAGCTTGAGCGCGAAGGAACAGAGGAAGAAGAGGAAGCAAGGGGGAAAAAGAGGTGCCCCTCTGCCCTATTTATAAGCCGAGGGGATAAAACGGCAGGCGCGGGAACCGAGGAGCCGAAAAAGTAGATATGGACGATACTGTCGCCTCGATCTTTAGAGCTTTAATGAATAAAAGATAAAAAACAGGTACACGTATTAAATATGCAGATGACGTCACGTCGGTTTAAAGCGATCTGAGAAGATGACGTCACGCCGGTATATGAAGCATTTTGAGGCTGCGGAAAGGGAAATTTATACAATACGTTGAAGATTGACATGAACAGGTTCAAATCAATCTGGGGCCTAATGTCAGGGATATTACTATTAGGTATAAACCGCCCAGGAGGGGCCGGTTTATGCCTGTGGAGATTATTTCTACTGAAGCCTAGCCAAACGTGGAGCAAGACGCTTTAGTCCAAGAAGCTTAAGGCCCAAGAGGCATTAGGGCCCATGATTTGTAAACCGCCATATGATGTGTAACTTGTGATGTAAGATAGGAAGGATGGAGACCGAGGCAGACACGTTTATGAGCCGGTCTCGGGATTCTGTAAACCGGACCGGGCGTCACCTCTTATATAAAGGGACGACCCGGCGACGGTTCAGGGGGCAGGAAAATAGTTCGAGACACATGCAAAGTGGATTCGCTCCCTGGTCATCGAAACCCTAGCAATATTACACCAAACTAGACGTAGGCTTTTACCTTCATCGAAGGGGCCGAACTAGTATAAAATCTCTATGTCCTTGTCCGCTTTAACCCCTTTAAGCTAACCCGTAGCGATGGCCTCACAACTAAGTCCTTTTTCTAGGACATCTGCCGTGACAAAACCATGACATCAAGTGTTCTCAAATCCTTAAAGACTCAATCCGATAAGATAACCTCAAAGGGAAAACTCAATCCATTACAAGAGAGTAGAGGTGGAGAAGCATTATAAGATCCAACTAGAATAGCAAAGCTCTCGATACATCAATATCGTGCCATCTCAAGAACACGACAGAGAGAGAGAGAGAGAGAGAGAGAGATCAAACACATAGCTACTGGTACATACCCTCAGCCCCGAGGGTGGACTACACCCTCCTCGTCATGGAGAGCGCCGGGATGATGAAGATAGCCACCGGTGAGGGTTCCCCCCCTCCGGCAAGGTGCCAGAACGGGGTCTAGATTGGTTTTCGGTGGCTACAGAGGCTTTCGGCGGCGGATCTCCCGATCTAGGTAAATTTCCGAAGGTTTCAGTATTTATAGGATTTTTTGGCGTAGGGCACAAGTCAGCGGGCCCTCCAGGCCGTCCACAAGATAGGAGGGCGCGCCCCCTGCCCTCGTGGGCAGCCCGTGGCTCTCTTGGCCCAACTCTTTTGATTCGGGGGCTTCTGTTGGTCCAGAAAAAATCATCAAAAATTGGCTCGTCAATTGGACTCCGTTTGATATTCCTTTTCTGCGAAACTCAAAAACAAGGAAAAAACAGAAACTGGCACTGGGCTCTGGGTTAATAGGTTAGTCCCAAAAATAATATAAAAGTGTATAATAAAGCCCATAAAACATCCTAGAAGGATAATATAATAGCATGGAACAATAAAAAATTATAGATACGTTGGAGACGTATCAAGGACAGGGGCGGTTAATAAGTCGAGAGTGTCAATTAAGGATCCCAATGTGTGGTAGTAGCTATTCATGGATCACAAACACAAAACTCAGTTCCTGAGGACGGTTTCAATGAGACAACCCACCATGTTCTCCTACATGGCCTCTCACCGCTACCTTTACCAAATCATGTTAACACACTTAGCTCTCAACAGTAGCACATGTTCACAACTTTCCAATTCATCCCCGATGAATTAGATCTGACACAACTCTAAGCAATAGCAGGCATGACAAATAAGCATGAATGGGTAGGCACATCAGGGCTCAAAAAACTCCTAATCATGCTAGTGGGCTTCATCTATTTACTGTGGCAATGACAGGTCATGGAAAGGAAAGGGGTTCAACTACCGCATCATGTAACAATTGCATCATTGTTGTCCTAATGCAGTAAAAGAGAGCAAGAGCGAGAGAGTGGGATTGTATTGGAATGAACAAGGGTTTTTTGCTTGCCTGACACTTCTGAAGATAGTAATAGCTCTTCATCAGTTTCATCGAACTCATCATCAGAACAAACGTCTACCGAGAGGGGACAAACACCGGTGACAGAGAAAGAACACAATCAATGCAATGTAACAATATGATGCATGATCATGACATGGCAACATGTTGTGGTTTGAGCTAATGCAACTAGTAACTATATTAAATGAAGTTGGTTTGAACCAAAGGTTCAAATTCAAACGTCACATAAGGCATTTCATATGCCATTAATGCAAATTGTCATATACAGTAGCTTTGGGTTGCTCAAACATGCATGAAAAATGCCATAAACAGATTCCTTGGATTTTTCTGATAATTTTTCATATATAAATTATTTCATTTTGTGTTATAGATTATTTTCTATGATTTTCTGATTTTTATAACATTTTCTGGAATTTCCTCGTTATTTTAGAAATAAACTAATTCCAGAAAAGGCTTTACTGCATGAGCACGACATCATGCAGACGTCAGCAGGTCAACAGGCTGGTCCAGGTCAAACCTGACCTGCGGGGCCCATAGGTCAGCGACTAACCTAACTAACCGAGTTAATTAACAATAATCTTGTCCTAACCTAGGTTAGTTAAGGGCTTGGGCCCGCATGTCAGTGTTAGTAGGGTTTATTAAGCTTAATTAAAAACTTAATTAAAGTTAGCAGGCGTCCGGGCCCACTTGTCGGTGACCCAGGTTAGGTCAAACCTCCCGGTCAGACAGGTCAAAGACCGGTGGTTAGCCACCGGCGAGGCCGAACGCGGTGGAGGGCTTCAGGTTCCCTACTCTGACGACCAAAAGGACAGTGGAGGGGCTCAATGGACAACTGGGAGAGTGCCGCGTCTTCCTGTGTGAGCGGAAGGGGCGGAGACGGCCCGAGCTCGCCGGAGTTGAGCTCGTGGTGGCGGCCGGCGTTCGGGCGTTCGCGGAATCGGTGCTGCGATGTGCAAGCGAGGGCAGCGAGGCGCTACGCGCGGCGGTGAGCATGTTGGATGCATCCCCGGGACTAGATGGTCACCGAAGCATCATCGGCGACAAGAACAGGCGGCGACGCGTTCGTTCACAGGTGATACGGCGGCTACGACGTGCAAACGAGATGGAGGAGAGGGGGGTTCGGGTGAGTAGTTCACGGCGGTTACAGCACGCGTCTCAGCGGCCCTGGGGAAGGGCTGGAGCGGTCGGGGCGGCGAGGGGGATCTCCGGTGATCTGAGGGTGAATATGATGGCGGAACGGCGATGCAGAGGTCCCAGCGAAGCGTAGCTCAACGGGGAGGAAGAGGGCGTCGTGGCGGAGCTTCTTGGCACGTCAGAGAGGAGTGGGGTGGCCATTGGCCATGGTGGTGGTCATCGGCGCACTGCGAGGTGCTCGGCCATGGCGTCAGGGGAGCGAGGAAGAGGGCAGGGGGAGGAATGGATCCGTGAGGAGTGGGGTGGCCGTTGGCCATATGTGTACTATACTCTGATGGTGCTCCAATATATTTTGTGCTGCATCTCACACGGTTGGTGATAATAAACAGTGTGCGATCTACTCCCTCTATTTTTATATACAAGGCCACAAACTCAATTTACCCGTATCAAGCTAAAAATTAATGTGTGATTTACAAACCAATTTGTTTTCTTGTTTACTAGGTTAATTAATAGGGTGCATGTACATTAGAGTAAATTGATTGGCCGTGAGAGAGGAAATAGTGAGTTTGTCATTATCATCCACTACATGCATGCTAGTAATTAAGCCATGGGTTACTAGTACGAGGAAACATCATTAATAGTTGCCTCGATTACTGTTGGTGGCCTTGTATAGATGCAAAATGTGTTTGTCATAGTGGCCTTGTATACAAAAACGGAGGGAGTACTTGATTTTTCTTCTTGATTTGAACTACATAATGGGGTCACAGCGGCAAAGGAGGGTGTTTGAATTGCTAGAACTTTTATCTGGAGTGAACACGCAACTATTGGTGTGTCATAAAAAAATTGGAATTATTCAGGGTTCGTTTGGACATTTTTATACATTAACTTGGTTTTCTAGGCATTTTTGGTACATAATTCAAAATTAAACTACATGCACATGCTCCGGTGCACCAAAATGGATTGTAAAATCATATGTGTGTCCAAGGGTTGTTGCTTATGTCCCATGCAAGAAATGGGGATGAATTTCAAACACCACAGCACCGTGGCTCTCCGTCAAACGTTGGGGTACTCGCTTTTGTAATTCTAGTAAATCCAAAATTCGTCTGAAATTCATGAACCTTGGCATGCTATCATGGAATGGCATCAACATGCTGGGGTAAAAAATATTGTCCCATTTGCGTCAGGTTATGGTATAGGCTTCTCATAGACCATAACTTCTCACAACAAGCCTGATGGTTTCGGTAGGGAACGTGCCACCTTGGGGATGAAACGATATCTGTTGCCTCTTCTTGCTTTCAATTTTTTTAGTGTCATCATAGAACTACATGAGTATTGTGTCAATTTTCTGGATTGTTCGGGGTTTGCTTGGATCACATGGTATACATTAACTGAGTTTTCTATTCATTTATGTGCATAATTCAAATTTGAACTACGTGCACATGCTTCAGTGCATAAAAACTTTCGGTGTACAAATGTAGGGGCCCTTTTGCACCCTTTTTACTTGTGCACGGGCAGTTGTAGTCACACCTACAACCACTCTTGGCGGAGCAGAAGAAGGAGAAGCACGAGACAACCAATGCAAAACTCAAGCCAGAGGCATGAAGAACAGAGGGGCAAGGTGGACTCCTCCCCCGGCAACGTCCTTGACGGGGCAGCCTACGTGACCCCGTTAAGAGCCTTGCCCGAGAAACTTACCCATCACCAGCAAGGCTGCCACCCTTGGGTCTAAGAGCTCTGACACCATCGATAACGTCAAGACCAAGATACAGGGGCGCCTGCGTAGTGGCATGCTGATCTTTGTGGAACGAAGGGCCTGCATACCCAGAAAAGGGGCTAGAAGACGAAGACCCCCGACAAGATCCTTGCCGAGGACAGCCACATGACCCTGGCAAGACCCCTTGCTGGGAGCATCTGCGGGGCCATAGCCAGGCCTGCGCCCGCCAAGGCTTCGCTGCCCCGCGGCCAATCCTATGCAACGACCAACTCGCCAACTGTACAAGTGCCTACATGGCCGCATGCAACCTCTAAGCCAACTAACCAAGCACCTGCGTGGTGGCGTGCAAATCTTCGTGAAGACCCTGCCACAACAACAGCCAGCAGCCAGCGTGGCGCCACATGCCTTGTCAGCCTGGATGCGTGTCGAAGCAAGGTGAGGTGGCGACAAGCGGGATGTCAGGACCAAGATGCGGTTCTATCCCGAGCACGTGACACATCCGTGATTGGGGCACAACTGCATTTCGGGTGCTTAGCAAGCTGGATATCATTACATCGTACCATTACATACATACATGGGGGATACAACAATTCATATAAGTCACATGAATACAACATAAATACAAGGCATTCGACTACGGATGCAAACATGAAAAGCACAACGACATCCATCTGCTATCCCAGGCTGCCAACCAGGAACCTAGCCCAAGACTGACGAAGCAGAAGACGAAAGAACTCCAACACAAGTACATCGCTCTCGCGTCAAGTCGTCGAAAAACCCGCACTTGCAACTGGTGTTGTAGTATCTGTGAGCCATGAGGACTCAGCAATCCCATAACCATGGGTATCCAGACTAGCAAAGCTTAATGGGTAAGGAGAGGTTTAGTGGTGAAGTTGCAGAAGCGACTATGCAAAAGTATGGTGGCTAACTTACGAGTAGAAGAATAAGATGAGCATCTACGCAAACGGTCGCAAACTAGTAATGATTGCTAAAGATCTTGAACAACCTACGAGTCAAACATAACCCCACCGTGTTCTCTTCTCAAAGTGAAAAGAGACAGTCACGGTTACTCACGCGGTTCGTGTATTTTACTTCGGATCCTCTGTCAAGTTTTCTACAACCGGACATTAACAAATTCCAATCTACCACATAACCACGGGCATGGCTTTCAAAAGATCATAACCCTGCAAGGGTGTCCCAACTTAGCCCATCACAAGCTCTCACGATCAGCAGAGATAATAATAATATTACCCCTTATCTTAGGGACAATCCGATCAGGCTCGGAATCCGGATGCAGAAGACATTTCGACAATGTTAAAACAAGTCCAGCAAGACCTCCCGGCGTGCCGACACCCTGATAGTAGCCGCGCATATTTCGTCTCAGGCCATGTCCGGATGGGCGATCCTACAAGTAAAACCAGACCTCGAGTTTCCCCGTGGTGGCCCTACAGTCTCCCCATTTGGGATCAACACCATCAGCACTGGCCGCCCTGCTATGTAGAAGAATCCTCGGGGGTGCGACCCCCTATGTAAATTTAATTAAATAATTAAGTTGTTATTATGTTGCAAATTAAAACCAATGTTGGGCCTTGCTGGAGGAGTTTTATTCAAAGACGAACTGTCAAGGGGTCCCCATATACTCAACCGTGTTAGGAAAGCAAAATCAAGGAACATAATGTCGGTATATCGGCTCCTAAGGCATCATGAGTGGAACAAAACACCGAGCAAAGGCCAAGCCTTCCACCCATTGCCAACTATATAGATGTGTTAATGTATATAAGATATATTGTGATATTCCAACAACAAGTTCCAACGTGGAGCAATCTTCATCTTCACCTGCAACTAGCAACGCTATAAGAGGGGCTGAGCAAGCGGGTAACATAGCCAAACAACGGTTTGCTGGGAAGGTGTCAAAGGTTAGAGGTTTCATGGCAACAAGGAGAGAGGCTGACAATAAAAGATGGGTAGCGCGACATATAACGATAGCATCGAGACAACTAGCATGGCAATGATAGTAAAGGTATCCAAGGTGATGGTCATCTTGTCTGCGATCCCGCAAGGAAGAAGACGAGTCCATGAATTAGACGAAGAAGAAGCCGCGAAGATGAACCACGTGTAGTCGAACGAATCCTCATGATCACAACGGAAAAGAACTAGCGAGAAGAAGCATACAACAAGGTAAACACACAACACAAGAACATGACAAGATGCTCAACCAAGTATAAGGCAAAACAAGTCTATATGATGCAATTCATGGAAAGGGATGAAGCACACAATAACAACACAAACCAACAAGTATAAATGAGGCCGGAATCCACATATAACAATTCCGGTAAGTCCTCATATGCACGTTTCGAAGTTGGTCCATATCTGAACAAACCTTAAGTTAAAGTTGTTAGACAGCAGGTTAACATGCACCATGATGATCTACTCGAAATTCTAGTCAAGTTTCATATAAAGTTTGTTTAATTCGGAGTTACGGCCTAAAGATATGAGCAAAACAAGACAAGCATGGCAAATAAGCAAGATGCATCCGAACAACAAGCAAACACACTCCAAACATGTAAATACATGATATTATGCTTCTACATGAAAAATCACACAAGTTTCATATAGGACACACTCAAAGCTGAGCAACGACCTAGAAGATATGAGCAAAACAAGTTACAATGCAATGCTGAAGTTAACAGCCACATAACAACTTTGGAGCAAAGTATATATATGCTACAACACCCAAACATGATAACAAGAGGCATGGATGTGAAATAGACATGATACTTAACAAGTATGAACTTAGGGCACACCCAAAAACTTGTTGGAACACAATTAAACAAGCATGACAAGTTGTAATAAATTTATCCAAACTTAGTCAAAATCTGGGAAGGCAAAAACATCATCATGATGCTGCCTTCGGAGACACAAAACAACAAGCATATCAACTCTACTAAGTATATAAAGATCATGGACATGTAATAGACATAGCATACATCAAATAACTCCATTGGAACAACTCCATAAGAGGCATGGATCAATAACAACAAGCTTCACCAAATTGATCATGCTGACAACAGGCTAACAGGTAAATTTTATAGTAACTTGAGAGCAAGATATAAATAAGCTACAACAGGCCATATGTGCAAATAAGGGCATAGATGGATAGAGCATAACGTGGACAACAAGATATGATCATTTGACATACTAAAACATGCATGGATTTGAGTGAGGCATCAAGCAAACATAGCATCAGGTTTAATAGTTTCGGACTTCGTAGTTTTCAACAAGTCCTAGAAAACAACAACAGCGAGTAGGCTACTTTACAAGCTTGTTGCAAACACCTCAAGGCATATCATAAAAAGTGGATAGCACCACAGCAAAGATGGCATGATCGTGCTTCTAAAACATATAGACATGTGGCATGAAAGACAAACACCACAATAGCTGTGAGCAAGACAAAACAACATCTCATAAGAAGTTCAGCACTTAACAGCCACATGCACTTTTGCAACAGAGATTAACATGGCAATATGGCACCTAACATGAATGCTACAGCAACTAATATGTAGAGCACTTCACAATGAACATTTTGACATGTCATATGCTCCATTTGGACCAACATGCACAAAGTTATCATCACCACAAGCATGCAACAAAATTACAGTTACCAACAGTTTTAAACATATAGCACTCTTGCAACAATGATTAGGGCATCAAAATGAACTCAAACAAGCATGCCACTGTGGAACAAAATGAAGAGCATATCACCACGAACATTTTGACATATTATTCACTCAATTTGGACATACACACAAAAAGTTACAGCCACTCAAACATGCATACATTTTTAAAACAGGGGGTGGGGACTTAGTGGAAAACAACCTCCGGAGGGGCGGACGTGTCCGGGTCCGGACGGACATGTCCGTCGGTGCTGGACCCTTGGGCCCACCTGGCAGGGACACACAGGAGGGAAGGCTGGACATGTCCGGGCACCTCCGGACATGTCCAGCGGCGGTGGTGGCGGCGGCACATTGCGAGGACGGGGAATGATGCCGGAGGAGCGAGAAACGGCCGGATCCATGGCGGGGGCACGAGATCCGGTGACCTCCCTACCGGATCTGGCCGGAAACGAGCCGGAAGAGCGGTGGTGAGGCCCTCCGGCGGAGCTGTGGGCTCTGGGCGGCGAGGCAGTGGAAGCAGTGGCGGCTGCGGGGCAGGTGAAGCTCGGCGGCAGGGTCGGTGCTGGTGGCGAGCTAAGCGACAGGCGGCGGTGCGCTGCGGCGGCGCAGATGGCGGCGGAGGCGGAGGCCGTTGTGCGGCGGCGACGCGCGCCGGAGGCGAGGGGAGCAGGAGCGTGAGGCTCGGGCGGGAGCGGGGCTGCTCGGGCCCAGATCGGCCCGGAGCGGGCCGCGGCCGGGCCTGGCGGGCCCGGGGAGGCGGGAGCGGGAGGGGGCAGGTGGCACGAGGCCATTGGCCCAGAGCGGCGGCTGGCGGCGGGAAGCCAATCGGTGCGTGCCACTTGGCGCCTCTGAGGTGGCTGGCGCTGAAAACGGCGATGGAGGCACGGATTTCGAGGGAAGGTGGCTGGAGGTTAGGGGAGACGCTAGAGGATGCCAAATGTGGCATGGGGAGGAGTTATATAGGGAAGGGGCTAGGATTAGGGTTAGGAGGGGGGTTTCGGGTTGTATTTGGACCCTCCTATCTCGATCGGACGGTCCGGGTCGAGAGAGGGGGTAGGCTGGGCCTAGTGGGCTGTGTAGGAGGGGTTGTGGGGAGAGAAGAGAAGAGGCCCACGGGGTTTTTCGGAGATCGAAAATGTCCGACAAATTAAACGGCTACTAGTGCCGCTATAGTTATGCGTTGGGCTATCAAACGAACTCCGAATGCGGTGAAATTTGGCAAGCGGCCTGTCTACACTATAATAAGACCACACGCCAAGTTTCATCCCATTTCGAGAACATTTTCCGGCCACTTATAAAATAAATATTCAGAGGTGCCGCGGGCGCGTGCAAGTGTGTCTGGGCTCAGAACGGAAAATGGAGAGGACGGCCGGACTCAAACGGATGCAAGTTTTGAAAACATGATGATGCAATGCACATGATGACAAGGTAAACATGCACACGCAAGCATATGACATGGCAACGACGACGAATAACTGGCTGACACCTGGCGCATCAGTCTCGGGGTGTCACAGCACTCCCCTACTAACAAGAGATCTCGTCCTGAGATCTTAGGACCGAGATGGAAGGGAAAAAAGAAGAACAAAGTTCTTCGAGGACAAAAGAGTGAAACCAAAGAACCTTGAGAGGTTGAGCCACTCAAAAGGAAGAATACAACGGAGATGAACAAGAAAGAGAAGCTCCATTATGAAAGAGGAACAAGGAACACACGAGAACCAAGTAGGTTGAATGACACGAAACAAGAGATGAAGGAACAAGAATGAATTCGAAACCACTCCGGTTAAGCGAGATAGAAAGGAATCTCCACGAAGGAATTCGGGCAGCACTCCGGGTGAAAATAGAACTTGAACTTGACGAGATGAACAACACGATGCCTCCGGAAGAAATGAAAGAGTGAAATAAAAAATGAAGAAGAAGATGACAACTTACACCACGAATGATATGAAAGAGCATCTTCAAGAGAAAGACTTGATCGGAGTTGTTGAGAAAATCAACAACAAAAGAATAAGCTTGGTTTGGACTTATTTGAACATCTCAAAACTTGAGGTGACTTATGCCGCAACCAAAGTATTGATGAGCTAAGAAGAACGAAGAATGCAAAACTCCACTTCAAAGGATACGAAGAATAAATTGCACTCGAGAGACAAAAGAATAATGCTTGAGCTTCTCCAGAAAATTATTGACGAACACTTGAAGAATGATTTGAATTGCGATGAACCACCATGAAGAATTCCGGTAACGAAAAGATGATGAAGGATGAAAAGAATAAGATTAAAGCCCCACGGTGATTTAGATGAAGGTACCGACGAGATATCGAGAAAACTTTGAACTCCGGGGAAGAAAAGATGAAAGCACTTGGTACTAGAATGTATTCATCAAGGATAAACTCCGAAGGAAGGAATAAAGCTAGAGGAGACATAGGTGGCGCATTAAATGCATTTGTCCTAAGATGTCAGGAGATAACCATGTACACTGTGGTTACTTTCCACCTCCTGTGTGCCGGAGTGGCAACCCCTTTGTCATATAAAAGGAGGTCCGAGGCGTACTGAGAGAGGGTTCAGACTTTTTGGACATGCACACATAGTAGCCAGTTCGAGAGCTCAAGAACACCACATATACACTGACAAGCAGGACTAGGGTTTTACGCATCATCAACCTGGCTAAAAATTCCCAAGCGTTGATCGACTAGACCTGCTCTTTACACAGCTCTATGCCCCGCCAACCGTAGTAGGGATCCCTGGGATCCCATAGGTGTCGTTTTCCCGACATCTTTGGTGAGCCAGATAGGAGGCGCTAGGATGTGGAAATCTAGTCTAGGAGTTAGCGCATCGACTTCTTCATCGCCATGGCTCCCAAGAATAAGGGAATCGCGGCGATCGGTCTGTCTGGAGCCGAACCGCCCATACCAGCACGGATGGGCAATGGGGTGGCTGCAGATGGTGGCGGAGGCGTGGCCCGCGAGCTTCCATGACACTCTGGCCATCCGAGACAGGCAAGCGGCGGCGTCCGTGCCCAAGATGGCGAGTCGCGCGCCGCTGGGTCCAAGGGTGTCGCCGTGCTGCCCACGGGCAGCGCCGCGACCTCCAAGACACCTCCATCGGCGCCCGCTCTGCAGTCTTCCCAACTTGTACGTGATGAGCAACACCGCGACGTTGGTGCTTCCGGGCACCGCCGCAGGAAGAGCCCTCTGCATCATTCTCAAGATGCACCGGGCCAGCATGCATGTCCAGATGCTGGTGGAAGCGGCGTGCGACAGTGGGACCATGATAGAGCTCCCTCGAACATGGTTAGAAGTCAGAGCGCATCACCGTCCATGCAGCTTTCACCACCGCCCACGCCGGCGGAAGTGCTAGCATACGTACAACTGCTCCTCGACTTTCCTCTCGCTGCTGAGAAGCTTGACGAGTGGAGAGCCACCATTCGGAGCCTCATCAGTTTCACCAACAGAGATGAACCGCGACCAACGGAACCCTCACGCCGGCGCTATGGTGAGCCGAAGCATGCTGGTGGTAGGAGGACCGGAGCTGTTGCGACCACGGTACACTCTCCTCCCCACGCCAACGACAGCGGCCGCCGGCTCGTCGGGCCGATGCTCGTGACAACTTTTCGACGGCGTCGTCCGACCCGCGAGCCGGCCGCGAGCAACGGCTAGTCCTTCAGGAGCGAGCCCATGACGACGCTCGGACCACTATCAAGCGATGGAGGGAAGCACGCCATAAATCAGACAGGCGTGCAGGGCCCACTGTGGACCACCCGGTGTCGGGGGGCTCTGGTGACTTACCTTACGAGGTGGGTTTTCCAGCCTTTACCCGTGAGCTGCGGTAGTTCCAGTGCCCCTCACACCGCACGTTCAAGCCTGAGGTCGGAGAAAAATACAACGGCAAGACTCACCCATCAGAGTTCCTCAGCATCTGCACCATCACGATGCCGGCTGCTGGGGATCGCGACGACAAGGTGCTCGCCAACTACTTTCCATTGGTGCATAAGCCCAACGTTATGTCGTGGTTGATGCACCTGCCCGTGGGTTCCATTTCTTCCTGGTCGGATCTGTGCCACAAGTTTGTTGGTGCCTTTACCGGGGGCCACCAAGCTCCTGGCCAGTAAAGCAATTTGCATGTCATTCCCCAGAAGGACGGCGAAACCCTACGCAAGTACATACAAAGGTTCAGCCGTGTACAGTACAACATCCCAGACGTTCGCCCCGCCGCTATCATCAGCGCATTCCATCAGAATGTGCGTAACCGCAAGATGCGTGAAGATTTGGCGATGAACAAGTTTAAAGATGTAGCCGAGCTCTATGTTCTGGCTGATAGATGCCTCGTGCTGAAGAAGGAAGGAAGTACCCCGGCGAAGACACCGATGCGGAAACAAACTCCACATATGGAGACACCGTCGCCCCGGCGAAGAAGGGCCGACGCCGCAACAAGAAGCAAAAGGGCGAGGCTATGCTTGCCGTAGAGGGATCCGACGACCCCGGCGCCGCCAAAAAGGCCAAGACTGACGACCCCGACAAGGAAGTTTCTGGGTGCATCCCCTGCTGGGCCTTGGCGGCGGTCGACAAGCCAGGGGGCTCCAACAAGCAGTACTGCAGGACCCATCATACCAAGGGCCATGACCTACAGAACTGCCGGCAGGTCGAGCTGCTCGCAGAGAAGCAGAAAGCTGAGTATGAGAGGTGCGATAAGGAGAAAGGCCCGAACAGTGCCGAGGCACCCGGCAAAAAGCGTGGCGGCCGAGGTGGTCACCACAGCCAAGATAACCAACTAGAAAGGCCTGCTCGGGGCCGCGACAAGAAAGAGGAAGACGATGACCATAGAGAATACGACGAGTCCAGCGAGCACGAGTTCCAGAAAGCTACGGAGGCCATGTGCGTCGACGGTGGCGCCTTGCTGCATACCTATCACCGCCAACTAAAACAGTGGGCACGTGACGTGACTGCGGCAGAGCCATCGTTCCATGCCCAGAGGCCACTGAAGTGGTTCAGCACGCCTATCATTTTTGACACTGAGGATCACCCTGACCATACAACTGCGGTCGGGTGTTTGTCATTTTTGGTTTCACCAATGATACGCAACCTCAACGTGACGAAAGTGCTAGTTGACGATGGGCGGGTTTTAACCTGATCTCGCCCGCTGTGATCGAGAGGCTACAAATCCTCGATGGAGATCTTGAGGAGACGGCACGTTTCAAGGGGTCAACTCGGGGAGGAGTCAGCCGAAAGAAAGATCGCTTTGCCTGTTACATTCGGTGGCGAGCTGAATTATAGGACGGAGAGGATTGTCTTTGATGTTGCCAAGATCCCCTTGCCCTATAATGGGATCCTTGGCTGCTAGCGCTGGCCAAGTTTATGGCGGCATCACACTACGCCTACAACATGTTGAAGATGCCCGGCCCAATGAGCATCATCACTGTCCCCTCCGATAAGAAAGATGCGCTCATCTGCGCCGACTAGCTCTACCAAGAAGCAGTTGCAGCAGACGCCACCAAGGCACTTGCACCTACCACTGAGGACTCGAGGGAGAAGAAAACCGGCAAGACCTTTGCCTCTGCCGGCAAGGCCCCTTCCAGCAAGGCTTCTGACCCCGGCAAGAGCTCCTGCTCCCCCTCCGGCAAACGCGCCTCTCCGGAGTGCCGCGTTCCCGTTGGGGACGTGTCAGAGAGCTCCGCTAGTGGGAGCAAGAGGTCCAAGGCGGCCCCACCAGACACCAAGAAGGTCCCCATCAAGCAGGACGACACGGGTGGGGATTTTACCATAAGCTCCACCCTTGACAACAAATAGGAAGGCGTGCTCATCACCTTCCCGCGGGAGAATGTCGACGTGTTTGCATGGTAAGCATCCAACATCACTGGCGTTCCCAGGGAGGTGATTGAGCACCACCTTGCTGTCTGTCCCCATGCGCGGCCTGTCAGGGATATTACTAGCAGGAATAAACCGGCTAGTATAAACCGGATTATGGTAATTTAGTTGTATACTTGTAAATATCTAGTAGAGGTTACGGCCCATGAAGGCTTAAGGCCCATGTGTAGAGTTACGGTTTGTAAACCGTCTGGTCATGTAACTTGAGAGATAAGGAAGAAAGAGCAGAGACCGAGGCGGACACAAGTATGAGCCGGCCTCGGGACTCTGTAAACCGGACCAGGCGTCGCCTCTATATAAAGGGACGACCCGGCGACGGTTCAGGGACATGAAAACAACCCGTCGAGAGACAGGCAAGCGATCCGCTCCCTGTTAATCGACGCCCAAGCAATACCACACCCAACTAGACGTAGGCTTTTACCTTCATCGAAGGGGCCGAACTAGTATAAACCCTCTGTGTCCTTTGTGTACTTTTAACCCCTTCAAGCTAACCCGTGCGATGGTTCCTCAACTAAGTCCGTTAAACCGGACATCTGCCGTGTTAATTCCACGATAGTTGGCGCCCACCGTGGGGCCTCCCCACGATGGTTTCGAGTTCTTGAAGGGCAGCTTTGAAGGGTTCAAGGGTTACGCGGTCGACCGGATGACCAAGAGTCGCCGCGGCCGGATCTACATCGACGACGCAGGCTGGGGACCGGAGGCCGATTCAATCGAATACGGGTACCGGGTTCCCTTCGGTGGCATCCACGTCTTCATCGGCAAGATCGGCGAACCGGGACCTGAGCCGGACGTCTTCCCCAACATCGTCGAGCCGGCTCAGCGTGTGAGATCAGCCCGAAATCAGCCTGCCATGAAGCGCGTTTTCGTTGGAGCAGTTCACGGGGTTCAAACCGAGGACGGATCGGATTCCGGTGGCGAGACAGTTATCTATTCCGACGATGAATCTTCATCCGGAGAGACTGAGTCTTTGTATCAGTTGCGGGACGGCTGGTCTGAGGGTGTGTCCGACGGAGACAGTATTCCAGACCCCTTTGACCCGCCAAACAGAGTGGCTGTCTTTATGGCCGGTTCAGAACCTACGCCATAGTCCACGGTGAATGGGGCGACAGCAGAAGCTGGTGTAGGGGGGAGCGGCCAGGCCCTCTCGCCCTCTGACGCTTTATCCACCTTGGTCGAGGAGTTCACAACCCGAGCCATGGCCGAGGTAGCTCCAGCAGACAAGGCGCAACATGATGCAGAGCTCCTTCAGCTGAAGGGCCGGATCGATCAAGCAAGGGAAAAATCTGAAAGCAGAAAAGGCTATGATAGCATTGAGACAGGCAGAGCTGGATGCTCAGACTTTTCAGCTGAGGATGGAACAGGCCTCTGCACAGGGAGTAAGGAGTCGAAAGTACCAGTCTCGTCTACCTCCGGTTTACGAGGCGACGGATCTCTTCAGGACGCCAGGAGCGGGAACCAGCAATGATCCGGCGGTAAACCGGAGGGCGGCCCCGGCGGGGGACGAGCCGGTTCGGCAGCCTGCTGCGGAGCAAGATCGGCGGATTATGTCTATGCCTCACGTTCCTACCCCTCCGGGTCATTACTCAAATCCTTTGGACAACATTGTTGCTGCCGCTTCACGCTTGGCCGCTTTACCCGTTGAGGGGACATCCCCCGTGGCGTTGGAGGCACGCAGGGTCAACGATCTGCTTAACCCGACGTTAACACAACAGCAAGCGTATTCTTATAGCAAGGAGAGGCTCCATTCAACACCACGCCACAGCCGGAGTTACACTAGACATTGGGAGGAACCGGAAGTGTCTAGTAGTGAACGCAGGCGACACCGTCACAGACAAAATAATCCGGCAGGCACAGATGCACAAGCTCAGGATGCGAACCGGGTTAGATCTGTGGCCCGTGAGGAGGTCCGTCAAACGACGCCGGTTCACACAACCACAGCCGAGACAGGGGTCACAACGAGTTCCTATGGGGTGCAATGTCTTATCCCCACTTTACGGAGCGTGAAGCTGCCCAAGGATTTTAAAGGTCCACGTAAGGTGCCTAATTACACAGCAGATTTGGCTCCAGAAGCTTGGGTTGAGAGTTACGAGATGGCCATGGAGATGCTGGACGTAGATGAAGCGGCTTGTGCGAAATACTTCACCATGATGCTTGAAGGTACATCCCGGACCTGGCTAATGGGTTTACCCCCTAATTCCATCGGATCGTGGGGAGAGTTACGTCGACAGTTTATCAAAAACTTCAAGGATACGTGCAAGCAGCCGATGTCAGTGGTAGATCTAGCAGCCTGTATACAAGGAGAACAGGAGTCTACAAGTGCATGGGTGCGGCGAGTATCAGAAATCTTGCACTCTTCGAACGGTATCAATCCCAGTACGGCAACAGTGACACTGGAAAACAATTGCCGGTTAGAGTCTCTAAAGTTAAAACTGGGACGCCTTAAACGGGATTGTAATGACATGGGAACTCTCATGAGCTCTCTAGTGAAGTAAGGGGACTCCGATAACACTAAGTATCCAGAAGCGGAGGGAGACAAGGCTGTAAAAGTCAATAAGCCCGGTAAACCGGCGCAGGTTAGTCCGGCTGGTACAAGCTTCTTAGGCAAGCGAAAAGCGGAGGCTGGCTCTGATTTCGTGGCCAATACCCAAGTTCAAGGGGGTTTTCAGCGCAATAAGGGTAAGCCGCCTCCACAAACCGGCGGAGGGCCCGTTAGCTGGGAGCAAGAGTTAAATGAGCCTTGTCCGAAACACGGCTCAAGGGAACGTCCAGCAAAACACACTATAGGAGAATGCAAGGTTATGATGGAAGCCATAATGAGCCGGATCAACTCCAACAACGGGCCTCCAGGCGGCGGTTCAGGCCCGGGAGTTTATGGTCCGGGTCACCAGGGGAACGGCTCCGGATCGGGATATCGTGGCAACAACAGTGGTTACAAAAACTGAGGCAATAACCAAAATGGTCAAGGCGGTTATAATAACCAAGGCAATCAGTAGTATGGTCAAGGTGGTTACAATAACCAAAACAACCAACAGCAGGGCCAGGGTAATCACAATAACCAAGGTAGTCAACAGCGTCAGCAACAGCAGCAGCAATCCGGATATCAGAGTAATCCGAAGGAGTTGAGTAGTGGGCCGTATCATGTGTTCACTACGAGTTTGTGTAAATGAGATCAAAAAGTTTTGAAGCGGGCGGTCCACGCGGTTGAACCGGTGACGCCGCAATTCTTGTGCTGGTCAGAGCAGCCCATTGTGTGGAGCAGGGAGGATCACCCGCTGCGAGTTGATAATCCGGGGCACTTGGCCTTGGTAGTAGAACCACAGGTGGGTGGCTACAAGTTCACCAAGGTCCTCATGGACGGCGGCAGTAGCATTAATATCTTGTATTATGAGACTTTCCGTCGCATGGGGCTGACAGATAAAAAGCTAAGACAATCAAACACGGTGTTTCATGGAGTGGTGCCAGGTAAATCAGCTTACCCAGTTGGGAAAATTGACCTAGAAGTTACCTTTGGAGATGAACATGATTCTAGGTCAGAGATGATAACCTTTGAAGTCGTCAAGATCCGGAGCCCTTATCATGCTCTATTCGGGAGGACGGTTTATGCCAAGTTTATGGCCAGGCCGTGTTATGTTTATCTACAGCTCAAGATGCCGGGTCACAAAGGAACAATCACAGTTCATGGAAGTCGCAAGATTGCATTGGAGTGTGAAGAAGGAGACGCTGCCTACGCGTAGGCAGTATGTGCTACGGAGGAGTTGAAATTTTACAAGGACAACGTTGACCTGGCAGATATGTCCCCGTTGAAAAAGCCAACTACAGAGCATGATCCGGCGTTGAAATTTAAGTCAGCGGAGGAGACTAAGCACGTTGATTTTGTGCCAGGCGATTCATCCAAGCAGTTCACTATCAGCGCTAACCTTGATCCCAAATAGGAAAGCGCGCTCATCGAGTTCATCCGTGAGAACCGAGATCTCTTTGGGTGGAAACCTTCTGACATGCCAGGTATACCGAGGGAACTCGCTGAGCACAGTCTTAACATTGATCTGAAGTTTAAACCGGTAAAGCAGTATCTGCGCCGCTTCAACGAAGAAAGGCGCAAGGCTATAGGAGAGGAAGTGGCCAGACTTTTGGCCGCAGGGTTCATAGTGGGAAGTTTTTCACCCGGAGTGGTTGGCTCATCCGGTGCTGGTGTTAAAGAAGAATGGAAAGTGGAGAATGTGTGTGGATTACACGAACCTAAACAAGGCTTGTCCAACTGATCCTTTTGCTCTCCCTCGTATTGATTAGATCATCGATGCCACAGCAGGATGTGAGCGGTTAAGTTTTTTGGATGCATATTCAGGATATCACCAGATCAAGATGGCAGTTAAAGATCAGGAGAAGACGTCCTTCATAACGCCTTTTGGTGTTTTTTGCTATGTTTCTATGCCCTTTGGGCTCAAGAGTGCCCAAGCGACTTATCAACGTTGCATCCAGAATTGTCTTAAGGGCAGATAGGGAGGAATGTCTATGCCTATGTGGATAATATTGTGGTGAAATCAAGGAAGGAAGAGACGTTGATAGAGGATCTCAAAGAGACTTTAGATAATCTTCGAGCCTATAAAATGATGCTTAATCCGGAGAAGTGTGCTTTTGGTGTTCCGGCGGGTAAGCTCCTTGGATTCTTGGTGTCAAACAAAGGAATAGAAGCTAATCCGGAGAAGATCAAGGCAATCACATCTTTGACTAAACCGGCTTGCATCAATGATGTTCAGCGTATCGCTGGCCGGATCACATCATTGAGCCGGTTCATCAGCCGTTTGGAGGAAAAGGCGATTCCACTTTATCAGATGCTGAGAAAGACGGACCGGTTTATATGGAGCGATGAGGCAAACGCTGCGTTTGAGGACTTGAAGCGGCAACTGGCGCAACCACCGATTCTTGCTGCCCCTGTTGATAATGAGCCGTTGCTGTTATACGTCGCCGCCAATGCACGGGCAGTTAGTGTGGCAATCGTGGTTGAGCGCAAGGAAGCTGGGAAGGAATATCCGGTTCAACGTCCAGTCTATTATATCAGTGAAGTTCTCATTGAATCCAAGCAAAGGTACCCACATTGGCAGAAGCTGGTACATGGTGTGTTCATGGCAAACCGGAAGTTGAAACATTATTTCCAAGGCCACCCAATAACTGTTGTTAGTTCAGCATCGTTGGGAGATATAATCCAGAACAGGGAAGCTATCGGCAGAGTAGCAAAGTGGACCATTGAGCTTAGCCCACACGAATTGAAATATGTGCCACGCACCGCTATCAAATCTCAAGCATTGGTGGATTTCATCAATGGTTGGACATAACTGCAGACACCAGAGGAGAAGCCGGATCTCACATACTGGACGATTCACTTTGACGGTTCAAGGCAATTAGAAGGCTCAGGGGCTAGAGTTGTTTTAGCTTCCCCGCGAGGGGATAAGTTTTGTTATGTCCTCCATCTATTGTTTCCTTGTACTAATAATGCAGCAGAGTATGAAGCACTGCTTCATGGCTTACGGATGGCCAAGGAGATGAACTTAAGCCGGGTCAAGTGTTTTGGCGATTCAGATTTGGTGGCACAGCAAGTATCCGGCAAGTGGGATTCAAGAGATCCTCTCATGGCAGCTTACAGACGAGAAGTCGAAGCAGCTGCAGGATGTTTCAAGGGGTATCAGGTGGATCACATAGACCGGCGAAGGAATGAAGCGGCCGATGCTCTAAGCTGGCAGGGTTCTCAACGTAAACCGGTACCACCGAAAACTTTTTTGGATGAGCTGCACGGTCCATCAGTTCAAGTACCATCGGAGGAAGACCTGGCCGTTCCTGATCCGGAGGCGCAGCTGGTTGCAGCACTTCATGTTATTCCGGATTGGACACTCCCATACTTGGCGTATTTAAGCCGGGGAGAGCTGCCGGACGATGAGATCGAAGCAAGATAGATAATCCGGCGCTCTAAGTCCATGACAATTGCAAACGGAGAACTTCATCATCGCAACGTTTCTGGAGCGTTTCAGCGGTGTGTATCAGCTGAGGAAGGTTGTGATATTCCTCGTGAAATCCATGAAGGGGATTGTGGTCATCACGCCGGTTCAAAATCCTTGGTGGCTAATGCTTTTCGACATGGGTTCCATTGGTTGACAGCCCATGCTGATGCGGCGGATTTGGTCCGGAAGTGTGACGCTTGCCAGAAGTTTTCACGACGTGCTCTTGTTCCGGCACAGGAGCTCCGGATGATACCGATAACCTGGCCGTTTGCGACTTGGGGGCTTGATATGGTTGGACCCTTCAAACGATCGCAAGATCAGAAAACTCATCTACTGGTGGCTGTGGATAAGTTTACAAAATGGATTGAGGCAGAGCCTGTGAGCAAGTGTGATGCGGCAACAGCGGTTCAATTCATCAAAAAGGTAATTTTCCGGTTTGGGTTTCCACACAGCATCATCACAGACAACGGCACCAATTTATCTAAAGGAGAGATGGAAGAGTTTTTTCAACGGGAGCATATTCGCCTGGACGTGTCTTCTGTAGCTCACCCTCAATCCAATGGTCAAGCTGAAAGAGAAAATCAGGAGATCTTGCGAGGTATCAAGACCCGGCTTATGACTCCCTTGCAAAGAACACCAGGGTGCTGGGTTGAGGAGTTACCTTCTGTCCTTTGGAGTATCAATAGTACGCCAAACCGGTCCACAGGTTACACACCTTTCTTTATGGTGTATGGTGCTGAAGCGGTCCTTCCAAGTGATATCCGTCATGATTCGCCAAGGGTGATGGCCTATGTTGAAGCGGCCAACGAGCAGGCGAGACAGGACAGTCTGGACCGGCTGGATGAAGAGCGTGATATAGCAGCAGCACGGTCTACAATTTATCAACAAGACTTGCGCAGATATCATAGCCGCCGGATCAAGACCAGGACGTTCCAGGAAGGAGATTTGGTGCTCCGGCTCATCCAAGATCAAACTGATATGCACAAGTTATCCCCGCCTTGGGAAGGGCCCTTTGTGGTCAGCAAGAATCTGCACAACGGTTCATATTACTTGGTGGACGTTCGAGAACACAAGGACTCACGGACATCGGAGGAAGAGACAAAGAGGTCGTGGAACATCGCCCTCTTACGGCCCTATTATACCTGAGCCAGGAGCTCCGCTGTATCCTATGTATATATTATGATTAATGAATAAACCGGCACCCTCGGTAAACCGGGGGCTCAGCCTTTTTTCTAGTATAATTGTCTTATGGTGATAGCCATCTACAACTTATGTTTCTTATTATGTCTCATATCTTACAATGCTTTGATCAGTCTATCAGGCTGTGCAGGACAATTGTCGTAGATATACTCTGAAGTTGCGATCATTAATAGGCTTCGTGCTCAAACATAGGTCGTATCCGAACCAAAGAGAGCACAGCCATCCCGCTCAAACATAGGTCGTATTCGAACCAAAGAGAGCAAAGGGCTTACTGTTCAAACATAGGTCGTATTCGAACCAAAGAGAACATACCCAAACTTATTGAAGGGATTCCTGTTCAAACATAGGTCGTATTCGAACCAAAGAGAACATACCCAAACTTAAATAAAGCCATTCTGTTCAAACATAGGTCATATCCGAACCAAAGAGAACATGGCATAAGCTTAATGGATTGTACCGAATCCATTGCTTGGCTAATTTTTATATGGCCAGCAGGGGGCAGGATTGTACCCGAATCCTAGCTTTAACCCCTGTGGTTGTATCCGGTTCATATGGTCGTATCCGAACCATAGGCTCAATGGATTGTACCCGAATCCATTGCTTGGCTGAACCTTGCTTTGGATCCTGGCAGCTCGTAAAAAGCCTCGACTACATGGTTTTATTTGCAAACTTGCATTTCTGGTATTTATGTTTTATGGTTCTTTGATCCGGAGTGGGACAACTCCAGAGTTGACCACATATTTTCGAAAGTCTGGATAGAGCTCCAGCATGATCTAAACCGGTAACTGCTATCAAACCCGGAATTATTATTGCGTCTATCACAAAGGCTCCCTCAAAAAACTGCAAATTTCGTTGGATTAAGAATATCAAGTATAGTTGATCGCAGGTATAAAGTTATTTCTGGTACAAAAACACTTGTTTGATATATTTTTTGTGAGCAATTTAATTGGTCCAGCGGTAAACCGCTAGGACATCTTTTAAGTATTGTCTATGCAGAAACAGATACTATGCAAGATAAACCATATCAGACCAGATTTAAGTTGACAACGTCACAGCAAAAAGTTGGAACATCCGGATCAAGACGAATAATGTTTTATACTATCCTATTACAAGGCATAGCAAGCCTGAACGGATTAAAGTCTTTCCATCAAAATGAGACTGTAACTACAATGATAACTTATGTGGCCTACGCTTCCTCCTGCTGCGAAGGCTGGGGATTGACTTGTTCCGGAGTTTCTTCTTCTTCTTGAAGCGGCTGAAAGTCAGGGACGCACCAATCGATTTTCGTTAAAGTGCGGAAGTACATCTCTTCCGTGAGAAGTTCGGACGGATCAATATCTGGGGCGAAAGTATGAGGGCGCACTGGTGGGATTAGATTTACGGTATCATAAACCGGCCGATCCACCCGCTCGTTCTGTAAATCATACCCCGGATGATACCTGGACAAGTCTGATTCGGCAGCAAGCTTGCTAGCAAGTGGACGCATATCCTTAGTCAAAGCGTGAAGATCTTTTGCAGTGAAAGCTGATCCGTCTTCTTTGGTGCTGGGATACCCATTCAAAGCTTCTTCCGGATCAAAATCTGGAACCCACGCTTTGGCTCTGGTAAGCGCCATGAGAGAACCGGCTCGGGCAGCAGACTTCTTCACTTCCTCCAAGCGTACTGGCAAGACAGAAAGTTTCTCAAGTATGCCTTGGATAGTGGTGGGGGCCGGTTTATTGAAGGACATTGCGCTTATGATCCTTTGAGCGCCGGAATACAGTTGCTCGACCAGAGTATAAGACGCCTTGAGTTTCTTTCATAAATCATCCCCAAGATGGGTGACACGGCGCCCTGCATATGATTATCACAGTTAAACCAGAACGGATTAAAGATTGCAAGGTTGAAAGCAGGAGTACAGATTAAGTACTTACCAAAGACAGCAGAAGTCATCAGTTCTATTTGCCACTTTAAACCGGTTAACTCTTCAGTCACCGGATTAAGGGCTTCCTCAGCGTCCTTTGCCCTTTTTTCCAGATCCTTCTTTTGTACTTCAAAGGCTGTCCGCTCCTCTTCAAAAAATTTCTTCAGCTGTTTAGCGGTACTTAAACTCACCACCAAATCTTTCTTGGCCTTAGCAGCAGCAGATTCAGTTTCGGCAAGTCTGTTCCGGAGTTCAGTAATTTCTTCAGCCCGCCGGTTTAAATCAGCCCGCAAGGAAAATCAAGTGGAATAAAGGTAAAAATCAGGCAAGTCTCAAGCACATAACCACGTTATCCACTTGACACTTGGGGGCTAATGGGCAGTTGAAGCGTCAAACAGTAGCAATTCAAATACAAGTCTCAAGCACACAAACAAGTTGTCTACTTGACACTTGGGGGCTAATGGATAGTTGAAGTATCAAAGGAAAAATTCAGACAAGTCCCAGGCACATAAACCGAATTATGCCCCTGGCACTTGGGAGCTAATGTAAGATCATTTGCTTAAATCGGAAGTACCGGTTCACCTTCTAAACATAGCTAAACCGGAACTTGGGGGCTACTATGATATAGACAGAAGCACATCAAAAGCAAAAATCAAAAGCAAAGGATTACCTCGTATTTTTCCTTCATCATGCTGATTAAGCCCGCTTCATAGTCCCGAGAAGTGTGAAGCCGGTTCAAATACCCAGAATAGAGCTCCTGGGCACTCAGCTCGGCAAAACTAGACAAATCAGTGCTCCATTTGCCCTTTTCTTGATGAAGTTTCTCCGCTTTAGCTGTATGCTTGGCCAAAACAGTGGGTTCAGCAGGAGCGGTATAAGCGGTACCAGTTATCTGGACATCCGGAGAAGGGGCAGTTGCTGGTGGTGGAGTAGCGGTGTGAACCGGACTAGCGCGAGCATGACTAGTTTGAGGAGGATCGGCCTGGGCAGGACTCGCCGGTTCATGGACGTTCTCAGTGTTGGGATTTTCAGGTACAGTAGTATGATTCATAGGAGCAGGATCGTCAAGCGGAATTGTGGGCTCGCCTTCCGGAGGGACGGTTGTATCCGGGTCAACCGCCGGATCACCAGTGGCAGTTTCAGCAGTTGGTTTGTTGGCCTTTGCCCTTTTGCTAGGTTTAGGCTAGCTGAAAGGAATTAGAAAGAAAAATCAGTGCCACAGAAGCAAAAGCAATCATAAACCGGATAAGATAAAGGACTTACCCAGGGATAGTTTTCAAAACTGGGACTTGTGTGGCAGTGGATTCGCCAGAGGAAGATAAAGGAGTCTCCTGATAATTAGGGTCAGACGGTTTAAGCGGTTTGCGTATAAGCCCGACCTTGGGATGAAGAAGAGTTGGAAAGAGTATAACCTCAGAGCGGCGCCTCCGAGCCGGTGTAAGGGATATTCCGGACGATTCAACTGCAAGGCCGCTATGGCGTGTAGTCCGGCGAATGGCTTCATGTTGTTGTTTCTTCATAAGAAAATTGGGGTCCAGTTGAGCATAAGGGTGAGAAAACTGATATTTCCGGACTGTCCGACGAATTTTTGGTGGAGGTGGTTCTGAATCTGAAGAAAGAATAGTTACCTCAATTTCGGCCGGTTTATCTCCTTCAGCCAAATCCTGTGAAAAGACACCGTTAAACACAAGTCTGGATAAAAGAGAACAAATTATAGCCGGATTAACTCATACCTCAGAGTCCGTATCATCATCTTCAGCATGTGAACCGGAGCCAGCAGCCGCCTTTTTCTTCGTGATAGCGTAAGCTTTCCGGCGTGGCTGTTTTCCAGCCTTCTCCTGAGGCTTCCTCTTCCAAAAAGGATCATCAACCTGTTCAAAAGGTGAGAGATAGTGAGAAAACGATTTAAATGAACGGATTACAAAAACATGAAAGAGAGTAAAGACTTACCGCAGGAAGCTTGTTCTTCTTATAATACGGAGCCAATCCAGTTTGGCTGCATTCTTCCAAACAGACATTGAGCATCTTTTTAGTAGATTCAATGACTTCCGATACAGAAAGCTTTTCCTTGGAAAACCGTTTATTTACTATATCCTTGGAAAACCGTTGAGGATCATCCGGTTTACCAGAATATTTACACATCAAACTCGGGCGCGGACTCAGAGGAAGGATACTCCAAGAAAGCCAGCAGCGCATAAAATCAATTCTGGTTAAACCGTTGGCCATAAAGGCTTTCAGCCTGGCTAGTTGAGAAGCAAACCGGGGCCGTTCTGAGGAGCTGAGGCGCTGTGGCAGAGGGTGATCTTCAGGAAGACGATGCTCACGGTAACCCAGCAATGGGTTTTCCCCATCAGGTGAAGTGTTAAGGCAATAGAACCAAGACTTATTCCAATCTTTAGGGTGTGTGTGCAGAGCGGCATGAGGAAAGGCTGCGTCCCTTTTCTTTCGGATGCTAACCCCTCCCAATTCTTGATGAGGACCGCCAGTAAATTCAGTTCGCCGGTTCAAGTGGAAGAAATCCCGGAACAAATCGACTGATGGCTCCTCTTGCAAATACACCTCTGAGAAAACTTGAAAATCGCAGATGTTTGAAATAGAATTTGAACCTATGTCCTGAGGATGAATTTGGAAAGCGGCAAGCACGTCTCGGAAGAATTTTGAACCGCGAGGAGTAAAACCTCGAGCCATGTGGTCAAAGAAGACAATGACCTCCCCTTCTCTAGGGGTAGGGGGACATTCATTTCCTGGGGCCCGCCATTTTAAAACGGACTAAGGACCCAAAGTACCAACTGTGGCAGCGTTAATTAAATCTTCTTCCGTGATAATGGAAGAGACCCAGTCACAAGCAACAAACTGCTTGGCAGCCATAGCAGCAGAATGAAAGTGCTGAAACGATGAAGTATAAAATCCGGATTATTCAAGTACAGTGGCATAAATCGGAAGACATGTGCAAATATCACACAACGGTTTAGACAAGGGACTACTGATCTGGCTAACCCGGCAGTAAGCAGGAAAACGTATTACTACTGGTTCATGATAATAAAAGAGAAGGAGCTAAACCGTCGTGTTCATTATCGATGCATTACAGAAGCAATATTTGACTGACTAAACCGGCGAGTTTATTACGTATCTACAAGGATGAAGAAACAAGTTTCTACAGACAGCTAAAGTAAAACAGATCTGAGCGCTCAGGAAAAATAAAAACAAATGCACGATTATTACAGAAAGAACTACGAGGATGGTATGCGGAGTGGATGAATCTAAGAATGAATCTAAGGCCAAAAATCCAAGCATAAGGCAGCAGAGCAGAAGTAAATTTTGAAGACAAAATCTAAAAGGTTGAAGCCACGGCGAGTATGGTTTATCGGACGAGTGAATAAAGCTTTCCTAGGTTTAATTGCGGAGGCACAGGAAGAACCCAAAAAGTTATAGATCTACAGCAAGGGAGATGGAATACCTGAAACAGAAAGAAGCGGCGGCGGAGTTTTCTGGTCGCACTCAGGTTGATGCAGCGGCCGGTGAAGGCTAGCTTGACGAACGACGGCGGAGGCTTGAGCTCAGGCGACAAAGGAAGGAGACGAGCGGAAGGAGAGGAAAGAGGAAATGCAGCAGTATTTATAGAGGGGGAGAGGTGAAACGGCAGGCGCGAGATTTGAGGAAGCAAAAGATTGGATAAAGATTCCCTGTCGCCTCGATTCTCGGGATGGCCTTTAAACAAAAGTGATAGACAGCTGTGTGCGTTAAATGCAGAAGTGATGTCACGGTCGAATTAAATGATTTCTAAGGATGACGTCATCGCCGGTTTACAAAAATGAGTAGACACAAGAGAAGAAGATCATGCAAGATTGAGAAGATTGATGTGAACAAGTTCAAATCATTCTGGGGCCTAATGTCAGGGATATTACTAGCAGGAATAAACCGGCTAGTATAAACCGGATTATGGTAATTTAGTTGTATACTTGTAAATATTCAGTAGAGTTTACGACCCATGAAGGCTTAAGGCCCATGTGTAGAGTTACGGTTTGTAAACCGTCTGGTCATGTAACTTGAGAGATAAGGAAGAAAGAGCAGAGACCGAGGCGGACACAAGTATGAGCCAGCCTCGGGACTCTATAAACCGGACCAGGCGTCGCCTCTATATAAAGGGACGACCCGGCGACAGTTCAGGGACAGGAAAACAACCCGTCGAGAGACAGGCAAGCGATCCGCTCCCTATTCATCGACGCCCAAGCAATACCACACCCAACTAGACATAGGCTTTTACCTTCATCGAAGGGGCCGAACTAGTATAAACCCTCTGTGTCCTTTGTGTACTTTTAACCCCTTCAAGCTAACCCGTGCGATGGTACCTCAACTAAGTCCATTAAACCGGACATCTGCCGTGTCAATTCCACGACACGGCCTATCAAGAAGAAGGTCGGTAAGCAAGCGTTGGAGCGCCAAGAGTTCGTCATCGAGGAGATCGGGAAGTTGGAAGCAACATGCTTAGTCAGAGGAATACTCCACCCCACGTGGTTGGCCAATCCGGTGGTAGTGCGTAAGGCAAATAAGAAATGGATGTTGTGTATCGACTATACATATATCAATAAAGCTTGTCCGAAGGACCCTTTCCCTTTCCACGCATTGACCAGATAGTGGACTCCACTGCCGGGTGTGACCTGCTGTCATTCCTCGACACCTACTCAGGATACCACCAGATCTTCATGATGATGGAATATGAAGAGAAAACCGCGTTCATCACCCCATGTGGCACGTACTACTTTGTACGGATGCCTTTCGGGTTGAAAAGAGCTGGTTCATCATTTGCTCGAGCGATCCAAATTGGTTTTGAGCCCTAGCTACATAGAAATATGGAAGCCTATAAGGATGATATAGTGGTAAAAACCAAGGACAAGGCCACGCTCATGCAGGATCTAGATGAAACGTTTGCAAACTTGCGCAAGATCAACCTCAAGCTCAACCCAGAGAAGTGTGTGTTCGGCATCCCATCCGGCAAACTCCTTGGGTTCTTTGTGTCTCAACGCAGAATCGAAGCAAATCCCGACAAGATCAAAGCGATTGAGTAGATTGAGGCGCCAAGACGAGTCAAAGATGTCCGTAAGCTCGCCGGCTGTTTTGATGCAATAAGTAGGTTCATCTCCAAATCTGCTGAGTGCGCCATCCCCTTTTTCAAAATTTTGAAAAGGCGGGTCCAATGACATGGACTCCAGAGGCAGAGTGTGACACCCCGAGATCGGTGCTCCAGGTGTTAGCCAGTTATTCATCGTCGTTGCCGTGTCATCTTTCTTGCGTGTTACATTTTGCCTTGTCATCGTGTGCATTGCATCATCATGTTTTCAAAACTTGCATTCGTCCGAGCCCGCCCGTCCTTTCCGTTGTCCGTTCTGAGCTCAGACACACTTGCACGTGCCCGCGGCACCTACGGATATTTGTTTTATGAGTGGCTGGCAAATGTTCCCGGAATGGGTTGAAACTTGGCGCGCGGTCTTATTATAGTGTAGACAGACCGTCTACCAAATTTCGTCGCATTCGGAGCTCGTTTGATAGCGCGACCGTTAAAGATAGCGGCACTAGTAGCCGGTTTATTCGTCGGACATTTTCGGTCTCCGAAAACCCCCGCGGGCCTCGCTCTCTTCTCTCCACATAGCCTGGCCCGTCTACACAGCCCACTAGGCCCAGCCTACTCCCCCACCGCTCCGGTGCCGTTGGATCGTGATCCGATGGCTCCGAAACGGCCTAAACCCCCCAAAACCTAGCTTTTTCCCTATATAAATACCCCTAGTCCATTTTTGGCAGCCTACCCCCTCTCGCCCTCATTTTCAGCGCCTCCTCCCACCTCAGGGGCTGCGCCGCCGCCTTCCCCTCCAAATCCGGCGCGGTCCAGCCCCCTCTCACCACTTGGCGCCACTCCATTAGCTGGCGCCGCCACATCAGCCGCCAGCGGCCAATGGGCGTGCGCCATGTCGCCAAGCCGCGTCGCCCCGCGCCCCCTCAGCGCTCTCCCGTCGCCGCGGCCCTGCGGACCCGGGCGCAGCCCACCAGGCCCGTCCGCCCCGTCGCCCGGGCCCGAATGCTCGCGCCGCCTCCCCGCTCCTCGATCCGATCTGGATCGGGAGGGATGTGCTTGCCCCCGCTCGACCTCACCATCGCCGGCCGCATGGAAGCCCCAGCCCCGCCGCCGTGGCACTGCTAGCACCGCCGCCCTTCAGCGCCGACCCCGCCACCGTCATGCCTCCGGCCTCCCACCGCCGGTCGAGCCCTGCCTCAAGAGGTCGCCGCCGGCCTCCTCCTCCCCGGAGCTCGTCGGCCGCCGCTCCCCTCGCCCCGCCTCCCCGGCCATCCACCTGCTCGCCCCACCGCCGGTGCCCCTCCCCAGCTGGATCCGCCACCGGACCGGCCCATCCCCGCGTTGACCTCCCCGGTGCGGCTGACGCATGGGCCCGCAGGCCTGCACCGAGCCGTACATGTCCGTCCATACCCGGACGTTGTCCACCGACCCGAGGTTGTCCTTTTTCTTCTAAGTCCCTGGCCCATTTGTAAAAATATGTGCATGTTTGCATGGCTGTAACTCCTTGTGTGTATGTCCAAATTGAGTGAATGATATGTCCAAATGATCATAGTGATATGCTCTTCATTTTGTTCCATTGTGGCATGCTTGTTTGAGTCCATCTTGATGCCTTAATCTGTGTTGCAAGAGTGCTACATGTTTAAAACTTATGTTAACTGTAATTTTGTTAGCATGTTTGAGATGTGATAACTTTGTGCATGTTTATCCAAATGAAGCATATGATATGTCAAAATGTTCATTGTGAAGTGATCTACATGTTGGTTGCTGTAGCATTCTTGTTAGGTTCCATATTGCCATGTTAATCTTTGTTGCAAAAGTGCATGTGGCTATTAAGTGCTGAAACTTGTTATGAGATGTTGTTTTGCCTTGCTCATTGCTATTGGTGTGTTTGTTTCCATGCCACATGTCAATATGTTTTAGAAGCACAATCATATGGTCTTTGCTGTGGTGCAATCCACTTTCCATGATATGCCTTGAGGTGAATTAAACAAGCTTGTAAACATGCCATGCCAATGTTGCTGTTTTATACTTAGTGAAAAGACTGCTAAGTCTGGAATCTGTTAGACCTGATGCTATGTTTTCTTGATGCCCCACTCAAATCCATGCTTGTTTTTGAGTGGCCAATGATCATGTCTTGTTGTCCATGTTATGCTCTATTCATCCATGCCCTTACTTGCACAAATGGCATGTTGTACCTTATTTATTTCTTCATCTCAAGTTGCTATAAATTTACCTGTCAGGTTGTTATCAGCATGATCAATTTGGTGAAGCTTGTTGTTATTGATCCATGCCTCCTATGGAGTTGCTCCAAAGAGTAGTTTGATGTAGGCTATGTCTACTACATGTCCATGATCTTTATATACTTAGTGGAGTTGATATGCTTGTTGTTTTGTGCCACTGAAGGCAGCATCGTGATGATGTTTTTGCCTTCCCAGATTTTGACTAAGTCTGGATAAATTTATTGCAACTTGCCATGCTTGGTTAATTGTGTTCCAGCAAGATTTTGGGTGTGTTCTAAGTTCATGCTTGTTAAGTATCATGTCTATTTCACATCCATGCCTCTTGTTATCATGTTTGGGTGTTGTAGCATATATTTACCTTACTCCAAAGTTGCTATGTGGTTGTTAACTTCAGCTCTGCATTGTAACTTGTTTAGCTCATAACTTCAAGCTCGTTGCTCCGTTTTGAGCGTGCTATATATGAAACTTGTGTGATTTTGCATGTAGAAGCATAATATCATCTTGTTTACATGTTTGGAGTGTGTTTGCTTGATGTTTGGGTGCATCTTGCACCGATGACATGCTTGACTTGTTTTGCTCATATCTTCTAGGTCGTAGCTCTGAATTAAACAAAATTTATATAAAACTTGACTAGAATTTTGTGTAGATCATCATGGTGCATGTTAACTTGCTGTTTAACAACTTTAACTTAAAGTTTATTCAGATCTGGACCCATTTTAAAATATGCATATGAGGACTTACCGGATTTGTTATATGTAGATTCCGGCCTCATTTAAACTTGTTGTTTTGTGTTGTTCTTGCGTGCTTCATCCCTTGCCATGTTTTGCATCATATAGGCTTGTCTTGCATCATACTTGGTTGAGCTTTATGTCGTGTTCTTGTGCGGTGTGTTTACCGTGTTGCTTGATTCTTCTCGTTAGTGCTTTTTCCGTTGCGATCGTGAGGGTTCGTTCGACTACACGTGGTTCGTCTTCGAGGCTTCTTCTTCGTCTTCTTCATTGATCCGTTCTTCTTCCTTGCGGGATCTCGGGAAAGATGACCATCACCTTGGATACCTTTACTATTATTGCCATGCTTAGTTGTCTCAATGCTATCGTTATGTGTCGCGCTACCCATCACTTATGTCAGCCTCTCCTTGTTGCCATGAAACCTTTGACAGCTTTGACAGCTTCCCAGCAAAACCGTTGTTTTGGCTATGTTACCCGCTTGCTCAGCCCTTCTTATAGCGTTGTTAGTTGCGGGTGAAGATGAAGATCGTTCCATGTTGGAACTTGTTGTTGGAATATCACAATATGTCTTTTATATAT
>LR738709.1:224747047-224871501 GCA_902687465.1 Secale cereale | reverse complement strand
TATATATATATATATATATATATATATATATATATATATATATATATATATATATATATATATATATATATATATATATATATATTAACACACCTATATACTCGGCATGGGTGGAAGGCTTGGCCTTTTGCTCGGTGTTTTGTTCCACTCATGCCACCTTAGGAGCCGATAATCCGGCGTTATGTTCCTTGATTTTGCATTCCTTACACGGTTGGGTATATGGGGACCCCTTGACAGTTCGTCTTTGAATAAAACTCCTCCAGCAAGGCCCAACATTGGTTTTAATTTTCTCATAATAAAAACTTAATTAATTAATTAATTGCATAGGGAGTTAGCGCTACCCGAGGATTCTTTCTACATAGCAGGGGGGCCAGTGCTGATGGTGTTGGTCCCAAACGGGCAGGCAGCAGGGCCACCTGGGGGAAACCCGAGGGTTGGTTTTACTCATAGGATGTCCCATCTGGTTGTGGCCTGAGACGAGATATGCGCGGCTAATATCAGGGTGTCGGCATGCCGGGAGGTCTTGCTGGACTTGTTTTACCATTGTCGAAATGTCTTGTGCACCGGGAATTCCGAGTCTGATCGGGCCTTCCCTAAGATAAGGGGTAATATTATTATTATCTCTGCTGATCATGAGAGCTTGTGATGGGCTAAGTTGGGACACCCCTACAGGGTTATGATCTTTCGAAAGCCGTGCCCATGGTTATGTGGCAGATTGAAATTTGTTAATGTCCGGTTGTAGAAAACATGACAGAGGATCCGAAGTAAAACACACAACTGTGTGAGTAACCATGACTGTCTCTTTTCACTTTGAGAAGAGAACACAGTGGGGTTATATTTGACTCGTAGGTAGTTCAGGATCTTTAGCGATCACTACTAGTTCGCGACCGTTTGCGTAGATGCTCATCTTATTCTTGTACTCGTAAGTTAGCCACCATACTTTTGCTTAGTCGCTGCTGCAACCTCCCCACTTTACCTCTTCCTACCCATTAAGCTTTGCAAGTCTTGATACCCATGGTTATAGGATTGCTGAGTCCTCGTGGCTCACAGATACTACAACAACAGTTGTAGGTGTAGGTTTCCGATGACTCGACGTGAGAGCGTTGATCTTTGAGTTGGAGTTCTTTCTTCTTCTTCTTCTTCTTCTTCTTCTTCTTCAGTCTTGGGTTAGGTTCCAGGTCGGCAGCCGGGGATAGCAGATGGATGTCGTTGTGCTTTTCATGTTTTCATCCGTAGTCGGATGCCTTGTATTGATGTTGTATTCATGTGACTTGTATGTATTGTTGTATCCCCCATGTATGTATGTAATGGTACGATGTAATGATATCCATCTTGCTAAGCGCCCGAAATGCGGTTGTGCCCCAATCACGTAAGTGTCACGTGATCGGGATAGAATCGCATCTTGGGCCTGACATAGAGGCATCACTGCAAGACTTGAAGAGATACCTCTCTTCCACACCAACACTAGTCGCGCCAAACCGCAAAAGCCGTTGCTGCTATATCTAGCGGCAACAAATCACGTGTTCAGAGCTGCACTAGTAGCGCAGAGGGAGTTTGAGGAAGAAGCAGCGGTGGTGGTAGATACATCGGATGATGGGCCAGAGATCTCCCCGACAGGGCCTGATGCCGGCAAGGCAGAGCCCCCAGCAAGGCTTGGTATTGGCAAAATAGAGTCAGTGCAAGGAGGCGGGGTTGAACAGAAGAAGAAGATGGTGCAGCACCCGGTCTATTTTTCAGTTCCCTCTTGCAGGGAGCTAGATGACGATATTCCGGTATGTAGAAGCTACTTTTCGGCCTTCTTATGGCCTCGAGAAAGTTTTGCCACTATTTCCAAGCGCATGAGATCACCGTCGTTGCTTGCCTCCCTTTGCAATGGATCTTGCACAACCCACATGCAACTGGGAGGATTGTAGAGTGGGCGTTGGAACTGTCAAGTTTTGGCCTCAAGTTTGAAAGTACCTCAACAATCAAGAGCCGAGCTGTAATGCCCAGGATGGAGTTATACCTCCTACGTGTCGAGGCATGACTTAAAGGCATAAGTCCATCCTAGAATGATCTCAAGTTTGGTATCTTTGCACAACTCATGTAAAAGAGGGATTAAAATGCAAAAGGAGATAGTTGGCTTACACTCGCCACTTCACACAATACATTACATAAGCAAATCATCATTCAGAACATCACAACCCGACTACGGGCGAAGATCCAAAAGAAAGATACCAAAAACAACATAAAGCCACAGGTCAGGATCGAATCCTAGTAGAAACCACTACTGATCGTCGAAACAACACAAGCAAACGGCCACAAACTTCATCGGACTCCCGGTGAAGAACTGATCCAACTCCTGCATCGAACTCGGCTGAACCTGCATCTGGTGTGGTGAAGTAACTGTGAGCCACAGAGGACTCAGCAATCCCGTTCCCGGGTAACAAGACTATTTAAGCCTTGGGTGTGGACAAGGCTGAAGAAAGATTATGAGGTGAAGGAAAAAACAAGAGTCTGCAGCAGCAACTAGCACTAACTTACGTAATAGAGAGCGAGAAGAGAAGTGCATCGGTCGAAAGATGATCACGAAGTGATCCTAACTAAAGCCGGTCAAACATAACCCCACCGTGTTCAACTCCCGAATCCCTATTCGGAAATTGACAGTCACGGTACACACGCTGGTAGTGTATTGAAACATTGTGTCAAGTTATCTACAACCAGAATTAACAAGCTCCCATCTGCCACATAACCGCGGGCACGGCTTTCGAAAGTTCAAACCCTGCAGGGGTGTTCCAACTTGACCCATTACAAGCCCACGATCCGCGAAGTCGCAACTCCATAGGTGGGAAGACCCGAGTATTCCCGGAATCCCGTGCTCAAGTTAAACCGAACTAAGGTAAGGCTAATCCAGCAAATCCTCCCGGCGTGTCGACACCCTGATAGTAGCCGCGTGTATCTAAGTCTCAGGACACGACCGGATGGGCGATTCTACGGGTGGATACCAGATACCTCGGGTTGCCCCAAGGCGGCCCCGCAGAACCCCCGTTTGGGACCAACACCATCAGCGCTGGCCCCCCCTGCTATGTAGAGTTAAGAATCCTCGAGGGAGCGACCCCCTATGCAAAATTTAATTATTTAATTAAGTTTGTTATTATGAGGCAAATAGTACCAAATGTTGGGACTTGCTGGAAAAGACTTAGCACTTAGCGGTTTATCAAGGGGGTCCCATACACCCCAACCGTGTTAGGAACGCATAATCAAGGAACATAACACCGGTTTATACGGTTCCTAACGGCATGAGTGGAACAAAACACCAAGCAAAAGGCTTAGCCTTCCACCCTGCCAGTATATAGATGATTTCATTTTTAAGCATTTATATATAGTGTGATATAACCCAACCCAAACTTCAACATGAAGCGAGCATCTTCAATCTTCACCTGCAACTAACAATGCTATAAGAGGGGCTGAGCGAAGCGTACTTAGCCAAGCAACGGTTTGCATAGGTAGGGTGGTTAAACATGGCAATGGTTACAATAGGAGGCTGACAGGAAAACATGGGCATCGAGGCAAAACTATAGAGCGGAACTACTAGCAATAGGCAAAGATAGTAATGGTATCCGGGTTCGGTCATCTTGCCTGGGATTCCACAAGGGAGAAGAACGGATCCATGAAGCAGACGGATAAACACAGACGAGAGAATCCTCACAACTCCGGAACGAAACCGAAGCTAACAAGAGAAGCAACCGGAAAGAAAACAAACAACTCGGTAAACACACAAGCATAAACATGGCATACGATGCACAACCAAGTATGATGCATGTCCGGTTTAAATATGCAAGGCATGGCAAAGTGCACAAACAACACTACCAGTTAAGTGGAGCTCAATATGCAACGAGTTGCATATTGACGAAACACCACATTTAATTATTTAGTTGACTCTCATTTAATTACAAGACAAGATTAATTGTTTTTAACATGGCAAGAGGTGAAGCATAAAGAAACTACACTATTTAGGCATTTTAAATGGGGCCGGAAAATAACAACAACTAGTCCGGAAAAATCCCCATGAGCATGTTTAAATAATTATTAAAGCAACAACAATTCACACATATATAATGTTGTTAACATGATGCGGATGACATGATCAAGTTTATGCAATTTTATTAAGTTGACAAGAAGGTGATATGAAGTATTTGTCACCGTGGTGGAATGAAAAAGGGTGCCACGGCAACGATCTCCGAAAATGATGCCACGGCAACATATCGGTTCCCGTAACTCGTTACGAGTCCGGGCAAAAGAAAGATGGCGAGTGAAACAAGATGAAGGTGGGGCGATCCCGTTACCGGGTTCCCACGAGTCGGCGACGAGGCAACCGAGGAACAACAAAAGGGATGAAATGGACACGGAGCACACACGGGAGACATTGCATGCAACCACAAGCAAGCATCACACGGGTCATCGCGTCTCGGGGTTATACCTTCGAAACACTCGTTTTGGGACGGTTCGAGATCGTAGAGGAAGTAGTGGTACTCACGGTCGGAGAGGAAGTAGTGGAAGTAGTGGTACACGAGTCGTGGTACACGGGGCGACGGTAGTGGTACATGCCGTAGAGGGAAGTAGACGTTCTCGTGAGTCGGAGAGGTACTCGTTCATGTAGTAGTCGGACTTGACGGGTCCCGTGAAGTAGTCGAACTTGGAGCTTGTTTTCCCGTAGAGGTTCGGTCGTCGTGGTACTTGTCGTTTCGCCGTGTAGGGGTACTTGTCGTGGCGTCGGACGTAGTGGTACTCGACGCATCGTCGTGGTACTTGGGATCTCGTTCTTGCGACGGTAGGGGTACATGTTATGTAGTGCTCCAGTCATCGTACACGGGTCCTCTGTCAAGCTCGACAACACCAGCAACACAAAACAAAAACAAAACAAAAATACACAGTGCAAGGCAGCAAAGGGGTCAGTCCAAAAGGAGGCAGAGGCCATGGCAGCAAGGGGGCATCACGGCAGAGGCAGGGGCCGCGGGATCCGGTGCTGGACGACGGCGAGGCGGGCCTGGCCGCGGCGCTGGGGGCCCGGAGGTCTTGGCGGAGTGGCGAGGAGGACGAGACGGGGTGGTCCGGCCGAAGAGGTACTCGCGGCGGGCCAATGCTGCGACCTGGCGACCTCAGCTGGGGAAGGAAGAGGCGAGGCAGAGGCAGAACAAGTGCCTGCGGCGGCGCTGGAGAAGGGAGCCGCAGGGCGCTGCGGGAGGACGACGCGCTCGCGGGGCAGGGAGCCCGCGCGCGGGGCGGCTCGTGCCAGAGGGAGACGAGGCGGGGGCGGCGAGCTGGAGAATCGGGGCGCTGCAAGGGACTCGAGGGACGAGGGGAACGAGAGGGTGACGGCGGTCGTCTCGAGCGAGGGGAGAGGAGAGGGAAAAACGGGAGGAGAGTGCGGTCGGGCTAGGGTTAGCCATAGGAACGGGCTGGGAAGATGGGCCGAATGGGCCTGAGGCCTGGGAGGAGAGGTGAGGATAGAAGGAGGCCTAGAGGCTGGCTGCCTCTTTTATTACTTAGCAGAAAAAAAACAAAAGAGAGAAAAAGAGAAAGAGGAGGACGGTTAGGGAAAAGATAATACAAAGGACTATTTTTCTCGGGCATCATAAAATGAGCAAAGTCCGAGAAAAATAAGAAAGGCATGAACGGAAAAATAATTCAAACATATTTGAATTTAATTCAAATAGGTTTGAACTAAGACGTGATTATTGAAGTGTCCAAAAATGTCCGGAATTTTGGAGGAGCCTCGAAACAACGGAAAAGAATTATTGGCAAGAATTTGAAGGTGAAACTCGAAGTGAAAAGACATGGGGAAATATGCAAGTGTGTTCGGTGATTCCGAAGCAATGGAATATTTATTAATATAGCTCCATAATAATAATGAGAGACTTTTATATGTTATAAAGAGAAGTCATTCTTCCCTCGATTTAAATGGACCGAAGGCCCACACGGACTATTTAGGCTGAGATGCATAAATTAAAAAGACATGAAGGCATGATGACATGATGCAATGCAAAAATAAATAACACAAGCACAAAAGAACCACACGGCAACCCGGAACATCTGGAATCTTCTGGAATCTTCTGGGACGTCGGTCTCGGGCGTCACAACTCTCCCACACTAACAGAGGATCTCGACCCGAGATCCTAGAGATATCACCGGGTAAAAACGGAAGAGAAAGAGGTAAAACAAAGTTGCTTCTTTGACAGGCGAGTGAAACCAAAGAACCTTGAGAGGTTGAACAAATTGAAAGAAGAATACAACGGAGATGAACGAATATGAAAATACTCCGTTAGAAAGAGGAACAAGGAGCATTATGAGAACCTTGTAGGTTGAAAGAAATGAAACAAGAGCTGACGGACCAAAGAATAAGAAACCGCAACGGTATAGCCAAGAAATAAGAATGACATAATTTGGGCAGCACTCCGTCTGAAAAATGGAAGGAATTAACAAGAACTAGAGGAGAAGGATTGATACTTGATGAAAACAACAACATACTGCCTCCGAAACAATTAAAAGAATGGCACAATAGGTAAGAAAGACTCAGACAGCACTCCGGTTGAAAAGAGAGGCAAACTAGATAAGATGAGGGAACTTGAATGAAGAATACAACACTCCGGTTAAATGATAAGCAAGGGAAAGAACAAGATCTCGATAAAACGAGAAGATGGTTAGGAGAGAGCAACATCACAAAACCTCCGGAATGATAGAATAGAGTATAACTCAATGAAAGAATTGAACAAAGAAGGAAATGACAACTTCTCCCAAAATTGAATTTGAAAGAGCATCCTTACGAAGAAGGGTTGAACAGAATTGTTGGAAATTCAACAGCGAAAGAATAAGCTTGATGTGGGCTTATGGAAAACATCTCAAAATTATGAGGTGACAACCAACCACTGATGGAAAACAATTGATTGTATTGATATCAACAAGGAGATGAAAAACTTATCTCACCGGAATGATAAATGAAGAACTTGGGTTATTTATAAGCACCATAATAGCAAAATCCTTAGGGAAAAGCTTTCGGTGAAATACAACCCAAGAATACTCCAACAAATAATTGAAGGGTAGAAAAGATCTCCTGAACAAGGAAAATGATGGGTTTAATTATCTCATTCTTAATAACTCGTGAATCATGAAACATGAAGGAATTGACAAGAATGACATAACACCATCTGAAAAGATAAGGTAGAAAGAATTGCACTTCAAAATGCAAGAAGAAGAATGCTTGAGCTCCAACAAGAATCTTGATGAAGACTTCGAGGATGAATTAAATGATGATGAACCACCATGAGAACTCCGGTAATGAAAGCATGAGAAGTGAAAGATGAAAAGAATAAGATTCAAGGCCTGCGATGAATTAGATGGAGGTTTGGAATGGTATAATTGAGATAACTTGGAGCTCCGGAAACAAGATGAACAACTTAGAACCAAGGATAAATTCCTTCTGACGAAACTCCGAAGGAAGGGATTAACCTCTTGGAAGAAACTAGAATAAGATTTATGTTATGCATATCCTTCACCAATTTAAATTGATGACAACCAAAGGATTTGACATACTACTTATTCTCGTTGGAAAGAATTAAAGAGAGATCTAGCAGTAGCTCAGATAATTATTCAACAAAGCACCGGTAGAATTATGAAAAGAACAATTGAATTAAAACGATAACAACGGAAGAGTAACTTGAAAGAACCACCGTAAAAATATGGAGACGAACGAAGAGGCATCAATGAAGAATATTTGGAGGGCAAAGTTGAAAACTGAGAACGAAGAAATCTTCTGAAATGATGGCCTTCGGAGGATCACAAAGAAAAGAATTCAAGAAATGCTTCGGACGGTATAAAAGAATTCCTCACAATCGAAACAACTATGAGGATGGCATGAAGCTAGAACCACGAATCTTGAGAAGTCCAAGAATTAAGAGAAACACTTCTCCGGTCTCCAAATGTTGAGAATGAATACAAGATATGCCAAGAAGAATTGTTGAGCACTCCGGAATGAAGAATTAAGAGGTTGGACCAATGATGAACAAGAATTTGAAAGCGATCTTGGAGAAGGCATGTGACTGATGGGAATCATTCTTACGTCACGCTTTGAAAAGAATTGAGTATAACTCCGGAAAATAGAAGAGTCAGGTAAGATCCTGGAAAAGACCTGTGGGTTAGGGCCCACTCAAAAGAAATCACCGTTGAAAAAGATTGCTTAAGAGATGTTGCACCGGTTGAATTAAATGGCTTGAATAAGATATCAATCTCAAAATAGTTTGAACGGATTAAGAATGGAATTATGAATCTTCAGCACTCCGGATATGAATAACAAGAGGAGAATGATTAATTGGTGCACCGGAATAAGAAGCATTGTGAAAAGAGGAAAAATGATAGGATCAATACCGAAAACTTGAATTACATCCACCGGAAGAATTATTGGAATTAAGAATGATGAACTTGAAGCTCTTGAGCATCTTCACGATAATTCCCCGGATAAGAACATTGAAGGAAAAGAATGAAGAAACATCACATGAATAAAATGGATACTTCATTCGAGAATTTCTGGCTCAATGCAGAAAAGGGTGGGAGGGTGAGGAAACAAAGACAACTTGGGATGAGCAAAATGGACACCAGTTGAAAAAGAATTTAACATAACCATCTTGATGGTTAAGAAGGACTAGCACTCCCATAGAAATATGAGAACACCGATTATGAAAGCTATGGAATCAACATTTGACATCGAAGCAACTCGAATACCCGAATCAAAACAAGAACAAAGGATAGATAAGCAACATGATCTTCACAATATCATCCGAACAGAGAATTGAACGAATGAATTCTGCAGGTACATCAACTAGACGAGAAGCCACTTGGAAAACAAAAGGTAAATAAAAAGGAACAAGGATCAGATAGAACAAATACAAGATAGAAGTTTCGTTCGACATCTTCGTGCTGAAAGCTCATGGAACGTGTTACAAAAGGGTTTTGCAATCCCCGGATCAGCATAGCCAAGGACCCTTTAAGATGCAACTCCCGATCAGAACAAGTCCATAAAACCACTTCACTCAATGTAGAACCCCAAACTTCATATCGTGCATCCGTTGGAAGAATGCCTAGAACTACTAGATGAACCCACCTATAGATTTCCGAAAGTTTCCAGTTATGCAATCAGGTGTTGGGGATACACGGGAAGCACCGCGCAATCAACTCTAAACCTACATCCAGGTGTATCCATCCTTCAACACATAACCAGTCTTTCTCGGAAACTGTTTACCTCGGACCTTCGAAAAGCATCCACTATAACAAGCTATGGCAATACTCTCGAACTACCTCCCCAGTACTGGGTGATGTCGGGGTTATCTTGCCACTGGCCGTATAGGAGAGATTTTCGATGTCGGCCGTCTTAAGTATTTAGTACTGTCGCGATATGCTTGTGTCAATGATACCCCGAAGCTCAACTCCTCGGTAACAGGAGGCATCGAGAACAATATCCTTGTCACAAGAACATCGAAACAATCCCAGAATACTCGCGGGATCCTAAAAAAAATTTTGGTGCACTTTTTGAAAGTAGAAGAGGCAAGAGTAATCGTCAGGAGTCCTCACCAGAGTCAAAGAGATGAGAAGCAAAGAAATCCTACTCTCCGATATATATATAGGACTCAAAACATTTTTCAGTGTGTGCCTAGACTCAACCGTCAACGATTCGATCAATCAGTGGGGGCTTCTAGGTCGGAGAAGGCTCTGAATACCAACTTGTAATGCCCAGGATGGAGTTATACCTCCTACGTGTCGAGGCACGACTTAAAGGCATAAGTCCATCCTAGAATGATCTCAAGTTTGGTATCTTTGCACAACTCATGTAAAAGAGGGATTAAAATGCAAAAGGAGATAGTTGGCTTACACTCGCCACTTCACACAATACATTACATAAGCAAATCATCATTCAGAACATCACAACCCGACTACGGGCGAAGATCCAAAAGAAAGATACCAAAAAAAACATAAAGCCACAGGTCAGGATCGAATCCTAGTAGAAACCACTACTGATCGTCGAAACAACACAAGCAAACGGCCACAAACTTCATCGGACTCCCGGTGAAGAACTGATCCAACTCCTGCATCGAACTCGGCTGAACCTGCATCTGGTGTGGTGAAGTAACTGTGAGCCACAGAGGACTCAGCAATCCCGTTCCCGGGTAACAAGACTATTTAAGCCTTGGGTGTGGACAAGGCTGAAGAAAGATTATGAGGTGAAGGAAAAAACAAGAGTCTGCAGCAGCAACTAGCACTAACTTACGTAATAGAGAGCGAGAAGAGAAGTGCATCGGTCGAAAGATGATCACGAAGTGATCCTAACTAAAGCCGGTCAAACATAACCCCACCGTGTTCAACTCCCGAATCCCTATTCGGAAATTGACAGTCACGGTACACACACTGGTAGTGTATTGAAACATTGTGTCAAGTTATCTACAACCGGAATTAACAAGCTCCCATCTGCCACATAACCGCGGGCACGGCTTTCGAAAGTTCAAACCCTACAGGGGTGTTCCAACTTGACCCATTACAAGCCCACGATCCGCGAAGTCGCAACTCCATAGGTGGGAAGACCCGAGTATTCTCGGAATCCCGTGCTCAAGTTAAACCGAACTAAGGTAAGGCTAATCCAGCAAATCCTCCCGGCGTGTCGACACCCTGATAGTAGCCGCGTGTAGCTAAGTCTCAGGACACGACCGGATGGGCGATTCTACGGGTGGATACCAGATACCTCGGGTTGCCCCAAGGCGGCCCCGCAGAACCCCCGTTTGGGACCAACACCATCAGCGCTGGCCCCCCCTGCTATGTAGAGTTAAGAATCCTCGAGGGAGCGACCCCCTATGCAAAATTTAATTATTTAATTAAGTTTGTTATTATGAGGCAAATAGTACCAAATGTTGGGACTTGCTGGAAAAGACTTAGCACTTAGCGGTTTATCAAGGGGGTCCCATACACCCCAACCGTGTTAGGAACGCATAATCAAGGAACATAACACCGGTTTATACGGTTCCTAACGGCATGAGTGGAACAAAACACCAAGCAAAAGGCTTAGCCTTCCACCCTGCCAGTATATAGATGATTTCATTTTTAAGCATTTATATATAGTGTGATATAACCCAACCCAAACTTCAACATGAAGCGAGCATCTTCAATCTTCACCTGCAACTAACAATGCTATAAGAGGGGCTGAGCGAAGCGTACTTAGCCAAGCAACGGTTTGCATAGGTAGGGTGGTTAAACATGGCAATGGTTACAATAGGAGGCTGACAGGAAAACATGGGCATCGAGGCAAAACTATAGAGCGGAACTACTAGCAATAGGCAAAGATAGTAATGGTATCCGGGTTCGGTCATCTTGCCTGGGATTCCACAAGGGAGAAGAACGGATCCATGAAGCAGACGGAGCAACACAGACGAGAGAATCCTCACAACTCCGGAACGAAACCGAAGCTAACAAGAGAAGCAACCGGAAAGAAAACAAACAACTCTGTAAACACACAAGCATAAACATGGCATACGATGCACAACCAAGTATGATGCATGTCCGGTTTAAATATGCAAGGCATGGCAAAGTGCACAAACAACACTACCAGTTAAGTGGAGCTCAATATGCAACGAGTTGCATATTGACGAAACACCACATTTAATTATTTAGTTGACTCTCATTTAATTACAAGACAAGATTAATTGTTTTTAACATGGCAAGAGGTGAAGCATAAAGAAACTACACTATTTAGGCATTTTAAATGGGGCCGGAAAATAACAACAACTAGTCCGGAAAAATCCCCATGAGCATGTTTAAATAATTATTAAAGCAACAACAATTCACACATATATAATGTTGTTAACATGATGCGGATGACATGATCAAGTTTATGCAATTTTATTAAGTTGACAAGAAGGTGATATGAAGTATTTGTCACCGTGGTGGAATGAAAAAGGGTGCCATGGCAACGATCTCCGAAAATGATGCCACGGCAACATATCGGTTCCCGTAACTCGTTACGAGTCCGGGCAAAAGCAAGATGGCGAGTGAAACAAGATGAAGGTGGGGCGATCCCGTTACCGGGTTCCCACGAGTCGGCGACGAGGCAACCGAGGAACAACAAAAGGGACGAAACGGACACGGAGCACACACGGGAGACATTGCATACAACCACAAGCAAGCATCACACGGGTCATCGCGTCTCGGGGTTATACCTTCGAAACACTCGTTTCGGGACGGTTCGAGATCGTAGAGGAAGTAGTGGTACTCGCGGTCGGAGAGGAAGTAGTGGAAGTAGTGGTACACGAGTCGTGGTACACGGGGCGACGGTAGTGGTACATGCCGTAGAGGGAAGTAGACGTTCTCGTGAGTCGGAGAGGTACTCGTTCATGTAGTAGTCGGACTTGACGGGTCCCGTGAAGTAGTCGAACTTGGAGCTCGTTTTCCCGTAGAGGTTCGGTCGTCGTGGTACTTGTCGTTTCGCCGTGTAGGGGTACTTGTCGTGGCGTCGGACGTAGTGGTACTCGACGCATCGTCGTGGTACTTGGGATCTCGTTCTTGCGACGGTAGGGGTACATGTTATGTAGTGCTCCAGTCATCATACACGGGTCCTCTGTCAAGCTCGACAACACCAGCAACACAAAACAAAAACAAAACAAAAATACACAGTGCAAGGCAGCAAAGGGGTCAGTCCAAAAGGAGGCAGAGGCCACGGCAGCAAGGGGGCATCACGGCAGAGGCAGGGGCCGCGGGATCCGGTGCTGGACGACGGCGAGGCGGGCCTGGCCGCGGCGCTGGGGGCCCGGAGGTCTTGGCGGAGTGGCGAGGAGGACGAGACGGGGTGGTCCGGCCGAAGAGGTACTCGCGGCGGGCCGATGCTGCGACCTGGCGACCTCAGCTGGGGAAGGAAGAGGCGAGGCAGAGGCAGAACAAGTGCCTGCGGCGGCGCTGGAGAAGGGAGCCGCAGGGCGCTGCGGGAGGACGACGCGCTCGCGGGGCAGGGAGCCCGCGCGCGGGGCGGCTCGTGCCAGAGGGAGACGAGGCGGGGGCGGCGAGCTGGAGAATCGGGGCGCTGCAAGGGACTCGAGGGACGAGGGGAACGAGAGGGTGACGGCGGTCGTCTCGAGCGAGGGGAGAGGAGAGGGAAAAACGGGAGGAGAGTGCGGTCGGGCTAGGATTAGCCATAGGAACGGGCTGGGAAGATGGGCCGAATGGGCCTGAGGCCTGGGAGGAGAGGTGAGGATAGAAGGAGGCCTAGAGGCTGGCTGCCTCTTTTATTACTTAGCAGAAAAAAAACAAAAGAGAGAAAAAGAGAAAGAGGAGGACGGTTAGGGAAAAGATAATACAAAGGACTATTTTTCTCGGGCATCATAAAATGAGCAAAGTCCGAGAAAAATAAGAAAGGCATGAACGGAAAAATAATTCAAACATATTTGAATTTAATTCAAATAGGTTTGAACTAAGACGTGATTATTGAAGTGTCCAAAAATGTCCGGAATTTTGGAGGAGCCTCGAAACAACGGAAAAGAATTATTGGCAAGAATTTGAAGGTGAAACTCGAAGTGAAAAGACATGGGGAAATATGCAAGTGTGTTCGGTGATTCCGAAGCAATGGAATATTTACTAAAATAGCTCCATAATAATAATGAGAGACTTTTATATGTTATAAAGAGAAGTCATTCTTCCCTCGATTTAAATGGACCGAAGGCCCACACGGATTATTTAGGTTGAGATGCATAAATTAAAAAGACATGAAGGCATGATGACATGATGCAATGCAAAAATAAATAACACAAGCACAAAAGAACCACACGGGCAACCCGGAACATCTGGAATCTTCTGGAATCTTCTGGGACGTCGGTCTCGGGCGTCACACGAGCCTTGGTAGAGTTCATAGCAGAATGGACGTCAACGCCCAACGAAGATACTCATGAGATCACCCTTCCGGCAAGGAGACGAGCCGTGATTAGATTATGTAATTTGATGGAGCTTTCTCGCTGCAAGGTGTTGGTGCTGGCGTTTTACTCGCCGCACCCACCGGAGAACACCTCAAGCATGTAGTCCAGATGCGCTTTCCCTAGGAACAATAAACAAACAACACTTCAGAGTATGAGGGACGACTTGCTGGTCTTAGGATTGCGGAAGACCTCGGAATCAGGAAGCTTATCGTCAGGGGTGATTCACAGCTTGTCGTCAGGAAAGTTAACAAAGATTAACAGAGCCTGTTGATGGAGGCCTATGTGGATGAAGTGAGGAAGTTGTAGGAGCGCTTCGATGGTTTGCAGACAGAGAATGTTCCCCGAGTAGAGAACAACATTGCCGACGACTTGTTACGCGCTACCCTCAAGCTACCTGTGCAACCAGGTACCTTTGTGCTTTAATTAACCCAACCATCTGTTGAGCCATCTGCGGGACAGAACAAACGAAGGAAGGTGGGCCCCGGCAAGTAATTTCCCACTGAGCTCCTAGGAGCCGCCGGCAAGGACGTTGCCGGGTACCCCAAGCTTGTCGGGGAGCAGCAACCTCTAGCAGGGGCCCAAGCCCGGACCGTAGAGGCGGCTGCCCCCACGGCCGAAGATGAGTCTTTAGTCCTTGCCGTCGAGCCCCAGACTCCGGCATGGGTGCAACACACCGTCCGTTTCCTCCAAACAGGGGAGCTCCCCGAGGAACAAAAAGAGGCAGAGAAAGTAGCCCGTCGGTCCAACATGTACCAGTTTGTGGATAATGCCCTGTACAGAAGGAGACCGAACATCGTGAAATTGAAGTGCATTCCTCGGGAGGACGGATTGAAGCTGTTGGCAGACATACACAGAGGCATGTGTGGATTCCACATAGGGTCAAGAGCCCTTGCCGGTAAAGCATTCTAGCAATGTTTCTTCTGGCCCACCGCCCTCCAGGATGCATCTGCGCTAGTAACCAAGTGTGAAGCGTGCGAGCTCCATTCAAAGAAGCTTCATCAACCAGCTCAAGCTCTTTAGACAATCCCACTTTCTTGGCCATTTTCGGTCTGGGGCTCGACATACTGGCCCCTTTCCCCGCGCCATCGGCGGCTTTGAGTACCTATACGTCGCAATCGACAAGTTTACAAAGTGGTCGGAAGTGGAACCAGTCAGAAAGGTGACATCACAATCAGCCGTCAAGTTCTTCAAGGGACACACAGTTCATGAGCCACACTTTCATGCAATAAGTCCAAAACATCAGCGGCAAGGTTTGTTTTGCTTCTGTTGCTCATCCCAGAAGTAATGGCCAAGCAGAGAGGGCGAATGCAGAAGTGTTGCGAGGTCTCAAAACCAGGACTTTCGATAGGCTGCACAAGTGCGGAAAACGCTGGATTGATGAGTTGTCGATGGTTCTTTGGTCAATCAGGATGACACCAAATCGAGCCACTGGCCAGACGCCCTTTGCCCTGGTATATGGGGCAGAAGCAGTTCTCCCCACAGAAGTCATATACGGGTCACCTCGAGTGCTCGCTTATGATGATCTTGAGCAAGAGCAGCTACGCCAAGATAACGCGACGCTCCTTGAGGAAGATCATTGTTAGGCTGCTTTGCGAGCCGCTCGCTACCTGCAAGCCTTGCGCCACTACCATAGCCGCAAGGTTCATGCCAGAAGCCTTGAGGAAGGTGACCTTGTTCTTCCGCGAATCCAATCCGCCAAGAATTCAAACAAGTTGACACCAAAGTGGGAAGGCCCTTATCGAGTAACACGAGTCACCAGGCCTGGTGCATTCCGCTTGGAGACCGAAGATGGCATTCCGGTGAGCAATTCCTGGAATATCAAACATCTTCGCAAGTTTTACCCCTAAGGTGTGGTTGCCGGGAGCCCCGGGAACCCCCCCTTTTGTACTAGCCTTGCCGGCGAGGCATGTAACCCTATGTACAAAGCCAGGCGCAGACCCTGTGCACAGTCGAGGAAGAGAAACCCTTTAGTATGTACAGTTTCCCGTTGATTTCCATGTTTATATATATATGTGTATATACATGCTTGTCCAGGGTATTGTACTGCTTTTCGATTCCATCAAGTGTTAATGGACCACCAAGGTTCCATGCTCCTGTCCTCTCTTCTTTCCAGCCACGGCAAGGATCCTCAATCCCGCCAAGGACCTGACTAGGGCAAGAAGTTGGGGAGACTGCCCGGCACAGCGACTCCCGACAAACCAAACAGATAAAGTTCACCTCTTGCCCGTACATGTTCTTAACTTGTGACTTGTGCATTAGAAAACCCTGCCGCTCTCTTTTAAACTTGGGTGCTCCCATCCCTGACCTGAACGCTGCTTCGGTCAGGGCGGTTGCAGTAGCCTATAGTAGAAGAAGGTTTACGGGGGGATGGACTCTCTGTTTGCAACCCGGCAGACGTGACTCTTCGGCAGGCACATAGGGCGCCGGCAGGATAGCTTGCCGATAGAACTCGTTTATTTGCATTAAAGAGGCATTTCGCCTCTTCATGGACGTGTACATGCACGAGTCCCCGGCAAGGCTTGTCTTTTTCATTAACATGTTGATACAAGTACGGACGTTACATAACACATGCATGGGCTCAAGAGATTACTTTTTTTTAGAAATTAAGATTCGTCAAGTGCATACATGGTAAAAGAAAGATAAGCGCCTCGCAATCTCTGTTCTTCTCCCTTTCCTCCCAGGTGTCGCGGGTGAAGGCAAGGGAAGTGTGACAAGGAACACACCCATGGAGAGCATGGCGAGGGTGACCCTTGGCGAGACGCGAGGCTGAGGGAGGAGGGCGATGTAGATGATGGTGCTGCCACCGGCGGTCAGTCTGAGTCGGAATGGGCGTCCTCCCGCCCGCTACCGTCGTCCTTGCCGTCGCTGTCTTCCTTGTCACTATCGCTCGAGGTGGAGGTTTCATCATCGGTGGAGCTCTCCATGCAGCACCCTAAGCGGATTCCCGAGCATCCAAAGACCTTGACGGAGAGCAAGTCGTTCTCCATTAATATGAACTGGATAACGTGCCCCTCCCACAAGCTATGGGCAAAAGTCTTCCTCCCACGATGAAGGTACATGAAATGAGGGGCGGGGAAGTCCACGTCAACCCGCGTGCTGCCATTCCTGCAACCCCTCATATGCAACCTTAAAGCCAGCGGTGGGTCAAGCTCCATTTCCCGAGAAAAAGGCTGGGGAGATGGAGGTGACCACACACTGGCTTGTACAACCCGATGAAGAACTCGCGGGGCTGGTCCCCGACATGGCCCTCCATTGGGGGAAGAGCCGCTTGCGGAAGTGTGGCTGGTGCGCCGCTCCGCCCTCCTATCCCCCGAGCGCCACGACGGCCTCAGCCTCGCCCCCTCCCTCTTCCTCTCACGGCGGGCTCCGCCGCCACGAGTTCCGGTGGAGGAGGGACACGTTGTCGAGCAGAAGCCCTCGTCGCCGCCGTTGGAGTGTCAGCGCGCCCTCTAACCATGGCGACTTGAACAGGAGAATCGAGCAGGCAGGAAATGGATAAAGAAAGATGCCGTCCGCTCCCCTTTTATAGAGGGGCGGGGCCGGGGCTCGCCCCCCAACCTAATAGCGGCCGCCCCACTTGACCAATCCAGCCGACAGGGGCGCAGGGAATCAGGACCGACCCGCTGCTCCAATTAGCGACGCCCAGTTTCCGCCTCAGCGTTAATATTGTGCCCCCCATATCCTCAAGTTACCCTCCCTAAGGCATGGGGGACACGTGGCGGGCGAGCCAGAATTAAGAAGACAGGTGGGGCGACCGTAAATGAGTAGCGCCCTGCTACTTCTCGAGCTTGCGTTGTATTCCCTCGAAGAGGAAAGGGTGATGCAGCATAGTAGCGTAAGTATTTCCCTCAGTTTTTGAGAACCAAGGTATCAATCCAGTAGGAGACCACGCGCGAGCCCCTCGCACCTACACAAACAAATAAGAACTTCACAGCCAATGCGATAAGGGGCTGTCAATCCCTTTACGGTCACTTACGAAAGTGAGATTTGATAGATAGGATAGTTTGATATTTTTGGTATTTTTTGATATAAGAACAAAAAGTAAAAACAACAAAGTAAAGTAGATTGTAGATTGATATGTTGAGAATAGACCCGGGGGCCATAGGTTTCACTAGTGGCTTCTCTCATGATATCAGATTTCTACGATGGGTGAACGAATTACTGTCAAGCAATTGATAGAAAAGCAACTAATTATGAGAATATCTAGGCATGATCATTATATATAGGCATCACGTCTGTGACAAGTAGATCGAAACGATTCTGCATCTACTACTATTACTCCACACATCGATCACTATCGAGAATGCATCTAGAGTATTAAGTTCATAAGAACAAAGCAATGCTTTAAGCAAGATGACATGATGTAGAGGGACAAACTCAAGCAATATGATATAAACCCCATCTTTTTATCCTCGATGGCAACAATACTATACGTGCCTTGTTGCCCCTGCTGTCACTAGGAAAGGACACCACAAGATTGAACCCAAAGCCAAGCACTTCTCCCATTGCAAGAACTATAGATCTAGTAGGCCAAACCAAACCGATAATTCGAAGAGACTTGCAAGGATATTATAATCATACATAAAATAATTCAGAAAAGAACCAAATATTTCTCATTGATAATCTTGATCATAAACCCACAATTCATCGGATCTCGACAAACACACCGTAAAAAGATTTCATTGAATAGATCTCCTCGAAGACTGAGGAGAACTTGGTATTGAGATCCAAAAAGAGAGAAGAAGCCATCTAGGTACTAACTATGGACCCGAAGGTCTGTGGTAAACTACTCACAACTCATGGCGAGGCGATGATGTTGATGTAGAAGCACTACGTAGAAGATCCACCCTCCGGCAGAGCTCCGGAACATGCCCCAAGATGGGATCTCACGGAAACAGAAGGTTGCGGCGGTGTAATTAGGGTTTTCTCTGTTGCTTCGATGTTTTCAGGGTATATGGGTATATATAGGAGGAAGGAGGGCATTGGGGAAGCAACATGGGGCCCACGAGGCAGGGGGCGCACCCAGAGGAATGGGGCACGCCCCCACCCTCGTGGACGCCACGTGTCCCCCCTTGGTTCTCAAGTCTATCGTGAAGATATCGTTCCAAAAATATCTCTCCCGAAGGTTTCATTCCGTTTGGACTCCATTTGATATTCCTTTTCTGCGAAACCCCCTGAAATAGGCAAAAAACAACAATCTAGACTAGGCCTTTGGGTTAATAGGTTAGTCCCAAAAATAATATAAAAGTGTATAATAAAGCCCATAAATCATCCTAGAAGGATAATATAATAGCATGGAACAATAAAAAATTATAGATACGTTGGAGACGTATCAAGCATCCCCAAGCTTAATTCCAGCTCGTCCTCGAGTAGGTAAATGATAAAAACAGAATTTTTGATGTGGAATGCTAACCAACATAATTTTCAATGTAATTCTCTTTATTGTGGCATGAATGTTCAGATCCGAAAGATTCAAGACAAAAGTCTATATTGACGTAAGAAAGCATTCCACAAAGATTCAAGCATACTAACAAAGCAATCATGTCTTCTCAAAATAACATGGCCAAAGAAAGTTATCCCTACAAAATCATATAGTTTGGCTATGCTCCCTCTTCATCACACAAAATATTCATATCATGCACAACCCCGGTTTCAGCCAAGCAATTGTTTTCATACTCAATTTTTTCAAACCTTTCAACTTTCACGCAATACATGAGCGTGAGCCATGGATATAGCACTATGGGTGGAATAGAGTGGTGGTTGTGGAGAAGAAAAAAAGGAGGAAGATAGTCTCACATCGACTAGGCGTATCAATGGGCCATGGAGATTCCCATCAATAGATATCAATGTGAGTGAGTAGGGATTGCCATGCAACAGATGCACTAGAGCTATAAATGTATGAAAGCTCAACAAAAGAAACTAAGTGGGTGTACCGGGATGTGTAATGAATCAAGAGTGACATGTATGAAAAATTACGCATGGTGGATTTGCCACAAATACGATGTCAACTACATGATCATGCATGACAATATGACAATATGAACCATGTCATAACAAACAGAACGGTGGAAAGTTGCATGTCAATATATCTCGGAATGGCTATGGAAATGCCATGATAGGTAGGTATAGCGGCTGTTTTGAGGAAGGTATATTGTGGCTGTTTTGAGGAAGTATATAGTGGGTGTATGGTACCAGCGAAAGTTGTGCGGTACAAGAGAGGCTAGCAATGGTGGAAGGCTGAGAGTGCGTATAATCCATGGACTCATCATTAGTCATAAAGAACTCATATACTTATTGAAAAAATTTACGAGTCATCAAAACAAAGCAATCAACGCATGCTCCTAGGGGGGAGTTTGGTAGGAGTTAACCATCGCGCGCCCCTGACCTCCACACAAAGGATGACACTCTACAAATACCTAATGCTCTAACTTCGTCGCATAACGGTTCACCATACTTGCATGCTACGGGAATCACAAACTTTAACACTAGTATTTCTCAAATTCATAATAACTCCACTAGCATGACTCTAATATCACTATCCTCATATCTCAAAACAATCATCAAGTATCAAACTTCTCGTCATATTCAACGCACTTTGTATGAAAGTTTTTACTACATTCATCTTGGATGCCTATCATATTAGGACTAGTTTTATAACCAAAGCACATTACCACATAGTTCTAAAAGACTCTCAAAAGGATATAAGTTAAGCATGAGATATCAAAAATTTCTACAAAATAAAATCACCGTCGTGCTCTAAAAGATATAAGTGAAGCACTAGAGCAAAACTATTTAGCTCAAAGGATATAAGTGAAGTACATAGAGTGTTCTAACAAAATCTAGGCCATATTTATCTCTCTCAAAAAGGTGTGTCCAGCAAGGATGATTGTGGCAAACTAACAAGCAAAGACTCAAATCATACATTACGCTCCAAGTAAAACACATATCATGTGGTGAATAAAAATATAGTCCCGGGTATAGTTACCGGTAGATGAAGACGAAAGAGGGGATGCCTTCCCGGGGCATACCCAAGCTTAGGCTTTTGGTTGTCCTTGAATTTTACCATGGGTTTCCTTTGGCATCCCCAAGCTTAGGCTCTTGCCACTTTTTATTCCATAGTCCATCAAAGCCATACTCAAAACTTGAAAACTTCACAACACAAAACATAGCCAAAAATCTCGTGAGCTCTGTTAGTATAAGAAAACAAACCACCACTCAAAGGTACTGTAATGAACTCATTCTTTGTTCATATTGGTGTTAAACCTACTGTATTCCAACTTCTCTATGATTCATATCCTCCAATACTACTCATAGATTCATCAAAATAAGCAAACAACACACGAAAAACAGAATCTGTCAAAAACAGAACAGTCTGTAGTAATCTGTAACTTTCGCATACTTCTGTAACTCCAAAAAAACAGAAATAAATTGGTAAATGTGAGGAATTTGTCTATTAATCATCTTCAAAAATAATCATCTAAATATCACTCTCCAGTAAAATCTGGTAACTACTCTAGTCAGCGCTAACTTTTCTGTTTTTTACAGCAAGATCATATAAACTTCACACAAGTCTTCCCAAAGGTTCTCCATGGCCCAAACACTAATTAAAACAAAAAACCACATCTAAGCAGAAGCTAGATGCAATATTTATTCCGAAACAGAAGCAAAAACAAAGAAAATAAAATTGGGTTGCCTCCCAACAAGCGCTATCATTTAACGCCCCTAGCCAGGCACGATACAAGGATAGATCTAGGTATTGCCATCTTTGGAAGGCAATTCATAAGTGGCTCTCATAATAGATTCATAAGGTAATTTGATTTTCTCTCTAGGAAAGTGTTTCATGCCTTTCCTTAATGGAAATTGGAATCTAATATTTCCTTCCTTCATATCAATAATTGCACCAATCGTTCTAAGGAAAGGTCTACCAAGAATAATAGGACATGAAGGATTGCAATCTATATCAAGAACAATGAAATCTACGGTGTCAGGACCGGTTTTCCAATAAAACACTTATTGAAAAATCGCCCCTTTCGTCAAACTAGTATAGAGAAATCCTCCATACTGGCAGACAAATCCTTGATACAGAAAATTCAGAAGTACTAAATATTATACAGGGTTGAGCTGAGACTGCTCAACAATTTATTACAAGTATGCCAATATTATACATAAAGGCGGGTATGACACAACGGGATATGGTGGCATAACTACTAACTCGTAGATATAGTGGTAGTGGATATGTCACAACGATGTGGGTGGCGTGACTCCAATATCTTACACTCATCAAGCGCCGGAGTGAGGCTCGATGATTTTATTATGGTGGCGGAAGCGTATATACTACAAGTGACCAACTCCAGGATCGCAAGGGACTGACTGGGACTCCTCTAGGCGTCGGACTCGCTATCGTACTCTTCATCCATAAGATCGCCTTCATCAACATCTGGCCAAATCAACAAGCCAGGTGAGTACTTTGAATGTACTCGCAAGACAGTTTGGACATAAGATATAACAAATGCAAACATGATGCATACGAGCCGATTAGTAATGCACACGTGAGTAATTAAATTGGCACTGCAACATAAATAAAAAAGCTGAAGACCGATCGGGTGTCTGAAGCGACGCCTCAAAAGGTAAAATAGAATAAACATGCCGCAGTCGGGCGTCAGGGCGACACCGCAGAAAGGGCTTATATCAAAGGTAAATAACAAGGATGCCACAGTCGGACGTCTGAGCGACATCACATAAAGGGCTTATATCAAAAGTAAATGACAAGGATGCCACAGTCGGACGTCTGAGCGACATCACATAAAGGGCTTATATCAAAAGTAAATGACAAGGATGCCATAGTCGGACGTCTGAGCGACATCACATAAAGGGCTTATATCAAAAGTAAATGATAAGGATGCCACAGTCGGACGTCTGAGCGACATCACATAAAGGGCTTATATCATACAAAAAAAAATTGAGTAGTTCCTGGAGGTAGCACCATCCTAAGGAATACTCGGCACATAAAAGTAAACAGGTTAGTCCATTCACAGGAGTAACATTCAGCCGGGTTTACCTCTGTCAGTAAGTATTTGTTCTACAGAGACTAACGCTGAGACTGACACTGATCTGCTAACCAACGTCCTTGACCAGGGACTTGGTTATGCGAATGGTTTTGACTCTGCAGAGTTTGTACTTTACCACATCCAACGGATTTCAGTAGTCACCAAGGACTAGTTCCGTTCACGGTATTTTAGAAGAAAACACATCTAACCAGTACACACCCATTCCACATTCCGTTTCCAGGAATCACCCTAGACAACGTTCAAGAAAAACTCTTGAGGCGGGGAGGTCACTCCTCGAATAGCATGGGATCAAATTTATATCGCGCGCTCTAAGGGGTGCCCCCCTCTCGGTCCCAACCGGAAACACCCATGCCCCCTGACCGGATGACGGCTTTAATCCAGGGCCATGGAACCTTCATCACGGCCTCTCTATTTGGTGTGCACCAGGAAAGAGGTTTGCAACTTACTAAACCGTATTCTTTGCAGAAAACATGTGGCAGCACAAAAAGGGAAAATGGACGGAATCGAGACTTGATCCACGTCGACACCGGAGTTAAACAGTTGTTATAGAACTGGCATGCTCCAACAAAACCAGCTTACAACCTATCATGCCACCACATGATCAGGTTGTTTCTCCATCTTATGGTCTCATCAAGTTTTGTAGCTCACTTGCAACTTACCTTGCATGGAATATAACATCCAACAAATGCTTATATAAACATGCCATAAGAAAAGCCACTCTAGCAAACATGAAAAACACTCATCATATCAAAGGTTCAAACATGCTTGCCTGGTTCGGAGTAGTCGGAGTCTAGCTCGGCGAAGTTTGCGGCTCCGTCACCTCCTTCGGTATCTACGGTATAAAAAGAATCGGATACTAACGTAAATACCGTGCGTGCGTAAAAAGTGTTCCAAATATTTTTCAAATAAATATGATAAAAAACTAGGCAGGATTATGAAGATGACAGAAAAGGAATCAACTCAAAATCATTTTTAGTTTAAAAGTTATAAAGAAAACAAACCCAGGGACTAGTCTATAATAAAACAGAAACTATCCAGGGGGTAGTTTGAATAGACAGAAAACGCTTCGGATGAAATACGCCAAGCCGAATAGAAAGCGTACTTTGCCCGAAGGCGCTTTCAGAAAACGTTTCGAATAAAAAAAAGGCTGACAAGGGGGTCCCGCATGTCAGGTTTGAAAGGGAAAACAGAGCTCGCCGGCGCCAGAGACTTGCGATGATCGCCGGCGACGAACCACTGCGAGGCAGAGAGGGAGGGAAGTACCGGCGTGTTCAGGAGGTTCTTCCGCGTCGGTGGGTGGTGGAAGAGACCGACGGGAAACACCACAGCGACGGCTACTTCCTCTACGGCAGACGGCGGCGTCGGGCGATGATGGGTCTCACCGGATAGGGCTTCTAACTACAAATTGAGTCTTGGGTTAGATGGGGTGGTCGACTAGAAGGTTACTGGCAGAGTTTGGGCGGCGGGGGTGCTCTCACCAGAGCGGATCTTGCCGGAGCCCGAAGCGGGTCGGGGCGGCCGGAGTCGGGGAAGAAGGCTCTTCCGAGGCCCTCTGAGGGGTTTTGGCGAGGCTGTGGTGGGGTGTGGTGGATGCGGTGGCTACACAACGCCTCTGGGGTCCTATTTATAGGCGGGCGAGGGAGGTGCCGTGAGCAAAATATCTCCGGCGAGAGATTACGGCGAGGCAGTGGTCGGGCTGGTGGTTTAGGTGACTGGGCATCTTCGGGTTGATCCATTGGCTCCATTCAACAACTAAGCTTGATTGCATTTGGCCTGCTCCCGCGGTTTCGACGGAACGGAGCTCACGGGCTCGTCGGCGGCAGGAAGCGTGCTCTGCGCGTCTCAGGCCACGGCGAGTGTCCCTTAGCGCGCTCTGAGGATAAGATGGCCACGCGGAAGCTTGAGGAGGCTTGGGCGGTGCTGGTTTTCGGTGCTCTTCGCTGAGCTCGTCTGACGGCCGAGGCGGGCGGCTCTGTCATTGCTGCACTCGCCGGAGACGATGGGACGGCTCAGCACCGACGCCCACGTCCAGCCAACCGACCGTGCGGCGCGAGGATAAGGAGGAGGAGCAGTGAGCAAGAGGCCAAGCGAGGAACTGGCGAGATTGGCGACGATCGTCTGAAGAAAACGACACTGAACCCCGAACTGTAACACTGAACTCTGAAACTTGACAGGAACAGTGCATGCAAGCTGCTCGATGAAATGTTTGACGCACGTGGAAAATTTTTCTTGAGCTGGGACTTGGTGAGGGGGTCTCTTGATGCATCTGGAGACTGCCTGAATTATCTCAGAATTTTTGGAAAGAAGAAAGAATGAAATTCACCAAAAATAGCAAATCTGCTCCAAACTTGCAGCAAGCATATTTTGAAAATTTTGAACTGATGACCAGAAGATCTTGATGGATATAGGTTGAGGGTACTAAGGACTAGCCATGGGAATTTGTTTGGAACTAAAACTCAAAGGAAATCTAGTAGTTCCTTTGTAAGTCACTAAGGTCCAAATAAATGATAGAAAATGATTTGGAGTTTAAAAGAAAAAGAAAAAAAATCTAGGAGAAGTTGAAACTTGCTGGAATTGATGCTAGACTTCATCCAAAGTAGGGAGGAAGGTTTTGGGAGGAAATTTTTAACATAGGTCATGGCAAGAGTGTATTTTTGAATAGGGAGGGAAAAATCCAAAAATGAAAGGAATTCTTTTTAACAAAAAAAATTAGTAAAACAATCCAAGAGTATTTGTGTTGAACCAACATTAGTTGAAAGACCCTCAAGGCCAGAATCAAGATTGAGAAGGACTCAAAAAGATTTGTCAGAAACAAATTTTGGGAAGGAGGGTCTCTCTTAAAAAAAATTCAAATAACCTCCTTTAAATCAAATAAAGAATTCTGGTAAAAACCAAACCAAAATTTTGGGGTGTTACATACGGGCACGTAATTCCTATTGGAAACAATAAGAACATAATTAATCCTTCCCATAGGTTTCTTAATAATAGAATCCGCAAGATGCAAATTTAAAGAACAATCATCAAGCTCATGGAAACCTAACAAATCACACAAAGTTTTTGGGATAGTGGAAACACTTGCACCCAAATCACACAAAGCAAATCATTCATGATCTTTAATTTTAATTTTAATAGTAGGTTACCACTCATCATAGAGCTTTCTAGGGATAGAAACTTCTAATTCAAGTTTTTCTTCATAAGATTGCATCAAAGCATTAACTATGTGTTTGGTAAAGCTTTATTTTGACTATAAACATGCGTATAATTTAGTACGGATTGCAAGAAGGAAATACAAACAATCAAGGAGCAATTATCATAATTGAATACTTTGAAATCCAAAGTAGTGGGTTCATCACTATGCAAAGTTTTAACCTCTTCAATCCCACTTTTAACAATTTTAGCATCAAGATCTAAAAACTCCGAATCACTGGGACGCCTTTTAAATAAAGTAGAATCATCTCCAGTCCCATCTTTATCAAGATTCATACTAGAAAACAAGGATCTAATAGGAGACACATCAATAACTTTCAGATCTTCATCTTTATTTTCATGATAACTAGAAGAACACGCTTTTATAAAGCTCTCCTTTTCAGCACGCATCCTAGCGGTTCTTTCTTTGCATTCATCAATCGAAATTCTCTTGGCTTTGAGAGACTCATTGATATCATACTTAGGTGGAATAGATCTAAGTTTCAAGGAATCAACATCAAGAGTAATTCTAACCACACTTCTAGCCAATTAATCAATCTTAAGAAATTTTTCTTCAAGCAAAGCATTGAAATTCTTTTACGAACTCATAAACTCATTAACCACTAGTTTCAAATTCAGAAGGAATCTTTCCATAAGAGTTATTGTAGGAATCACCATAATTATTAGAGGAATTACTAGGAAAAGTTCTAGGATTAATGTTTCCTCTATACGCATTGTTACCAAAATTATTCCTACCAACAAAATTTACATCCAAAGATTCATTATTATTTTCAATCAACGTGGATAAAGGCATATCATTAGGATCAGAGGAAGAACTCTTAGTAGGAAATAATTTCATAAGTTCATCCATCTTTTCACTCAAGACACTAATCTCTTCAATAGCATGCACTTTTTTACTAGTAGATCTTTTGGTGTGCCATTGAGAATAATTAACCATAATATTATCTAGGAGTTTGGTAGCTTCTCCTAAGGTGGTTTCCATGAAAGTGCCTCCTGCGGTCGAATCTAAAAGATTTCTAGAAGCAAAATTCAAGCCAGCATAAAAGTTTTGTATAATCATCCGTAAGTTCAAACCATGTGTAGGGCAATTACGTATCATTAATTTCATTCGCTCCCAAGCTTGTGCAACATGCTCATGATCTAGTTGCTTAAAATTCATAATATCGTTTCTAAGAGATGATCTCTTAGCAGGAGGAAAATACAAAGAGATAAAAGCATCTTTGCACTTATTCCACGAATCAATACTATTTCTAGGCAAAGAGGAAAACCAAGTTTTAGCATGATTTCTAAGTGAAAATGGAAATAACTTCAATTTAACAATATCATTGTCCGTATCCCTCTTCTTTTGCACATCACACAAATAAACAAAGTTGTTTAGATGGGTAGCGGCATCTACACTAGGAAGGTCGGAAAATTGATCTTTCATGACAAGATTCAACAGAGCAGCATTGATCTCACAAGATTCAGCATCGATAATATGATAAATCGGAGTGCTAATAAAATCATTATTCTTGGTATTGGAGAAGTCACACAATTTGGTATTATTCTGAGCCATAGTGACAAGCAAACAATCCAACACACAAGCAAACAAGAAGCAAGAGAACGATAAACACACGACAAAAAGAAGGGCAAATAAAATGGCAAGGGTGAAGTGGGGGAGAGGAAAACGAGAGGCAAAAAATGTAATGTGAAGGATAAGGGTTTGTGATAGGTACTTGGTATATGACTTTGCGTAAGCCTCCCTGGCAACGGCGCCAGAAATTCTTCTTGGTACTTCTCGAGCTTGCGTTGTATTCCCTCGAAGAGGAAAGGGTGATGCAGCACAGTAGCTTAAGTATTTCCCTCAGTTTTTGAGAACCAAAGTATCAATCCATTAGGAGAGCACGCATGAGTCCCTCGCACCTGCACAAACAAATAAGAACTTCACTGCCAACGCGATAAGGGGTTGTGAATCCCTTTACGATCACTTACAAATGTGAGATCTGATAGATAGGATAGTTTGATATTTTTGGTATTTTTGGATATAAGAATGAAAAGTAAAAACAACAAAGTAAACTAGATTGTAGATTGATATGTTGAGAATAGACCCGAGGGCCATAGGTTTCACTAGTGGCTTCTCTCATGATGGAAGATTTCTACGGTGGGTGAACGAATTACTGTCGAGCAATTGATAGAAACGCGAATAATTATGTGAATATCTAGGCATGATCATTATATATAGGCATCACGTCCGTGACAAGTAGATCGAAATGATTCTGCATCTACTACTATTACTCCACACATCGACCGCTATCGAGCATGCATATAGAGTATTAAGTTCATAAGAACAGAGTAATGCTTTAAGCAAGATGACATGATGTAGAGGGATAAACTCAAGAAATATGATATAAACCCCATCTTTTTATCCTCGATGGCAACAATACTATACGTGCCTTGCTGCCCCTGCTGTCACTGGGAAAGGACACCGCAAGATTGAACCCAAAGCCAAGCACTTCTCCCATTGCAAGAACTATAGATCTAGTAGGCCAAACCAAACTAATAATTTGAAGAGACTTGCAAGGATATTATAATCATACATAAAAGAATTTAGAAAAGAACCAAATATTTCTCATAGATAATCTTGATCATAAACCCACAATTCATCAGATCTCGACAAACACACCGCAAAAAGATTACATCGAATAGATCTCCTCGAAGACCGAGGAGAACTTGGTATTGATATCCAAAAAGAGAGAAGAAGCCATCTAGGTAGTAACTATGGACCCGAAGGTCTGTGGTAAACTACTCACAACTCATGGTGAGGCGATGATGTTGACGTAGAAGCACACCGTAGAAGATCCCCCCTCCGGCAGAGCTCCGGAACAGGCCCCAAGATGGGATCTCACGGGAACAGAAGGTTGCGGCGGTGGAATTAGTGTTTTTTCTGTTGCTTCGATGTTTTCAGGGTATATGGGTATATATAGGAGGAAGGAGGGCATCGGGGGATCAACATGAGGCCCACGTGGTAGGGGGCGCGCCCAGGGGGAGGGGGCGCGCCTCCACCCTCGTGGACGCCACATGTCCCATCTGCCTTGGTTCTCAAGTCTCTCGTGAAGATATCGTTCCAAAAATATCTCTCCCGAAGGTTTCTTTCCTTTTGGACTCCGTTTGATATTCCTTTTCTGCAAAACCCTGAAATAGGCAAAAAACAGCAATCTGGACTGGGTCTTTGGGTTAACTAGATGATTTCCCCGCGTGTTGCTATGGGGACATCTATGTACAACTTGTTGTATATTTTCCATGGAAAATCGTATCATCGATGTCTAAAATTTATTTATTTCAAGTCAGTTTCCATGTGGACTTAAACCCCAAGTATCTTTTTAATAGATAAACTCAACTAATATCAAGATAGACTATGTTTAATTGAAAATGACATAATGATGGGTGCCAACCAAAAAGGGGTTGAACAACAGTGGATATGTGTTCATATTTTATATTTCCAAGTGAATTAACTTTCTTCATTATACTCATCGTCAATTACAGATGGATAAAGAAAGACATCATACTCGTACATTGTTGATAGATGAACATGATGTTTGCTCATCATACTCGTATATTTAAAGAGGAGGGTAATAATGAGGAAGGAACAATGAGAGGCATGACGAATATTTAAACTCCGAACTGGTAGATCTAAATCTCAACGCAATTTGTATCTACTATGTCGTCGAAGTTGGGTTTCAACTTAAGCTGACAGAAAGCCACATCCAAACACGGACATATATTTAGAGGTGTCTATGATATGTAGAGTGTTATAGAAGTTGGACAAACAATACTCCAAGATCTGAAAAATAGGAATTTTTCACCATCTAGCGCTTCCAATCAAAATCAACCTGATAGGACATGTGAGAACGATCCATCATATCTCGTTGGATGCTTGCCGATAGTGCTTATGTACAGTGGATCATGGATGCCACAGACTGGCCAGACTTGCTGCCAGCATGATGTGGATGGAGACTGAACATAGCTTTCTTAAAAAAATGGATCCCTACAACACACAAACAGAGATTCCAACTGAACCTAACTCACAAAAAACGGTTAGATCTAAAGAGATATAGGAGTAGAGCACCAACCTTATGTGCATGTGATGTTGGGGAAGGATGCATACCACAAATCAGAGTTTCCAATCCAAGCTATGTCAAAATATGTTTTTTATACACGCTCGAGATCGAACCAACGCTTCTGCAAGCCGTGGCTGTTAATAAAGGCACAACCTGGTGTTAACAAAAACCAAGCCCTTCGAGCCAGAAAAGAAAGCCGTCCACCGGCTGGGCAGTTGACCGGAGTGGCATCCACTACATGGCTGAGGTGCTTGGGAGTGCATCCCTCCAGACGAGATTCCAGCGGCGTGTCTAATTCCTCTCACCAACATAGGCCGCCACCACACATGTTGCAGCCTCCTATCCATGCCTTCCATCTGCGGGATCGACAGACGAAGCAGGGCTTGAGGGAGGCCACCAAGGATGGTGGAGGGAGATGAGGAGGAGGGGAGGCAGCGGTCAGTTCCGGAGGAGGAGTGGAGGCGTCGCGGACAGGAGACCGTGCCCGAGGAGACGACCACACGTAGAGATCGCTTCCTAGCCGTCACACTCGTCGATGCTATTGCCAGGGGGAAAAGGACTCAAAAGATTGGTCCTTTATTTGGGGACATAGAGGAAACGGAAAGAATGGGAATGAAACGATTGGTCTTTGTTCCTCTGTGTACGTAACTGAGACCACTTGGCTTCAGTGGTAACTTAACTCTGGAAATAGAGGGACATCATGCACATCTATATGCTAATAGAAATTGGTTAAATAGGAAAATAATTGACGATGTGGCATGTTGGTGAGGTGGATATGCTGGATGTCAAGAGAAATATGATAGTGGGGATGTACTATTTAGGTAATATAGATAGGTTAGTCCCAAAAATAATATAAAAGTGTATAATAAAGCCCATTAAACATCCAAAACATCATATATAATAGCATGGAACAATAAAAAATTATAGATATGTTGGAGACGTATCACGCCTCTGCGATTTCCTCGTTTGTGGGAAGGCGCGGGCCGCCTCTTTACTATTCACCGCGATGTGACGCAAGCACGCTACAACCGCTCCACGTACGACCCCCACGTCACACACCCAATGCGAGTCGTGGGGAAGCGCAACCGGTGAAGGAATCACCATAGTTAGGAACCCTGCCATGCACGCCCGCGCACCATTATGGGCCTAGCCCAATAGCGCTCCGTGCTTATGTGTGGCCCAGGACCGGGGGCTCCTGTCAGTGTAGAAAAGTAGGGGCCCTTTTGCACCCCTTTTACTTGTGCAAGGGTAGTTGTAGCCACACCTACAGCCAAGCTTGGCGGAGCAGAAGAAGGAGAAGCACGAGACAACCAGGGCAACACTCAAGCCAGAGGCATGAAGAACAGAGGGGCAAGGTGGACTCCTCCCCCGGCAACGCCCTCGCCGGAGCGGCCTACATGACTCTGGCAAGAGCCATGCCAGCGCAACTTGCCCATCACCAGCAAGGCCGCCACCCTTGGTTCTAAGAGCTCTGACGCCATCGACAACGTCAAGACCAAGATTCAGGGGCGCCTGCATCGTGGCATGCAGAGCTTTGTGGGACCAAGGGCCGGCAGACCCAGACAAGGGGCCAGAAGAAGAAGACCCCCGGCAAGAGCCTTGCCGGGGATTACCGAAGAACCCCAGCAAGATCCTTGCTGAGGACAGCCACAAGACCCCGGCAAGACCCCTTGCCGGGAGCTTCTGCGGGGCCACAGCCAGGCCCGCACCCGCCAAGGCTTCGCTACCCCGCGGCCACTCCTACGCGACGACCAACTCGCCAAATGGAAAAGTGCATACGTGGCAGCATGCTGCCTCTAAGACAACTAGCGAAGCACCTGCGTGGTGGCATGCAGATCCTCGTGAAGACCCTGCCACCACAGCAGTGAGCAGCAAGCGTGGCACCGCATGCCTCGTCAGCCTGGACGCATGTCGAAGCAAGGTGAGGCGGCGACAGGCGGGAAAAGCTCCCTTGCCGTCCCTGATAAAGCTAGAGCACACATAAGCGGCGCATTAAATGTGTTTGTTCTAAGATGTTAGGAGATAACCTTGTACACTGTATGTTGGGGATATAACTATTTGATATGACCCGCCCAGGAGGGGTCGGGTTACCCAATGGCGGTTCATGGGCCAAGCCCAGAAGCATGTTGAAGATGGCAGTTCAATAAGATAATGTATAAAGGGCCCAAAGCCCAGAGAGGCTTAAAGCCTGAAAGTGTAAACCGCCATGTATGTTTAACTTGTACTGTAAGGCATGTAACAAAGAGTCACGGAGCCGGAAATGATTGTATGAGCTGGTCGGGACTCCGTAGGCCACAGGGCGTCAACCCGTGTATATAAGGGGATGACCCGGCAGCGGCTTAGGGCAAGAAAAAACAGATCGAAAGCCAGGCAAGTGGATTCACTCCCTAGCAATCGAAACCCCAGCAATTCCACCTCAAACTGGGTTAGGTTTTACCCTCACCGCAAGGGGCCGAACAAGTATAAACTTCCCGTGTCTCTTGTCCCGTTTTAACATCTTTAAGCTAACCACGTTGCTATGGCTCCACAATTAAGTCCTTTCCTTAGGACATCTGCCGTGACAACTCCACGACAGTTGGCGCCGACCGTGGGGCCTGCGCACGGTGGTTTCGAGTTCTTGAAGGGAAACTTCGAGGGGCTCAAGGGATACGCTGTGGGCTGGTTGACCAAGAGTCATCGCGGTAAGCTCTACATCGACGATGCAGGCTGGGGTCCCTAGGCCGGCTCAATTGAGTACGGGTACCGGGTCACCTTCGGCGGAATCCACATCTTCATCGGCATGATCGGAGAACCGGGCCCTAAGCCGGACACCTGCACCGACATCATCAAGACGGCTCAGCGTGTGCGACCCACCCGGATTCAGCCCGCCGTGAAGCGTGCCTTTGTTGGGTACATCCAGGGCGCTGGAGGCCCTGGATCTCGTGGTGAGACGGCCGTTCTCTCTGTCGGTGAATCGTCCATGAGCGAGACTAATTCAATGTATTAGATGCAGAGCGGACGGCTTGGGGGCTAGTCCGATGGTAACCGTATTTCGGACCCCCGCGAGCCGCCGATGTCACAGCCCTAAACTAGCCTAGTTTGTCTTTGCATTTCATCATGTCATCTTCATGTTAATTCCTGAAAGTTCAAATGACGTTTGTAGAAACCCTCATAAATCTTTCTCTGAAATGATCAAGATAAAAAAATTGCTTCAAACAAGTCCGAGAAAATGTTCTTGTTTTCCCCTGAAAATATTGGCAAGAGGTAAAATTCAAACCAATATTTTGGGAAGCTCAGAAACATTTATTCTGGGCATTTGAGTTAATCTAATAATTATTTTCATTGGACTCATATTTGTTATATATTAAATATACGTCCAACAATTCTGGATCTTTTTATGTGGTTCTGGATATTTCATATCTAACCCCATAATTATTTTCAGAATCTACAAAAATCATTTGGTCTCAGAACTATATTAAAACAGATAGAAGAAATAGAAAAGAAAACAAAACAGAGGAAACCCGAGAGAGGTAGAACTTACCTGGCGCTCACCTGGCACCACATCTGGCCGGCCCAGCCCACCAGGGGTAGGAAGGTCTTCTTCCTCCCGCCAGTCGGATGCACGGCGCGTGCCTGACGCAAGCACGGCCACCGCACGCCACCACCTGCTTCCGCCGCTCCCTGGACGTGTCTGGACGATGCCACGCATCACCCCAGACCCTCTCGTCCACTCCCTCGTCCTCATCTCCTCCGCTCTCTCTCTCTCTCTTACGAATCCGAGCGGAGCTCGTTGCCGCCGTTCGTCGCCGACATAGCCACCGTCCAAACCACCCTCTCCCTACGTGCCCATCAGATCCGCCTCACGACCGCGGATCTCCACACCGACGCACGCGTCCTCGGGTGCCCTACTTTGCCCTCACCATCGACATCTTCACCGCCGGCCATCCGAGATGGCCTTCGCCCATACGTCGCCGTCAGGCCGCCCCCGAGCTCGCCATCTCCTTCATACGAACCACTGTGAGCCCCTCTTGCTCCTCCCCCTATCTCCATACTCACGCGCGTGCTCTAGCTCCAGCCCCACTGTGCCCACAGACTCCACGCCACCAACAATGTCACTGTCGTCACTGCAGCCACCGGTGCTCGAAACCGAGCTCGGAACTGTGCTCCGCACCCTCCTTGGGGCCGAAAACCACCACCTATTCGTCCTACGGTGCACCTCATCGCCGTTCTCAAACACGCCCGAACCACGGCCGCCGCAAACCTCGTCGTCGGCGTCGATTCCGGCGACCCCTGCATCCAGCTTCACCGTCGCTCGATGCGGGTGAGCAAGGGATATGCCCTGGTGCCCTCAGCGCGCTAAACCACCGCCCGTAGCGCGTTCGTGAGCGTCGCCGCCACGTTTGTGTGCTCGCCGACGTTCAACTCCGGCGTGCTGATGTGGCGACGTCATTAGCCGCTAACAGCTCGGCTAATTAACCCTTAGTGACACCGACAGCTGGGCCTCGCTGCCTAACTAACCACGGATTTTCTTCCTGTTTATTTTAAGTTAACCACAGTGGCCCCATGCGTCAGCTTTGTCCGTCTAACGTGGCCGTTGACCAGGCCCACCTGTATGCCACTCAAGCAAGCACCGAGTCACTAAAACGCGGGCCTCACTAGCAGGTTTGACCTGGAACTGTTAGTTGACTCTGATGACGTAAGCATGACACCATGCTGACGCAGTAAAAAATTTCTGGAATGAAAATAAATCAGAAAATGATTTACGAATTTCAGAAAATACACAAAACTTCTAAAAATCATAGAAAATAATCTATAACTCCAATGAAAATAATTTATATATGAAAAATTATCAGAAAAATATGAAAAATTTATTTATGTCATTTTCATGCATGTATGAACAAGTTAAACCTGCTGATTAGGTCAAATCAATTAAATGACATTTGAATAACCACATGTGGAGTTTGAATTTGAACCTTTGGTTCAAACCAACTTCATTTAATATGGTTGCTAGTTGCATTAGCTCAATCAACAGCATATTGCCATGTCATGATCATGCATCATATTGTCGCATTGCATTGATTGTGTTCTCTCTTGTTTACCTGCGTTTGTCCCCTCTCAGTAGACGATGTTCCGACGATGTGATCGATGACACTGATGAAGACACAGTGATATCTTCAGAAGTGCCAGGCAAGCGAAACCCCATTGAGCATTCCGATACAATCCCACTCTATCGCTCCTGCTCTCTTTTACTACATTAGGAGAACAACATTTCAACTGCTTTTGCTGCGGTAGCTGAACCCCTTTTCCTCTGCATGACCTATCATGGCCACAGTAAATAGTTGAAAACCACTAGCATGAGTAGGAATTTTTTGAGCTCTGATGTGCCTACTCATTCATGCTTGTTTGTCATGCCTGCTATTGCTTAGAGTTGTGTCAGGTCTGATTCATCGGGGGTGAACATGAATGTGGTCACCATGTCCTACTATTGAGAGCTAAGTGTGTGAACACGATTTGGTATAGGTAACGATGAGATGCCATGTAGGAGTACATGGTGGGTTGTCTCATTGAAACCGTCCTCAGGAACTGAGTTCTGTATTTGTTGATCCATGAATAGCTACTACTACACGTTGGGCCCTGAAATATGACCCCGCTCGACTTATTAACCCCCCTCGTCCTCTGTCCAGGAGTTGCAATTAGTTTCTGGTGTTTGTAGTATGCTAGAGACCGTGCACAGCACTGACCCAAGGGGTGGGCTTTGATGCGGTAGGCACGTGGCACGGTGTACCGGGACGCCCGTTTAGTGCCTCGGGAACCCTCTACACATCGTTCAGGGCCGTAAGTGGAAACCTCGGCCGGAATCCCTTCGGATGGAACCTGAATAGGCGATAAACCTGGACTAGGGACTTGTGTGGTTAGTCAGGTCGTGGTCTACACCCACGTTGTCTTTCGCTTGAAGTATGCCGAGCACATGTCGTGTGCAGACGCTAAGTGGTGGAAACATGTGTGAAGAAGTACACCCCTGCAGGGTTACAAATAATCTATTCGAATAGTCGCGTCCACGGTGAAGGACTTCTGGGTTGCCTATACAGTTCATAGACAAGTGAAAGTGGATACTCTAAAATGCGCAAGATAAGCGTGAGTGCTATGGATGGCCTTCTCGTAGGGATACGGGAGTGGATTCGGAGTGGTGTATTGATCTCGTGAATATGTGGACTCGTGTGCGCCACCTCAGATGAGTTACTTGCAGTCGTAGTTCAGGATAGCCACCGAGTCAAAGCTGGCTTGCTGTGGTCAAACTCCACCAACCCTTGTAGATACTGATGCATATGTTGCTAGTTCTGATATAAGTCTTGCTGAGTACCTTTGTACTCACGTTTTCTTAATTTATGTTTTTGTAGAGAGACTTCAGTCTCACTAGTGGTTTCGCGTGGACTTCGACGTTTAGCTTGTTACCTCTGTTACGATCTTGTACCCTTGGGAGGGTCCTGTAGATAGTAAGGCTTGATAGCCTTTTTACTTTTCAGATGTCTGTACTCAGACATGCTTACGATTCCGTTGCCTGTATGCTCTGTATGTTGGGTCATGAGACCCACTGTTTGTAATAAATGCTATTATGGATCTTTTGGGCCTTTATCTATATGAGTTGTTGAGTTATGTTGTTATGCCATGTTGTACAACACATACTTGCATGTTATGCGTACGTGTAATGTGTATTTCCATGTGTGGGATTCGACAACTAGTTGTTTACCCTTGGTAGCCTATCTTATGGGGAAATGCCTCCTAGTGCTTCCACTGATCCTTGGTAGCTTGCTACTTCTCCGGAATACTTAGGCTGGCCGGCATGTGTCCTTCTTCGTTCCTGTGTCTGTCCCTTAGGTGAAATGTCACGCATTGTTCCTTTAAGTCCTTGTAGCTTGCTACGACTTGGGTTCATACGTTCATGACCGACACATTCGTTGATGGGTCATGTATGCATGTCTATGTATTTAGTGCCACTTTTCGTTTATAACTAGTCATGTCAGCCCGGGTTATCTGTCATATGGATGCTAGCGACACTATCATATACGTGAGCCAAAATACGCAAACGGTCCTGGGCCAGGTAAGGTGGCACCCGTGGGGATAGCGTGCGTGAGGCCGCAAAGTGATATGATGTGTTACATGCTAGATTGGTGTGACTTACGATCGGGGTCCTAACAGCTTTGGTATTGTAACACTCCGAGAATCATGCTACAGTAACCCCCCCTTTGATGGTGGCCATGTCAGCTGATTACTATGCAAGTTGCCACTTGTCCAAAAATCAAAGTCAAATTCAAATTTAATTTGCAAGTGAAATTATTATTTCTCCGAGCGGTAAAACTAAAATGTTCGCATAATTCTGCAATTTCCCCTGATCATTGTCATGTTGTAACCAACTTCATTGGACTCACACCTAGTAAAATAATAAGTGGTCCTACAACAAATATTTTGGTCTTTTCAAGCAAAACAAATGTTTTAACTTTTCAAAATAAATTGTAAGTGTTTGCGCAATCCCATAATAACACAAGGTATTTTGTGACAAGCCTCACTTTTAATAAAATTCAATTGGTGTAAAAATAAAATGCAAAGTAGAGAGTAAATAAGAAACATAAATTAAGAAAAGAAAAGAGGAAGGGAAAAGAAGTCGAGGACCTAAACTACTGGGCACAATGGCCCATCTAGCAAAGAGGCCTGCCCAGCCCACCTCCCATGTCCTTCAACCTCGCTACAGGAGGCAGGGAGGCGTGGCAGCCATACATGGCCGCTCCTGGAGGCGTGGAGGCCATCCAGCCTCCCCCAACCCCCTACAAGCAGTCCCCACGGCCACGCACGAAACCCTAGATCGCCCACATCTGTCGCCCCTCGATCCCTCGTCTCCCCATCCCCTTCTGCTCGCTCTCAAACATGTGACCTCCGCGGTGACCGAGCTCCTCGCCGTCGTTACCGCACCCACTGTCAACGTCGTTGCTCTGGGACACGTCCAGGAGGTCCAGCGTGGCCGTCTTCGTCCGTTCCGGGCTTCGATTCAGGTCGGGGCGCTGCCAAGCTCGCCATCGCCGGTCTTCTTCGTGTTCGGCCGTCGCCTTCTTGTTGTCGATCTGCACTGCCCCGACCACCCCTGGCCTCGCCGTTTACTCCTCCGACTCCGTAGTGAGCTTCCCCATCTGATCCTCCCTTTCCCTGGCTCGAATTGTCGCTGTTGAGGCCGCTCCCTCGCTCGGCCTCCATGGACAGAAGCTCGAGCTCCTGTGTGTGCGCGTTTGTGCGTACGCTGCTGCTTGCTTTTGCTGCCGGTTATGCCTGCTTGCTGCTGCCGCCCGCGCGTGCCTGCGTCGCCTTGCCGCACGCCCTGCTGGCCCTCATCGCCGACACCCCGACATGGCTTCTCGTGCGCGCACCGCACCTCCCGCCCGCCTCAGCTTCGCGCCAGTTGCCGCGCCTCGGCTTCGCGCCGGCTGCCGCCCTCGCCAGCTCCAGCCGCTGGCCGTCGCTCCGGCGCCCGGCGCCCGTGCTCGCCACGGCCGCACCGGCTGGGCTGGCAGACGCCCAGCGCCCCGCCACGCCTCGCCCGGCCATGGCCCCGACCGCCGGGTTCGCCCCGACGGGCGGTAACCGCCCAGCCTGGTGCCCGATAAGCCCTTCCCGCTCCAGTGGCCTTTGTGCCACTGGCAGCTGGGCCCCCCTAGTTATAAAAAAAAGACGTTAAAATAATATATGTTAAAATAATAATTAATTAATTAATTAACTTAATTAATTAATCTTAATTAACCTAATTAATTAGATTAGTTAATTTAATTAGTAGTTAGTTAGTTGAGCCAATGACAGCACGGCCCCAGATGCCAGTTTGACTAAGTCAACTAACAGCTGACATCACCCTGACGTCATGCTGACGTCATCACCTACTATTCTGGATAATGTTGACTTAGTTTAATTAAATAAATTTCAGAAAATGTTTAAAACTTTAGAAAATCATATAAAATAATCTGTAACTCGGATGAAAATGTTTTATATATGAAAATCGCTCAGAACGACGAGACGAATCCGAACACGCGGCCCGTCCGTTCGCCACACGTCCTTAGCAAAGTGAACCTACAACTTTCCCCCTCCGTTTCATCTGTTCGAAACACGAAACATCGGGGATACTTTCCCGAGTGATATCCCCCTTCGCCGGTACCATGTACCACCGCGTTAGAGCATCCTAGCACTGCTTGTTAACTTGTCGTGCTTCTTTATCGCATCAGTATGCTTTGTATTTATTGTTTCTCCCCCCTCTTCTCTCCGGTAGACCCCGAGACCGATGATGCCCCGGTGATCGACTACGGTGTTGACGACCCCTCCTTCTTGCCAGAGCAACCAGGCAAGCCAACCGTCTTTGATCGTTCCGATATCGCCCATTCTCTTCTCTCTTATGCTTGCATTAGAACTGCTACTGCTTTTTGTATGATCCTATTCTGATGCATAGCCTGTTGTTGATACCTGCTTTCATACCTTACATGTTTATACTAAACTGCTTAGTATAGGCTGGTTAGAGATCCACCAGTGACCCCCTACCTTGTCCTGACTGCCCCGCTGGATTATCAGAAGACCCGATCAACGGGATCGAAGACCAGGACCCGGCACCGCACATCACTTTCCCCTTGGTTGCTCGACACTACTGGGTTACTATCGAGTGCCGAGGGTGAGACCTCATCAGCACTTCTGATGTTAACCTTGTAGGTTAGTTCATCGGTAGTGGTCATCGAGGGTGATTCCTCTTTCTCCACTCATGATAACGACACTGTCATGCAACTCCTCAAGAGTGAACCTCGAGGGTGACTCCTCTTTCATTCACCTTGACGATAGACATCAGGTGGAATTCCATCGAGGGTGATTTCCTCAGGTTTTCCTTTGGTGTCAGACACACAGTTACTATGGTTACTATGACTTTACACTGAACCTGGTTACTAAAGACGGGTCGACCCTGAATGGTACCCGCGCGAGCTTAATTGTGAGTGATGTGTAGTCAGGTTGACCTAGAAGGTGCCTGCGAGATAATACGAGGCGTGGCCAGGCACTCGCCCTTGCCGCAAGTTCTCGAGACGGGGCGATGGGGTCACATGTTTGTGAGTCTCTGCTCGTTACCACGCATTTCCAAGACACTAAACGGTTTGGATATTTGATCCGAGGGGCCTCTGGCCTGATAGTGCTAACCATCACGTGGGCTATGGGCGTTCTGCGTCGTATGCATCAGCCGAAGCTTAACTGACGTCATTGCGACTGAGCGGCGTGCGCCGGGTTGGACTGGTTAGGCTCCTACCTTTTTAAAGGTGGTTGCTAGGTCTGCTCACCGACCGCCCACCCAACGTGCAGGAGTTCCCGGGGCGATTGGCCCATGACCCCTGGGGGCATAGGGTTTAGTCCGGCGTGCATGACCTCTCTATTAAGCCTAGGTCGGGTTGGGGCGTATTGTTTGGCCGAGGGCGGGCATGACCTGATGGTGTGTCCGGCCGGAGTTAAGCAAGCTTGTTGGGTAAGTTGGTGCACCCCTGCAGGGAAGAAAACATCTATCGATAGCCTGTCCTACGGTAACGGACACTTGGAGTTGTATCCCGATCGCTACAACTAGAACTGGATGCTGAGGCATTGTTTGGATATGTTGCTTCGGGAGTCGAGAAAGGACCCCGGAGCATTGGAACAAAAACATAAATATGACTTATGTTATACTACTCTACTTTCCCCCTCTTGCTTGAAGACGGTGGTTTCCAGAAGATGCTAGTCTTCGATAGGACTAGTTTCTCCCCCTCTTATTCTGGCATTCTGCAGCTTAGTCCACAAATACTACCCCCTTTCATTAATACTGATGCATATTTAGTGTAGATCCTTGCTTGCGAGTACTTTGGATGAGTACTCACGGTTGCTTTTCTCCCCCTTTTCCCCCTTCTTTCTTCTTTCTGGTTGATGCAACCAGATGGGGGAGTCCAGGAGCCAGAAGCCACCTTTGATGACTTCTACTACCCCGACGGAGGCTACTACTACGTGAAGACTGCCGACGACCAGGAGTAGTTAGGAGGTCCCAGGCAGGAGGCCTTGCCTTTTCGATCGTGTTGTTTTTGTGCTAGACTTCTTAAGGCAAACTTGTTTAACTTATGTCTATACTCAGATTTTGTTCCTTCTGCTGACTCTCATGTAATCGAGCTCATGTATTCGAGCCCTCGAGGCCCCTGGCTTGTAATATAAAGCTTGTATTATTTTATTTGTGTCTAGAGTTGTGTTGTGATATCTTCGAGTGAGTCCTTGATCTTGGTCGTACACAATTGCGTGCATGATTAGTGTACGGTCAAATCGGGGGCGTCACAAGTTGGTATCAGAGCCGACTGCCTGTAGGAACCCCCTTTCCAACTCCTTGGCCGATGTCGAGTCTAGTCACTACAAAACTTTTACTAACATGGTTGTGTGTCTTACGGGCCCACGTCGCCATTGGGTGGTATTAGGATCTTTTATTCCTCGTCTTTACTCTAGGACTCTGATCTCTCTTCTATTCGGGTTAAATAATTTTGCAAACTCTAATATTAGGTTCTCATAAATAATTTCTCCTGGAGAGCCCTTCATTCAAGTTAATGGCCTGCTGCACTAGAAGCTTCCGAAGATACTTTACAATGTTCTCTCGAGACCTTGTGCCCTTCACCATTGCAATTCCATGTCACCGATAAATCCCTGAGGATAGATGCATACACTTGTCGTCCATACCTTCATTTCAATTGATCTTGGTATTACAAGATACGCTGAGATACTTCGGATATCCCGAGAATCCTTTCTGCCCGCGCAACTCCTTTTCCGCATGAATACATGTATGAATAACTACTCACACTCACTGGGGATTCGGTCATCCCTAGTTGTTCATGCATTTCACAAATGTCTTCAAGACGCTATCCAATCTTCTGAAATCCTCAGTAACCTATTGCTCTGGGAAGTTTTACCTGCTTGCATTATGGATAATTCCATATGTATATCAATATTCATTAAAATCCTATGTGATTGACTTTCTGCTCTTATTGATTCAATATGTTGCAATTACTCGCAATCATCAGTCAAACTAGAAATTGTTCTTCCAGCTCAGACGTCAGTCCGAATATGACCTGGTTCTCGACCAATCAAAATTGTTGTCGATTGTACCCCTAAGTCATTTCAACTAACCCATCCTCAATCAGAGCGGTTGCTTCTGATCGCTTTATTTGGAAATCATAATTCCTTTGCATTTGAGTTTTGAATTAGTCAGTTGTTTCTATAATCTGATATCCTTGCATTCTTTCTCCTTCTGGTTGAGTACAGATACTCACATCAGATCCCTTGTGAACCACCAGCTCCTTCGTTGGATTTTTATCCGGCAACATCCTTCATATTCAAACACCTTATGAGTTCTGCCACGATATGTAATGCCTTGGGTAAATTATATCATCTGCTTTCTCAACCATGCTCTGCTTTCGAGCTAGTATATTTTGCTCCTGAAGTTTACGTAGTAGGAGTCTAAGATGCCCCGATGGGTTGAACTTATACCTTCCTTAATCTGTGTGAACCCGAAAGTTTTCCAAGGTTCATACTCCTATGGTAATTCACCAGGCAAGTCTTCGCAATCAATTCATTTTTAATAGAGCAGTGAATGAAAGCTTATCCATTGAAGAAGTGGGAGTCAACCTTGAACTTTCTGTTCATGCCCATGGACACGATGTAGATCCTATCATTAAAGCTTCTCTTAAATTAATTATCCCCTTGATATAAGTGCATCTAATATCTGGGATCTGGCCTTTTGCAATCGTGGTTCCGACCATGCTCTCCTTTAAATACCATTTCGTGGACAAGTTAAACCACTTGTCCTCTGCAGGTCAATGCACCTGTCCAACCTCTATTATGATCTCCCTTCGAGTATTACCATGTGGTATCTTGATAATGTCATAGAGCCATATTGCTTTTTAAGTTCTTCTTCAAGTATTACTTCTCACCGATTCCAATTTTCCCTGGGTTTTGAGTTGTTAGACGCTCAAGGACACCGATAAGTGAATCAGTTCAGCACCCCGATTCAATGACTCTAATTAAACCCATTGCTTATGAGTTTATTAATTCTTCAAGTCATATCTAGCCCGAGCGGCTATATCATTATCTTGCCTCTATTTAACTATGCAACCTGGTCCTTCTTCCCGGAGCATGATTTCGACAATAAGCTAAGCTTACACCGATCTTCCTCGGCATATCATTTCACCTTGAACAACTAGCTTGATTTCAAGTTTGCATTGTACTAGTGGTTTCAATAACCTTTCGCTCCATCATTCACCTAGTTGATGTCATCGCCGATCGATTACATCGTAATGAAATCTCTCGACAAATGTGTCGTGATCATCATCAACAATGATTTGCCTCCTTCCAAATTGTAAATCGAACTCATGATGGGAAATACCATCCTTTCCCTTCGTTGATTTGTATTAACACCGACAACATTCTTGCATTCCCTCCATCACAAACTTGTTCATGCTATGGAGATCTCGAGGATTTGTTGCTGAGCCCGTCGGCGACATCCTCATCTTCCCTTGCTGAAATAGTAAGACTTATTCTATAAGTTATTCCTGATGGATCCTTTGAGTATTCAAAGTCTGATCTTTAACCAATGACCATGTCGGTGCTATCTCGAAGCATGTCTGTGGTAGTCCGAAGATCCACAAGATCATTGTAAGCGCAATGCCAAATGTTCTTGATCAACTATCCAACAACGTTGTGTGGGTACATATCATAATTGTTCTTACACCTTTTATCTATATAGTCATGACTCTGACCTCCTGACACGTATATCATGCCCTGCTTAATCTTGGGAATGATATACTCCTATTCATTTTGTTTAAACACATTTTCCTTTCCATTTGTTTGTTTAACCTTTATTTGATCTACATATAATCTAAGCAGTAATAATTTTATGCTTATGTAATCACCTTGGTGCACAACTTTGTCAGTAAGACCCTGTTACTATTGTTGATAACATTTCGTTAACCACCGATGGACGAGAACTTTGCCTACTGGTCCACCTCGTTTCAACGAGTAGGAAAATGGTTCTCTTTGTCCCTCGCCCTTGGTATCAACGTTATTGCCAACTTAACTGACAGGCTATTCTCTGACCTGCCTTGCTATCATGACTGTGCAAATGTTAGCGTCTTCCTGCTTCTAACCCACATGGTGGGCTCATAACCCACAGTTCCACAAGATCGAAACCTGACTCTCCTATACATTCGTGTTTTCTAAGTTGTCCCTCACGCTTGGCTTCGTGACCAATTCGCTAGCCACCTTCCTAGTGTTCTGTTCTGGTATCAGACGCAATACTTATTTAGTTGCTCTGAACCCCTTTCACCTTCTATTTAGACATCGAACGAATGCCCGCCCATTTGAAACTTCTTGTGGTACCTTCTTACTTTGCTCTCAAATTTTTCTTAAGTTTCTATTCGAGAGTTACTTTCGCCACCTTCCTGATGTTATCTACCCGATAAGCGACCTTGTAGAGGTTCATTCTTCCAAAGTTAACCCTTGTCCCTTCTTAAGTGTGGTGAAGATATACATTGTGTCGGTGTACAAAAAGAGGGGTACACTTTTTGTACCCCTATGACTGTGCACGGGCAGTCTGAGCCACGGGCACCACCACACCAAGCATGGCGAGGGGGGTGAGCCGGGGTAAGATCAAAGCTTGATGGAAACTGGAACAACGCCAAGAACAAGACCACAAAGAGCAAAGGGACGAAGCGGCTCTCCCCGGCAAGGTCCTTGCCGGGGCCAGCTCTGGCAGCCCCGGCAAGACCCTTGACGCGGAAGCTCGCCCCACGCCTATGGAGCGGATCACCCTTGAGTCCACCGCCCCCATGGGGCCAGGATTCGGGAGATATCCCCGTGGTGGCATGCAGATCTTTGTGAAGATATCCAAAATCAGATACAAGTTAAGAAGACGACGACCCTTGGCGGGATCCCAGCCAAGGGGAACTACAAGGCCCCTGGCAAGCACCTTGCCGGGGATGACAGCAGGCGCCACGGCAGGACCCTTGCCGGAGCCCCGGCAAGGCCCTTGCCGAGGACGCCCATGGGGCCACCATCAGGCCCGCACCAACTGGGTTTCCACCGACCCACGCAGCTGCCGACCCAACCAGCTGGACAGGCTCCTGCGTGGCAACTCACAGATCTTCATGGAGACCCGCCATTGCGCCACCTCAGCTGCCTGTCTGACTACATGGCACCTCAGGCACCGCTGGCCAGGGCACGTGTCAACACGAGGAGGAGCGGCGACGGACAAGACGGACGTCTCCCCTCGTTCCCGATAAAGCAGGGACACCTAAGCTAACCGCATTAAATGCGCCTTGTCCTGTAATGCGAGGGATAACCTCGCATCACTGTACCCTTTCCACCTCCTGTGTGCCACTGTGGCGACCCCTTTTTCCTATAAAAGGAGGCCCGAGGCGACCAGGAGGAGGATTCGGGTTTTTAGAACTCCTCACGACTCTGTTGGAGCTCCTCAGTAGCTGAAGAACACAAACATATAATCCACCAAAGCAGGAGTAGGGCTTTACGCATCTTTGCGGCCCGAACCTGGATAAAGGAACCGTGTCCTGACTATTAGATCCGCTCTTCTCTCAACCCCGCGCCCCGCAACCGTAGTAGGGATTCTTGTGATCCCATAGGTGTCGATCCAAATACACCGACATCTTTGGCGCGCCAGGTAGGGGGCGCAGTTGTGAGAATCGGCTCTAGTGGCTGGCCCGACGCTCTCTCGTCCTCGTGGCCCTTTGAGGAGGCCGGAAGACCTGCGCTCGAGCGACTACAAATAAAAGCTAAGTTGCATCGAACCTTAGATATTTCTACCCTATTATTTACAGTTATTATCCTCGGAGCTATCATTCTTTGTGCAAAAAGAAACCTGCACGCAAATGGGGCCCTTCCCGATCGGCAACGCCTTTGTTCTGTTTCGAGTCCGCTCAACAGTTCAGACGGCTGCGTTGGAAACGGTAGGGTAGCCTTCCGCAACTGACAGCTGTCGACTCTGACTCGAGTCGAACTCGACAGTTCGAGCGGCTGTGTTAAGAGCGGCAAGGTGGCAGACCTGGTAGCACGCTCGCCCGGCAGGCCAATGGGGACCCGTTCCCAAGACGCCGCCTTGGGTATTTCGCACCGGCAAGCCTACCCAGTTAACGTAGGGTGGACACACAAAGAGGCAGCAACCAAGAAAACAACATGCATGATTCTGAAGATATTTCGAAGTTATATTACATCATGCCATCGCTGTGGTTCTAACTAAAGATAAAATTTGTCTTGGTCATGAACCCGCAGCGGCAAGGAAGAACGGGATGCCTAATCCCGGCGCTGGCCCTCCACCCTCTAGATTTCGTCGATGCGGCTGATGACGGGCTTGATGCGCTCCTTGAGCGCCGTGAGGTTGGAATCCTCCGGCAAGCTGTCCATCACGGCTTTGAAGTCGAGGGCTGGGTTCCAGAACGCCACCTTGGTAATAACCCCCCGGCAGAGCCGCCGGGCCTCCCCGGCGAGCGTGGCCGTTCTGTTGGAGTGAAGGTCAGTCAAGGCACCGAGGACGCCCTCAAAGAACAGGGTCAGCTTGGCGTTGACGGACCCGCTCCATTTAGGGGCATACCTCGCGTTTGGCATCCCCATGAGGGCCAACTGTGAGGTAACCCTGCCGGCGATGTCCTCCAGCCGGCTGATCCACCTGCTCTCCTCCACCACGTATTCTTGGTGGGAGGCGCCCTCGTCTGCCCACAGCTGCTTCTCCTCCTCCAGGCTCTTGGCTAAGGCCTCCTCCCGAGTAGAGCTCTCCGCCAACATCTTCTCGAGATTCTCCAGCCTCAGCCTGAGATCTCTGATGGAGTTTTGCGCCTCGGAGAGCTCCCCAGTCCTGCTGATCATCGCTCCCTGCGCCTCTGTCAAGGCGCAGTTGAGCCTGTTCTTCTCGTCGGACAGCCTGAGGGTCTGCTCCTTCAGCCCGTCCCATTACACCTCCAGCTCTTGTACCTTGTCGGCGTGGGCCAGAGCCTGGGCATCGAGCGCCTCTTTGTGCCTCTGCCCCAGCTCATGAGTCCGCCGCTCGACAAGAGCTTCGAGCTCCTCATCCTTGCCGCGGAGCGTTGCGGCAAGCTTCGCTTCACGCGCGGAGAGGTCTTCTTCGTGGGAATCGAGGGCGGCTTGATGCTGGTTCCGGGCGGCCTCCGCCACGGCAGCCAAGTTCGCTGCCTCTTCCTGGGCCTTCTCGATGTCGGCCATCTTCATGATGAGCTCTGCATTACGCTTGGCCAGTTCTTCCTGGAAGGCCCTCTGCTCCTCGCGGGACTGGTGGAACCAGGTTTGCGCCTCAGCGACGCGCACCTGGAAGTCCACCTCCGCGTCGTCTACCGCTGCCGTTCTGGACTTAACTTTGTCCAGACGGGCACGATAGAGTGCCTGGAGCTTCCTGAAGTTGGCCCCCATGGCCAGGAAGAGCTGCCCTTCTGGAGAGTCGTCGCCGCCGGCGCCCGGTTCATCAACGACCTCGAGCCCGGAGGCGGCGAGCACCTCGCCATCAAAGACTTCCCCTCCGGCAGGCGCCCGGGAGCTCGACGCCCCGGCAAGATGGACGAAGAGGTTGTCGCCCACCTTCAGATACCTGCCGGGGCCCGAGGTCGCGAAGGAAGAAGGCTGATCATCAATCACCTCTTCCTCGGCTGTGTCCTTGCCGGCTTCCCCGGCAGGCCCACTGCCGGCACCCTCGGCGGCACCCTTGGCGGCATCCTCAGCGGCCTTGTCCGCGGCGGCCCCGGCGGCGTCCATGGCAGCCTCCTCGGCGGCGATCTTGTCGGCCTCCGCCGCGGCCTCCTCAGCAACCTCCTTGATGACGGCGTCCACGTCTTCCGCATCTGTTGAAGGAGGGCCTAGGCCGAGGTAGGGATAATGAAGTCAAGAAAAAGCGCAAGGGAAAAGCAAAGACAAAAGGCAGGCGACTCACCAGTGCCGGGCTGTGAAGCGGAAGTCCCCTCCCCGCCGGCGTCAGGCGCCGGGGCCAGGCCACCAGCGCCCAAGTTCCCCTCTTCCTCCATGCACGTGGGCTCCATTCTTGGTGCCCTTGTCGGGGACGCCCCTCGTGGCGGCGTGGTCGATTGGTGTGGTGTGTTGGGAGTAGCCCCCAGCGGCTCCTCCTGCTGCTGCTCCCATCCTACAGAACCGGCAAGGTCAGCACCTTTAGCATCCAATGCCTACTGCATGTCGAGCGAGAAGAGGTTGGCGGACTTATGCTGGGGGCTGTGCCGGGGGCTGCCGTCGGAGCTGCTCAACACCACCAGTGGTGTCCCTAAAGCCCCATCCGGGGGCTGGCTGCTCGCCGAAGCCTTGGCCCTCTTTACCCTCTGTGCTAACGTCTCTGCATCGCTGAAGAAGCAAGAACAAATCAATATGAGTGGCATGGTCTAGGAAGATGGAAATGACGATGAGGAATGGAATACTTACTCGTCGTCCATCTCCTCCTCCTCCGCCGTTTTCCTCTTCCTCTTCAGGCTGAGGGGCCCGAGGTCGAAGGGGAACTCCGCGTCGCCCTCCGAATCGACGTCTGTCGGGGGAGGCGAAGAAGGGGGCGGAGTTTGTGCACGCCTCGACGAAGAGAGAGCTGCCGCTTTCTTCTTCTCGGCGGCCTTCATCGACCTCTTCACCGCCGTGGCCCTCGTGAGGCGCCGAGACCCCTCCAGGGCCAATTGAGGCTGCGTAGTCTTGCCGGGCCGGACCGGCTCGCCGGAACTGGCCCGCCGCAAGACCCGCCCTCTTCCCCTGGCTGGCACCGGGTCAGCCGCCGCGTCCTCCGACGACTCGTCGGCCGCGTCTTCAACTAGTGGAGCTCCGGTGCTGGCGCTGCTAGCCTCTCCGGTAGCCGCCGCCCACTGGGCGAACTCCTCCTCCTCCGCAGCCGCGGCATCCTGGTCCTCCATACCTCCGGCGCTGCCGGCCTCCCTGATGATCTGCGCCTCCCTCGCCCTAGCAGCGATGTAGTCCAGCTCCTCCGGGGTGGTGTCACTGACAAGCCACCGCTCGGCGTCAGGATCGACGCACACCTCGACCAGAGTGTCGAAGAAATGCTGCACGACCTCGTCCTCCGGCTCCTGCCAGCTCGGGACGGGGCCGTGCACGCTGCATTCCAGCATCATGGCGACGATCTCAGACTGGCGCGAATTGTTGCACAGCGGGACCACTCCCGCTGGCAGCTTGAAGAGTTGCCCCTTGATGGCCTTGCCGGCCTTTGCGGCAGCCTTCGCAGCCTTGCCAGTCCGCTCGACCTCGCCATCGCGACCCACATCCAACTGGAAGAGCCGCTGACAGAAATGGGCAGGGCGGAGCCGCATGCCGTCAGCCGGGTTCCTGAAGATCTAGGCTGGCCTCCCCTTGTTGTGCAGCGGGGCGATCCGACGGCGAATGAAATCCGCCCTGATCATCTCGAGGGTGAGCCCGGCCTGGATGAGCCGGTTGATCTTGGTGAAGGCAACAGTGAGCCTCCCGTCGGCGGCGTCGACGTCGCTCCAGTCGCTGCCATGGACCGGCGGCGCCCGACGGACCCTGCAGAATGTTGGCGGCTGGTCCTCCTCAATCCAGCACCACTGACCGCGCCATTCGTCCCACCTCTCCTTCACGGCGCCCTCCGGGTACACTACCTTGGGTCTTGGAATCCAGGTGATGCATCCAGAGACTGCGCCTCCCGGCTGGATCCGAGGGGTGAAATGGTGGCGGAAGAGCGCCGTGTTGGGCTGCACTCCGACAAAGCCCTCGCAGAGGTGCGCGAAGAAAGCCATGCATGCCACCGCATTTGGGGTAAAATTCAAAAGGCGGAAGCCAAAGGTGTGCATGACGTCACAGAAGAAATCGGAGAAGGGGGGACACAACCCGCAAGAGAAGTAATCAACAAAGAAAGGGTACCGATTAGAGCCAGGCGGAGCGCAAGCGGCCGGAACGACGCGCGTCGCCAGATGGCCCAAGCCTTTTCCCCCCGTCTCCGCCCCCCAAAGGGGTTTGAAGGCGGCCCGGATCTCGAAGACATCAATCGACGATGGGATGAAGAAAGCGGCCTTCGTCCGATCCCCCGTAAACGCGCCCTCCGGCGGCGCCACAGGCCCGGCGCCCTTGGCCGCCCCTTTGCCCTTGGCGGGTTTGGACGCCATAGCGGCTGAGTGGGAATCTGAGGGAAGGAGATGGCGAAGCAACGACGACAGGCGACGGTGAAGGCTTCGGAAGGAAGGAAGAAAGGGAACAGCGGCTCTGAGATTGGAAGAGGCGCGAGGAAATGGAGGAAGTGAGCAGCGCGCTCGCGGTTATTCCTTTTTATGGGGGAAAACACGAGCCGCCTCCTTTCGCATTTAGTGCGACGTGACGCATGCCTGCGGAAACTTCCCCACGCATGCCGCCCACGTCACGCACGCCCCTCCACCCCGCGCCGCGCGCGCGGGTCGTGGGATGCGCAGCGCGCGGAAATTTTTACCTCAGTGAAAACCGCCCCGCATGCCCGTGCACCGTTCTGGGCCTGGCCCAACAACGTGTCACGCTTATGTGTGGCCCAGGCCCGGGGGCTCCTGTCGGTGTACAAAAAGAGGGGTACACTTTTTGTACCCCTATGACTGTGCAGGGGCAGTCTAAGCCACGGGCACCACCACACCAAGCATGGCGAGGGGGTGAGCCGGGGTAAGATCAAAGCTTGATGGAGACTTGAACAATGCCAAGAACAAGACCACAAAGAGCAAAGGGACGAAGCGGCTCTCCCAATCAAGGTCCTTGCCGGGGCCAGCTCTGGCAGCCCTGGCAAGACCGTTGCTGCGGCAGCTCGCCCCACGCCTATGGAGTGGATCACCCTTGAGTCCACCGCCTCCATGGGGCCAGGATTCGGGAGATATCCCCGTGGTGGCATGCAGATCTTTGTTAAGACATCCAAGATCAGATACAAGTTAAGAAGATGACGACCCTTGGCGGGATCCCAGCCAAGGAGAACTACAAGGCCCCCGGCAAGCACCTTGCCGGGAATGACAGCAGGCGCCACGACAGAACCCTTGCCGGAGCCCCGGCAAGGCCCTTGCCGAGGACGCCCACGGGGCCACCATCAGGCCCGCACCAACTGGGTTTCCACCGACCCATGCAGTTGCCGACCCAACCAGCTGGACAGGCTCCTGCGTGGCAACCCACAGATCTTCGTGGAGACCCGCCGTTGCGCCACCTCAGCTGCCTGTCTGCCTACATGGCACCTCATGCACCGCTGGCCAGGGCGCGTGTCAACACGAGGAGGAGCGGCGATGGACAAGATGGACGTCTCCCCTCGTTCCTAATAAAGCAGGGACACCTAAGCTAAGCGCATTAAATGCGCCTTGTCCTGTAATGCGAGGGATAACCTTGCATCACTGTACCCTTTCCACCTCCTGTGTGCCACTGTGGCGACCCCTTTTTCCTATAAAAGGAGGCCCGAGGTGACCAGGAGGAGGATTCGGCTTTTTAGAACTCCTCACGACTCTGTTGGAGCTCCTCACTAGCTGAAGAACACAAACATATAATCCACCAAAGCAGGAGTAGGGTTTAGGCATCTTTGCGGCCCGAACCTGGGTAAAGGAACCGTGTCTTGACTATTAGATCCGCTATTCTCTCAACCCCGCGCTCCGGAACCGTAGTAGGGATTCTTGTGATCCCATTGTTGTCGATCCAAATTCACCGACACATTGATACAGAGAAATGAAGACATCAACACTATGGATCAACTACTTCAAGAAGAGCAACCAAGAACGAGAAGATTCGTTAGAATTTCATAAGCAGAACTTTCCCCCTTACTCCACCTCTAAAATCTCGGGACGAGATTTCTTGTAGTGGAGGAGATTTGTAACACTCCGAGAATCATGCTACAGTAACCCCCCTTTGATGGTGGCCATGTCAGCTGATTACTATGCAAGTTGCCCCTTGTCGAAAAATCAAAGTCAAATTCAAATTCAATTTGCAAGTGAAATTATTATTTTTTCGAGCGGTAAAACTAAAATGTTCGCAAAATTCTGTAATTTGCCCTGATCACTGTCATGTTGTAACCAACTTCATTGGACTCACACCTAGTAAAATAATAAGTGGTCCTACAACAAATATTTTGGTCTTTTCAAGCTAAACAAATGTTTTAACTTTTGAAAATAATTTGTAAGTGTTTCTGCAATCCCATAATAACACAAGGTATTTTGTGACAAGCCTCACTTTTAATAAAATTGAATTGGTGTAAAAATAAAATGCAAAGTAGAGAGTAAATAAGAAACATAAATTAATAAAAGAAAATAGGAAGGGAAAAGAAGTCGAGGACCTAAACTACTGGGCACAATGGCCCATCTAGCAAAGAGGCCTGCCCAGCCCACCTCCCGTGTTCTTCAACCTCGCTACAGGAGGCAGGAGGTGTGGCAGCCATCCATGGCCGCTCTTGGAGGCGTGGAGGCCATCCAGCCTCCCCCAACCCCCTACAAGCAGTCCCCACGGCCACCCACGAAACCCTAGATCGCCCACATCTGTCCCCCCTCTATCCCTCGTCTCCCCATCCCCTTCTGCTCACTCTCAAACATGTGACCTCCGCGGTGACCGAGCTCCTCGCCATCGTTACCGCACCCACAGTCGACGCCGTTGCTCCGGGACACGTCCAGGAGGTCCAGCGTGGCCGCCTTCGTCCATTCCGGGCTTCGATTCAAGTTGGGGCGCTGCCATGCTCGCCATCGCCGGTCTTCTTCGCGTTCGGCCGTCGCCTTCTTGTCGTCGATCTGCACTACCCCGACCACCACCGGCCTCGCCGTTTACTCCTCCGACTCCGTAGTGAGCTTCCCCATCTGATCCTCCCTCTCCCTGGCTCGAATTGTCGCCGTTGAGGCCGCTCCCTCGCTCGGCCGCCATGGACGAAAGCTCGAGCTCCTGTGTGTGCGCGTGCGTGCGTACGCTGCTGCTTGCTTTTGCTGCCGGTTATGCCTGCTTGCTGCTGCCGCCCGCGCGTGCTTGCGTCGCCTTGCCGCACGCCCTGTTGGCCCTCATCTCCGACACCCCGCCATGGCCTCCCGTGCGCGCGCCGCACCTCCCGCCCGCCTCGGCTTCGCGTCGGCTGCCGCCCTCGCCAGCTCCAGCCGCTGGCCGTCGCTCCGGCGCCCGGTGCCCGTGCTCGCCACGGCCGCACCGGCTGGGCTGGCAGACGCCCAGCGCCCCGCGGCGCCTCGCCCGGCCATGGCCCCGACCGCTGGGTTCACCCCGACGGGCGGTAACCGCCCAGCCTGGCGCCCGATAAGCCCTGCCCGCTCCAGTGGCCTTTGTGCTGCTGGCAGCTGGGCCCCCCTAGTTATAAAAAAAGAAGTTAAAAAAATATATGTTAAAATAATATTTAACTTAATTAATTAATCTTAATTAACCTAATTAATTAGATTAGTTAATTTAATTAGTAGTTAGTTAGTTGAGCCAATGACAGCACAGCCCCACATGTCAGTTTGACTAAGTCAACTAAGCGCTGACATCACCCTGACGTCATGTTGACGTCATCACCTACTATTCTGGATAATGTTGACTTAGTTTAATTAATTAAATTTCAGAAAATGTTTAAAACTTTAGAAAATCATATAGAATAATCTGTAACTCGGATGAAAATGTTTTATATATGAAAATTGCTCAGAACGACGAGACGAATCCGAACACGCGGCCCGTTCGTTCGCCACACGTCCCTAGCAAAGTGAACCTGCAACTTTTCCCCTCCGTTTCGTCTATTCGAAACACGAAACACCGGGGATACTTTCCCGAGTGATATCCCCCTTCGCCGGTACCGTGTACCACCGCGTTAGAGCATCCTAGCACTGCGTGTTAACTTACGGTGCTTCTTTATTGCATCTGTATGCTTTGTATTTATTGTTTCTCCCCCCTCTTCTCTCCGGTAGACCCCGAGACCGATGATGCCCCGGTGATCGACTACGGTGTTGACGACCCCTCCTTCTTGCCAGAGCAACCAGGCAAGCCAACCCCCTTTGATCGTTCCGATATCGCCCATTCTCTTCTCTCTTATGCTTGCATTAGAACTGCTATTGCTTTTTGTATGATCCTATTCTGATGCATAGCCTGTTGTTGATACCTGCTTTCATACCTTACATGTTTATACTAAACTGGTTAGTATAGGCTGGTTAGAGATCCACCAGTGACCCCCTACCTTGTCCCGACTGCCCCGCTGGATTATCAGAAGACCCGATCAACGAGATCGAAGACCAGCCGGCACTGCACATCACTTTCCCCTTAGTTGCTGGACACTACTGGGTTACTATCGAGTGTCGAGGGTGAGACCTCATCAGCACTTCTGATGTTAACCTTGTAGGTTAGTTCATCGGTAGTGGTCATCGGGGGTGATTCCTCTTTCTCCACTCCCGGTAACGACACTGTCATGCAACTCCTCAAGAGTCCACCTCGAGGGTGACTCCTCTTTCGTTCACCTTGACGATAAACATCAGGTGGAATTCCATCGAGGGTGATTTCCTCAGGTTTTTCTTTGGTGTCAGACACACAGTTACTATGGTTACTATGACTTTACACTGAACCTGGTTACTAAAGACGGGTCGACCCTGAAGGGTACCCACGCGAGCTTAATTGCGAGTGATGTATAGTCGTGTTGACCTAGAAGGTGCCCGTGAGATAATACAAGGCGTGGCCGGGCACTCGCCCTTGCCGCAAGATCTCGAGACGGGGCGATGGAGTCACATGTTCGTGAGTCTCTGCTCGTTACCGCGCGTTCCAGAGACACTAAACGGTTTGGATATTTTATCCGAGGGGCCTCTGGCCTGATAGCGCTAACCATCACGTGGGCATAGTATGGGCGTTCTGTGTCGTATGCATCAGCCGAAGCTTAACTGACGCCATTGCGACTGAGCAGCGCACGTCGGGTTGGACTGGTTAGGCTCCTAACTTTTTAAAGGTTGTTGCTAGGTCTACTCACCGGCCGCCCACGCAACGTGCAGGAGTTCCCGGGGCAATTGGCCCATGACCCCTGGGGGCATAGGGTTTAGTCCGGCATGCATGACCTCTCTATTAAGCCTAGGTCGGGTTGCGGCGTATTGTTTGGCCGAGGGCGGGCATGACCTGATGGTGTGTCCGGCCGGAGTTAAGCAAGCATGTTGGGTAAGTTGGTGCACCCGTGCAGGGAAGAAAACATCTATCGATAGCCTGTCCTACGGTAACAGACACTTGGAGTTGTATCCCGATCGCTACAACTAGAACTAGATTCTGAGGCATTGTTTGGATATGTTGCTTCGGTAGTCGAGAAAGGATCCCGGAGCGTTGGAACAACAACATAAATATGACTTATGTTATACTACTATACTTCCCCCCTCTTGCTGCAAGACGGTGGTTTCCAGAAGATGCTAGTCTTTGATAGGACTAGTTTCTCCCCCTCTTATTCTGGCATTCTGTAGCTTAGTCCACAAATACTACACCCTTTCATTGATACCGATGCATATGTAGTATAGATCCTTGCTTGCGAGTACTTTGGATGAGTACTCACGGTTGCTTTTCTCCCCCATTTCCCCCTTCTTTCTTCTTTCTGGTTGATGCAACCAGATGGCGGAGTCCAGGAGCCAGAAGCCACCTTTGACGACCGCTACTACCCCGACGGATGCTACTACTATGTGAAGACCGCCGACGACCAGGAGTAGTTAGGAGGTCCCATGCAGGAGGCCTTGCCTTTTCGATCGTGTTGTTTTTGTGCTAGCCTTCTTAAGGCAAACTTGTTTAACTTATGTCTGTACTCAGATATTGTTGCTTCTGCTGACTCTCGTGTAATCGAGCTTATGTATTCGAGCCCTCAAAGCCCCTGGCTTGTAATATAAATCTTGTATTATTTTATTTGTGTCTAGAGTTGTGTTGTGATATCTTCGAGTGAGTCCTTGATCTTGGTCGTACACAATTGCGTGCATGATTACTGTACGGTCAAATCGGGGGCGTCACAGGTATCAGAGCCTGACTGCCTGTAGGATTACCAAGCCAAACTGGTCGAAGTCGTGTCTCGAAATTCTTTAGTTAGATAAGGGAATTGATTTAGGAAGGGAACGTAAGGCTCTTTTTACTTCTTTACCCTATGCCCTTCTGATCTAAGTCATCCTCTTCTCTTCTATGGGGTTAAGAAACTAGGATTCTCATTCTATTTCTCAGGATCACGTTAATGTGGATTCAACTCTCAGTTCAGTCTCAAGTACTTCTGTTTGTTAAACTGTTGGTTTTAGAACCTTGAAATTATGATGTTGGGTAATTATGCTATCTTTGTGCTTGAGTCTCAAAAGTCTTTTTGAGCATTTACATCAATTATGATGTTCGTATCATCCCAGGTTTCTACGCAATCTGATGCATTTGCAAATCTTTCCTCCCTGTTCCCGATATCCTTTTGTGCCACACTAGTCACACTAATTAGTGTGTTGATGTACTCCGTTGCCTTGACATATTTGTTGAAGCCATCAGGAAACTAGGACAACATAGATAGCCACCCAGTAAAACAATCTTGTGTTGTGTTCTGAGTGTGATGATTTTGGCCATTATTCTCGAAAGCATCCCGTGATGCCATTTAGTTAGTAGGCATTCTATTCCCGGGTTCTTGAACCCAAGATTCACTCCACTTACCTCCTGTTGATAGTGTTTTGCTCGTTCCTTTAGGATATTAGTAACCTTTGTGATAGTCTTCGAGGTCCGTGGTTATCCTTCCTCCAATACCATGAAACATCATGTAAGAAGCTCTTCTGAACCAAAAGAACACAACCAGAGTGCTCTTGATGAGTTCTCCATTCTATGTTGTGACTCTGCCAATACTACCTTCCTACATGGGTTATCCGGAAGAAATATGTTGAGCTTTGCTCGACATACCAACCTATGCATCCATAACTCAGAAAGATATATGTGCCCTTGAGTTGTCCCTTTAGTTGTATTATGACCCCCGTCTATCAGTTGATAGTAAAGAGTAGTTGTGCATTCGTGTTATCGATGCCTATTATTCTTATGGTCAGTCATGCCATTCTATTCCGGAATGACTTGGATAAACAAACTCCAGTACCTCATCCATTCCTAGGATTGGGTCAAAGCAGTTGTATTCTGCAGATCAAAATGCCAATCCGGCTTTTGTTCTGTTATACCTTGGAATCTTACCCTCTTGCGTGTCAAGAATGTCATGGGAATTGCACAACCTCCTATGAACTCTTGATACAATGATACCTCTCATCATCATCATTCATTCTTTGGTCCCTGTAACCAGAATACTGACAAGTGAATTGTGATGTGTGAAATCAATACTCCTAGCAACTCTGTTGCTTGGTAGTTAATGGATGATAATCTCATTCTTAGCATGATGGTTACCGAATCATCATTCTAAGATTGATCGTTCTACCTAGTCCTTATTTCTGGTGCACTCTTCAATCAATGAGTTAGGATTGTGTCAATCTCTCGCTCTTTTGATCATATCGTCTTGCCTGGAAAAGCAAGATTGTTCTCGGGCTTAGCAACATATCGGTGGTTTGTGATTTTCTGAATATCTTCTCGGAAGTATTACCAGGTTGTTCCCCGACCGTTATGTTGAGCTCGTGATCAAGTTGGTTTTCTTATAAACCACCCTTTCTCCAAGAATCTGTGTTGGATACCCCTGAGTTAGTTGGTTAAGCTAAGCGACAACTTGGAGAGTTGGAAGATGAAAGCTTGCCCCACTTAATTCTTTGCGAAAGGGTTATCCTTGTGTTTGTGTTTTTGATGAAGAAAGATGATATCTTCATCGATTGATCCCCGTGATCAGTTGATGGATCCATTGTCTTGTCAAAACTTTGATTTGAGTGTGGGCTATCGTCAAGTCAAATCAGAACCAACGATATTCGTAATGTTGTCTTACTTGTGGTTGATCCCTCGAGCATACACCGTTACTTCTCTTTGTCTGACCAATGCTATCACTTTGTTCACATTGTCATGGAATTCCATCTTTATGGAAACCTGGATGAATTTTTGTTGAGCCCATCGACGGCATCCTTATCGTCTCCATGATTTTGTTAGACATTAAGCTAGTGTTGGAAACTTTGAAAGCGTTGCCTTCATGTTTTGTTCATGAGGTATATGTCTGGTGCAAGAAGTGACTTTCTCCCAGTTCACGTGCATTAGGTGCAAGTTGCCATCGTGAATTCGAGAAAGTTAGTTTTGCTTCCTCTGGAATCATCTCAAATCAGTCATGCACGTGCGAAGTATACTATGGCTTGAGAGATTATCTACCTCCATCCCATCGGTATTTCCTAGTACACTAAGTCACTGATTGATTTGTTCAAAGAAAAGAAGTTCATGCGGTAATCCCGAAGGGCCCGGACAGACATACAAAAGACTTCGTTATCTTCAATGATGGTTCCCAATCAGAGCTCGGTAGTGTTTCGTTGTAAGACTACTATGTGGTCATGCTTGTCTTGGACAACGTGTTCACATGTATGTATCAGAACCAGCTCATGTTTTGGAGCTTGCTATCATAGTTCACTCCCCGAGAATCTCGCAACGTCGTCTCGTCGATTTGTGTTGCAAACTTTCATTTTCCTTTCTAGACTTGATGATTCTGGAATATCCAGACACCAACCAGATCTGAATCTCAGGAAAATATGATGGTTGGAACATTCCCGACATTTGCATTTTGTTCCCAGCTTGCACCTCGGTAATTGATGTTCAGGATTATCTTCAAAAGTGGGCTTACCATGGCTCCCATCCATTTCCGGTGATAAGCAAAAATCATCCGTTGTGTTGTCTTCAACAAGGTAGTCCACATTATCATTCCGAGTCCGACTATGACATTCTTGTGGACTCCTTCAAATGATCGTCTGAGTTTTGCGTTAGGCTGCTATAGAGAATTTGAATGATCTTTGTATCAAAATTAATTCTTTTTGCCACTTAAGGGAAGAATTCTACGAGTCACCTTCCCTAAGGTGCCCCGTTATGGAATCATGGCAAGTTATCTCCTCGATACCTTGAGACTCCTTCACCGTCTTCATAAGCGGGAGTTGTTGCTTTTAACCTTCGTCATCTGTTCCTTCCATCCCCCTGATGAGTGTTTTGTGTATCAACTCAAGAGGTGTCGTTACATCTCACTCCATGAGTTGATCTTGAGTTGTTCGATCTTCGAGAAGATTGATTCCTGTAGAGTTCTTCCTCTCACAATCGTGTTGGGTAAAGAACTCGAAGGCAAAGACGTCAAGATCAATATGATGCAATGAATCAACATCTTCGTGAAGTGCAATTGGATCATGAAGATTGTGTTAGCTTTGTGTCCCCTCTGTCTTCCTACCTCACGTCTTGAAACTAGGGACGAGATTCTTGTTTAGTGGGGGTGAGTTGTCACAGCCCTAGACTAGCCTTGTTTGTCTTTGCATTTCATCATGTCATCATCATGTCATCATCATGTTAATTCCTGAAAGTTGAAATGAGGTTAGTAGAAACCCTGATAAATCTTTCTCTGAAATGATCAAGATAAAAAATTTGCTTCAAACAAGTCCAAGAAAATGTTCCTGTTTTCCCCTGAAAATATTGGCAAGAGGTATAATTCAAACCAATATTTTGGGAAGCTCATAATCATTTATTCTGGGCATTTGAGTTAATCTAATAATTATTTTCATTGGACTCATATTGTTATATATTAAATATACGTCCAACAATTCCGGAACTTTTTATGTGGTTCTGGATATTTCATAACTAACCCCATAATTATTTTCAGAAGCTACAAAAATGATTTGGCCTCATAACTAAATTAAAACAGACAGAAGAAATAGAAAAGAAAAGAAAATAGAGGAAACCAGAGAGAGGTAGAACTTACCTGGCGCTCACCTGGCAGCCTATGTCGCCGGCCCAGCCCACCAGGGGCAGGGAGGTCTTCTTCCTCCCGCCAGTCGGATGCACGGCACGTGCCAGACGCGTGCACGGCCACCGCACACCACCTCCTACTTCCGCCGCTGCCTGGCCGCGTCTGGACGACGCCCCGCATCACCCCGGACCCTCTCGTCCACTCCCTCGTCCTCATCTCGTCCGCTCTCTCTCTCTCTCTCTCTTACGAATCCAAGCGGAGCTCGTCGCCGCCGTTCGTCGCCGGCATAGCCACCGTCCAAACCACCCCTCCCCCTATGTGCCCATCGGATCCGCCTCATGACCGCGGATCTCCACACCGACGCACGCGTCCTCGGGTGCCCTGCTTCGCCCTCACCATCGACATCTTCACCGCTGGCCACCGGAGATGGCCTTCGCCCATACGTCGCCGTCAGGCCACCCTCGAGCTCGCCGTCTCCTTCATACGAACCACCGTGAGCCCATCTTGCTCCTCCCCCTATCTCCATACTCACGCGCGTTCACTAGCTCCGACCCCCAGCGTGCCCACGAACTCCACGCTCCCGCGATGTCACCGCCGTCGCTGCAGCCACCGGGGCTCGAAATCGAGCTCGGCACCGTGCTCCGCACCCTCCCAGGACCGAAAACCACAACCTGTTCGTCCTACGGTGCACCTCATCGCCGTTCTCGAGCACGCTCAAACCATGGCCGCTGAAAACCTCGTCGTCGGCTTCGATTCCGGCGACCCCCGTGTCCAGCTTCACCGTCGCTCGATGCGGGTGAGAAAGGGATATGCCCTGGTGCCCTCAGCGCGCCAAACTAACGCATGTAGCGCATTCCCGAGCATCGCTGCCGTGATTGTGTGCTCGCCGGCGCTCAACTCCGGCGTGCTGACGTCGCGACGTCATTAGCCGCTAACAGCTCGGCTAATTAACCCTTAGTGACACCGACAGCTGGGCCCCGCTGCCTAACTAACCACGGATTTTGTTCCTGTTTAGTTTAAGTTAACCACAGTGGCCCCACGCGTCAGCTTTGACCGTATGACGTGGCCGTTGACCAGGCCCACCTGTCTGTGACTCAAGCAAGCACTGAGTCACTGACACGCGGCCCCCACTAGCAGGTTTGACCTGGAACTGTTAGTTGACTCTCATGACGTAAGCATGACACCATGCTGACGCGGTAAAGTATTTCCGGAATTAAAATAAATTAGAAAATTATTTATGAATTTCAGAAAATACTCAAAACTTCTAAAAAATATAGAAAATAATCTATAACTCCAATGAAAATAATTTATATATGAAAAATTATCAGAAAATATGAAGAATCTGTTTATGGAATTTTCATGCATGTTTGAACAAGTTAAACCTGCTTATCAGGTCAAATCAATTAAATGACATTTAAATAACCACATGTGGAGTTGGAATTCGAACCTTTGGTTCAAACCAACTTCATTTAATATGGTTGCTAGTTGCATTAGCTCAATCAACAGCATATTGCCTTGTCATGATCATCCATCATATTGTCGCATTGCATTGATTGTGTTCTCTCTTGTTTGCCGGTGTTTGTCCCCTCTCAGTAGACGTTGTTCCAATGATGTGATCGATGACACTGATGAAGACACAGTGATATCTTCAGAAATGCCAGGCAAGCGAAACCCCATTGATCATTCCGATACAATCCCACTCTCTCGCTCCTGCTCTCTTTTACTGCATTAGGACAACAACATTTCAACTAGTTTTGTTGCGGTAGCTGAACCTTTTCCTCTGCATGACCTGTCATTGCCACAATAAATAGTTGAAACCCACTAGCATGAGTAGGAATTGTTTGAACCCCGATGTGCCTACTCATTCATGCTTGTTTGTCATGCCTGCTATGCTTAGAATTGTGTCATATCTGATTCATCGGGGATGAATTGGAATTTGGTCATCATGTCCTACTATTGGGAGCTATGTGTGTGAACACGATTTGGTAAAGGTAGCGATGAGAGACCATGTAGGAGTACATGGTGGATTGTCTCATTGAAACCGTCCTCATGAAGTGTGTTTTGTGTTTGTTGATCCATGAACAGCTACTACCACACGTTGGGCCCTAAAATATGACCCCGCTCGACTTATTAACCCCCCTCGTCCTCTGTCCAGGAGTTGCAATTAGTTTCTGGTGTTTGTAGTATGCTGGAGACCGTGTGCAGCGCTGACCCAAGGGGTGGGCTGTGATGCGGTAGGCACGTGGCACGGTGAACCGGGACGCCCGTTTGGTGCCTCGGGAACCCTGTACACATCGTTCGGGGCCGTTGGTGGAAACCTCGGCCGGACTCCCTTTGGATGGAACCTGAATAGGCGATAAACCTGGACTAGGGACTTGTGTGGTTAGTCAGGTCGTGGTCTACACCCACGTTGGCTTTCGCTTGAAGTCTGCCGAGCACATGTCGTGTGCAGACTCTAAGTGGTGGAAACATGTGTGAAGAAGTACACCCCTGCAGGGTTACAAATAATCTATTTGAATAGCCGTGTCCGCGGTGAAGGACTTCTGGATTGCCTATACAGTTCATAGACAAGTGACAATAAATTTCAGCACACTTTATAAATTTTTCCTTACCAAAGGCGCATCACTCCCCGCCAACGGCGCCAGAAAAGAGTCTTGATGACCCACAAGTGGAGGGGATCTATCGTAGTCCTTTCGATAAGTAAGAGTGTCGAACCCTATGAGGAGCAGAAGGAAATGATAGGCAGTTTTCAGTATGGTATTTTCTTCAAGCACTAAAATTATAGGTAACAGATAGTTTTGTGATAAGATAATTAGTAGCAAGCAACAAATGGTAAAAGTAAATAAGGTGCAGCAAGGTGGCCCAATCCTTTTTGTAGAAAAGGACAAGCCTGGACAAACTTTTATATAAAGTAAAGCGCTGCCGAGGACACATGGGAATTATCGTCAAGCTAGTTTTCATCACGATCATCTGATTCGCTTTTGGTACTTTGATAATTTGGTATGTGGGTGGACCGGTGCTTGGGTGCTGCCCCTACTTGGACAAGCCTCCCACTTATGATTAACCTCTAATGCAAGCATCCGCAACTACAAAAGAAGTATTAAGGTAAACCTAACCATAGCCTAAAACATATGGATCCAAATCAGCCCCTTACGAAGCAACGCATAAACTAGGGTTTAAGCTTCTGTCACTCTAGCAACCCATCATCTACTTATTACTTCCCAATGCCTTCCTCTAGGCCTAAATAATGGTGAAGTGTCATGTAGTCGACGTTCACATGACAGCACTAGAGGAAAGACAACATACATCTCATCAAAATATCGAACGAAGACCAAACTCACATGACTACTAATAGCAAGACTTCTCCCATGTCCTCAGGAACCAAAGTAACTACTCACAAGACATAATATTGTTCATGATCAGAGGGGTATTAATATGTATAATGGATCCTAACATATGATCTTCCACCAAATAAACCAACTAGCATCAACTACAAGGAGTAATCAACACTACTAGCAACCCACAGGTACCAATCTGAGGTTTGGGTACAAAGATTGGATCCAAGAGATGAACTAGGGTTTGAGAGGAGATGGTGTTGGTGAAGATGTTGATGAAGATAGCCCTCCTCAAGATGGGCGAGTTGTTGCTGATGACGGCGGTGACGATTTCCCCCTCCCGGAGGGAAGTATCCCCGACAGAACAGCTCTGCCGGAGCCCTAGATTGGTTTCCGCCTTGGTTTCGCCTCGAGACGGTGGCATCTGGTCCCGAAAGCCTCCTTATGAGTTTTTCCAAGTGAAAACACCTCATATAGAAGAAGATGGGCACTGGGGGCCTACCGGCTGGCCCACGAGGCAGGGGGCGCGCCCTGGGATGGGGGGCGTGCCCCCCACCCTGAGGACAGCCGATGGCCCCCTCATGGGTTTCTTTCGCCAGATATTTTTTATATTTTCCGAAACGATGTTCTGTTGAGTTTCAGGGCTTTTGGAGTTGTGCCAAATAGGTTTACAGAGTTTGCTCCTTTTCCAGCCCAGAATTCCAGCTGCCGACATTCTCCCTCTTCATGTAAACCTTGTAAAATAAGAGAGAAAAGGCATAAGTATTGTGACAAAACATGTAGGAACAACCCATAATGCAATAAATATCAACATATAAGCATGATGCAAAATGGACGGATCAATCACAAACATTTTAGATAGAACACATGTTTGTAAACCGACAGCTTACCCAGTAAGCCAGGGGAAAATGTGCCGAGCAGGATTTGTGTAGCTCTTCATCGCAAACGTAGAACACATGTACGTAAAGTGAGAGCTATGGTCTTCCCCACTAAGGTAAGGGAAAATTCGTCGTGCAGGATTTGCGCATCTCTTCAAAGCAAATAGTTCATATTGAATATGGTATGCAAAGCAAGACATAGGCGCTAAGCCAATAGAAAATCTGGCACGCAAGATTTGTACATCCCTTCAACGCAAACGGTTTTTCCGATAACCTATGTGCAACCACGTACAGACAATTTGGTAAGATTTGCATCTGCCATATAGGGTATATTTCCATTTGTCAAACTGGAAAGATAGACATTTGTTGATCTAGTAACATTGCCATTTGTCAACCTTGTAACATTGCCATTTGTCAAAATACGCAGCTAAAAATCACTAGCACTATTTATTTATTTTGCAACTAAAATTGAGTAATTAAGCATAGATTTCATTCATATATTAATCAGTTGTTCTTTATACAAACTGTTCAACTCAACAGCTGAACTGACCAAACTTTTCCCCAATTGTTGCCAACCACATACTGAAATAGCTAGTTCAACTATACATAATAGCTAATTTTAAGTATGTTGTATAGTTCCACCACATCCATAGTCAGATGAATTGAACGAAATAGACCCTAAATACTATTACTATGGAGGGGCTTTCTACCACCTTCTTGCAGCCTCTCATCTGCTGAGCACGCTCAATAAGAGTCAGAGGAGGAGGAGCCTACTGATGAGCTGGACAATTGCAATATGGTTCCTGCCACCGCTGCACCTTCAGCGACGCTCACCTCGAACGCCCTCTGCCGCTCCAGATGACCCCTCTAGAAGCGGCAAATTCTTCCTGCTACTTCTCGATCTTGCGTTGTATTCCCACGAAGAAGAAAGGGAGATGCAGCACACTAGCGTAAGTATTTCCCTCAGTTTTTGAGAAACAAGGTATCAATCCAGTAGGAGACCACGCGCGAATCCCTTGCACCTGCACAAACAAATAAGAATTTCGCAGCCAACACGATAAGGGGTTGTCAATCCCTTTACGGTCACTTATGAAAGTGAGATCTGATAGAGATGATAATTTGTATTTTTGGTATTTTTGGTTTATAAGAACAACAAATAAAAGTGATAAAAGTAAAGTAGATGTAGATTGATATGTTGAGAATAGACCCCGGGGCAATAGTGTTCTCCAGTGGCTTCTCTCATGATAGCGATATTCTACGGCGGGTAGACAAATTACTGTCAAGCAATTGATAGAAAAGAGAATAATTATGAGACTATCTAGGCATGATCATTGTATATAGGCATCACGTTCGAGACAAGTAGACCGAAACGATTCTGCATCTACTACTATTACTCCACACATCGACCGCTATCCAGCAGGCATCTGGTGTATTGAGTTCATAAGAACAGAGTAACGCCTTAAGCAAGATGACATGATGTAGAAGGATAAACTCAAGCAATATGATATAAACCCCATCTTTTTATCCTTGATGGCAACAATACAATACATGCCTTGCTGCCCCTACTGTCACTAGGAAAGGACACCGCAAGATTGAACCCAAAGCCAAGCACTTCTCCCATTGCAAGAACTATAGATCTAGTAGGCCAAACCAAACCAATAATTCGAAGAGACTTGCAAGGATATTATGAGCACACATAAAAAGTTCAGAGAAGAACCAAATATCTTTCATAGATAACCTTGATCATAAACTCACAATTCATCGGATCTCGACAAACACACCGCAAAAAGAGATTGCATCGAATAGATCTCCTTGAAGATCGAGGAGAACTTTGTATTGAGATCCAAAGAGAGAGAAGAAGCCATCTAGATACTAGCTATGGACCCTAAGGTTTGTGGTAAACTACTCACAACTCATGGTGAGGGCAATGATGATGATGATGATGATGAACTCCGTGATGGATCCCCCTCTGGTGGAGCTCCGGAACAGGCTCCAAGATGGGATCTCACGGGAACAGAAGGTACGGCGGTGGAATTAGGGTTTTCTCTCTGTTCACGGAGATTTTGGGGTACGTAGACTTATATAGGAAGAAGGATGGCACCGGGGGACGCTCGAGGGGGCCACGATGCAGGGGGCGCGCCCCCACCCTCGTGGGCCACCTCTTGATCCCCTGACGTAGTTCTCAAGCTCCGTGTGCGTGATTTTCTCCAAAAATATCTCTCGCGAAGATTTCATTCCGTTTGGACTCCGTTTGATATTGTTTTTCTGCAAAACCCTGAAACAGGCAAAAAACAGCAATCTGGACTGAGCCTTTGGGTTAGTAGGTTAGTCCCAAAAATGATATAAAAGTGAACGATAAAGCCCATTAAACATCCAAGACTTCATAAATAATAGCATGGAACAATCAAAAATTATAGATACGTTGTAGACGTATCAACTCCTCGTAGATCTCCTGATTCCTCGCCTCTGGGGCGGCGTGTGCTACGGCCACAGCGGCGGTAAGGCTCTTTTCATGCTCAACGAGGCGCTCCTCCTCCTCCCGCAGGAACTCGATGTAGCGCGCAAGGTCGCTGACTCACGTGCGGGCCTCCACCTCCACCTCCCGCCTTCGAGCGGCGGTGGCGTTGTGGGTGATGACCCCTGCGGTCTACGGTGGTCTGGCGGCCCCATCGGTCGACGACTCACCGACCGTGAGGATTTATATAGTAGGCTGGTAAGCATTGTGATTTTGGGGGATGTCACCGAGTCAGGCGGGAAATCTTGCGTGAGAACCTGGTGGTTGTGCGTGAAACAAGCTCACCATCGTTTGGCCAAAAGAACACCCATGCGCGCTGCTCAAGCTTGCACTCGAAGCCGTCTGTGGCAGTGGGGTGACAAGACGTGCGAGAGGAGGACGAATGGACACATACACATACAATTAATAAAAAAACCTTTGCGATTTAATTACCTACTACCCCGTCCTTGTTCATAAGTCGTCTATGTATTTTTGTGCCAAATTTGACTAGAGATTTAACTAATAAAATACGAATGCATGTCAGCAAAGATTATATCGTTGGATTCGTATTTGAACATAGTTTCCAATTATAAATGTTTTATAACATGCATTAACATTTTGTTGGTTAAACTTAAGCTCCAAATATGCCATAGAATATAAAGGGGACTAATAGACCAAGACGGAGGTAGTAGCACACGACCGTTCTCTATGCAGCGACGCAATTGCCGGCCGACTTGTAGACGATCATTCCCTGCGTGTTCAACTGCTCTATGTGTGTGGTTGCTCGCTGTTGAGGCAACCGCGGTGCGCTCTGCTTGCGTCGCGCTGCGCGCGCTCTGCTCTCGCATCCCTCCGGGCATTCTGCCCTCGTCCATCCACTCGCGTTACCAGTGTTTGGGGCCGACACATGATCACGTACCTTTGTGCTGGCATTATGCATGCGGTTGCGCCAGGCGGGGCGTCACGATGCAGTTACCCATTGGAAAAACTGCCATGCAGACGCGCCGAGAATCCAAGCCGCCCGACCCCCATTTATTCCTGCGGCCATTAACCATCATCTCTCACGCCACATGACACAATAAGCACACCCACGATGACACATATGGAGAGGACATCCAGTTATTCCAATAGCGCTCCCCGTGGCTCCAATGGCGCTCCAAGCGGCCGGCCACCACCACGGGGGCAGTTCACATAACGTAATGGACACCCACGTGAGGGGGAAGGCCCTCTCGGTGGTGTACATGAACGAGACGGTCTCGGTGGAGAGATCCATCCAAACTATAGAGCAGTTGCTTGCTGAGATAAGTACCAAGTGGTCGGCTTCGACCTCGAGTGCACGAGTGGTCATGCCAAATATGATCGGAAGGTTACCGTCGCCCAGTTGTGCGTTCGGCATGGTGTCCTCATCTACCACTACCACCTGGCCACAAGGCATTGCAAGCGTTTCTCCAGGTTTATCAATAGCTCCGACTACAGTTTCGCTATGGTGGACACCACCAACGATCTAAAAGCGCTCATGGTTTTGGGCTTGAAATGCCCGAATCTTGTCAACATCCATAACCACTACAAGGTATGGGGCAGCGACAAGAACAAACAAACCTCCCTGGTTGACCTCGCCTCGGCCATCATCGACCCCTACTACATGAAGATGAAGGATGAGAGCAAGAAGGACAAGAACGCCTGGCACAGTGTTTGGCATCAGAGACTAGATGAACAACACATCAAGTACGCGGCCAAGGATGCCTACACAAGCTATGTGATGTACATGCGGATCATTGACATGAGGAAGTGTCTTCGTCCTGCCCCATATGAGGGATCGAGCCACAGAGCAGTTGCGGGAGCATCACAAGAAGTAGATGACTAGACAATCGTTTCTCCTAGTTTAGAATGCATGCAATTGTTTATTGAGGTGTGTGCGAATGACCTGTATAGTCACTTATGTAGTTGGATGTTTATTTCAGTTATATATACATGTTATTCTTCAGTAGACAGAGCAAATCAAACGATGTATTAGCAGCAATTGTCTGTGTTATTATTGGTCTTCGCACACATTTCTGATTACGGAACTGTTTGCCGTATATCACACATCTTGTTCAATTGAACTGTTGTCACAACCCTATATTTCCCTTGCTTTCCTTTGCATCTCATCATGTCATCATCATAGTTATGTTTATGAAATTTGAATTGAGGTTAGATGAAACCCTCAGAAATCATTTCAGAAATAATCAACATTAAAATCTCTTCCAAGATGTCCAAGAAAATGTCCGTCTTAGTCTCTGAAAATATTGGCAAGAGGAAAAAGTAAAACAAATATTTTTGGAATCTCAGAGATATTTATTTCGGGCCTTTGGACTAAATCAATAACATATTTGAGTTGGATTTATTTATGTTATATAAGAGATAAAGTTCAAATATTTTTGTAAGTTGGCATGTGACCTTGGACAACTTTCTTGTGCTCACAGAAAAATTTACAGAAATTTTCTAAATCATTTAATGCTTCAATTCAAATCAAACAAACGAAATAAAACAGAAAACAGAAAGAATTCGAGAGATAGAACACATGGCCACTTACCCAGCGTAGCGGTGCGGCCCACTGACCCAACTGCCAATCGTCCTCCTCCGCGCTCTAGAAGGACGCGGGCACAAGCCCGATGCGCGCGCACGCCCAATGCGCCACCACCTGCTCACTTGCCTGCCTTCCCCGCCACGTAGACGCCGCGGATAATCTCGCCGCTTCCATCTGGACCGAGCCGACCGCCTCTCTCCTCCCCCTACTCTCTCCCTCGCCTCTCCCCGCAATGGCTGATGCCGCCGTTCGCCCGCTGTCGTCGCACGCATATCCACCGTCTCCCCCTCGGTGTGTCAACGAACTCCGCCTCGACTTCCTCGACCTCCTCACTACGCCGCACGTCGTCAGACGCGCTACACTGCCCTCACTGAGCTCTTCCCCAATCGCCCGTCGCCGAAGATCCCCCTCATCACCCCGACTTCTTCAGCCCCTCCCCGAGCTCGTTGTTCTCCTCATCGCAACCGTAGTGCCTTCTCCACCTCTCCGTTCACTCTGTCGGACGCTGTAGCTGCTGCACCGCGCTCGTCCGCATGCGCCGCCGCCCGTACTTGCCGCCGATGTGCCCTCAACCATCCAACGGCCCGGCCGTCATGCCCAGCTCGCTCCCCGCGGCACGTAGAGCATGTGGGTGCTCCGCACGAGCCGCCTCTCCCTCCGTAGCGTCGACCCCGAGCTCACCGAGCTCCGACAGCCCCGTGGTCGATGCCGGTGACGACTCCGGCCACCCCAGGCCAAGCCACCAACACCACTCGATGCGGACGAGCATCCACAACACGTGGTGCTCTCCGCTGACCGTTTGGTCATGGAAGACGCAAACCCGAGACCTCCACCGCGTGTGAGGATGCCGGCTTTAAGCCGCCGATGTGTTAGCCCTGGTTGACCAGGGGTTTGACCTCCCCTGGGTCAATGACAGGTGGGGCCTGCCCTGTTTATTAACCTAGTTTAGGTTTATTTTAAATAGTTTCAGCCCCGAGTCACTAACACGTGGGACCCACTGGTAAGTTTGACCTAGGCCGCCCAATTGAGGCGCTGACATCATGCTGATATTGTGCTGATGCAATAATTCCTTTTCTGGAATTAGTTCTTTTGTCCAAATAACCAGAAATTCCAGAAAAGGTGTTAAACATCTAAAAAAGCATAGTAAACCAACCATAACTCCAAATGAAATAATTTATAAATGAAAAATCATCAGAAAAATCCAAAGAATCTGTTTATGGAATTTACATGCATGTTTCAACAACTTACAGACAATGTATATGACAATTTGAATAAATGGCATTTTAAATGTCTTGTGTGGAGTTTGAATTTGAACCTTGGCATCAAATCAACTTCATTTAAATTGTTTCTAGATGCATTATCTCAAATAACAACATATTTCCATGTCACATTCATGCATCATATTGTTGTATTGCATTCGTTGTGTTCCTTATATGTTTGCAGGTATTTGTCGCCTCTGATTGGACATAGTTCCGACGATGAGTTTGATGACACCGATGAAGAGTTTTACTATCTTCAGAAGTGTCACGCAAGCAACCCCCGTTGATCATCCCGATACAATCCCGATCTCTCTCTCTTGCTCTCTTTTACTACATTAGGACAACAACGATTCTACTGCTGTTCGCCGCGGTAGCTGAACCCCATTCCTCTGCATGAACCTTCATTGCCATAGTAAATATTTGAAACACACTAGCATGAGTAGGAGTTGGCTGAGCCATGATGTGCCTACTCATTAATGCTTGCTTGTTATGCCTGCTATGCTTAGAGTCGTGTCAGGCCTGATTCATCTGGGACGGATTGGAATGGTGATGAACATGTTCTACTACTGGGAGCTAAGTGTGTGAACATGATTTGGTAAAGGTAGCGATGAGAGGCCATGTAGGAGTACATGGTGGTTTGTCACATTGAAACCGTCCTCAGGAACTGAGTTCGGTGTATGTTGTCCAAGAACAACTACTACCACACATTGCGCCCTGAAATATGACCCCGCTCGACTTATTGACCGCCCCGTCCTTTGTCCAGGAGTTGCAACAAGTTTCTTGTTTTTGTAGGATATGTGTTGGAGGCCATGTGTAGTGCTGACAGTAGGAGTGGGATATGATGCGGTATAGACACTATGGCATGGTGTACTGAGACGCCCATTTGGTGCCTCGGGAACCCTGCACACATCGTTTGGGGCCGTAGTGGAAACCTCGACCGGACTTCCTTGCGGATGGAACCCAAATAGGCGATAAACCTGGACTAGGGATTTGTGTGGTTGGCTAGGTCATGGTCTACACCCACGCCGGCTTTCGCTTGTAATCTACCGAGCACATGTCGTGTGCAAATGCTAAGTGGTGGAAACATGTGTGAAGAAGTACACCCCTGTAGGGTTATCAAACTATTCGAATAGCCCGTCCGCGGATATGAACTACTTGGAAAGCTTATATGGTTCATAGATAACTGGAAGTGGATACCCTAAAATGCGCAAGATAAGTGTGACTGCTATGGATGGCCTTCTCATAGATAGACGGGAGCAGATCCATAGTGGTGTGTTGATATGGTGAATATGTGGACTTGTGTGCGCCACCTCAAAGAAATTACTGGCAGTCGTAGTTCAGGATTGCCACTGAGTCAAAGCTGGCTTGCTGCAGTTAAACCCCACTACCCCTTTGTTGATAATGATGCATATGTAGCTAGTTTTGATGTAAGTCTTACTGAGTACATTACTACTCACGTTTGCTTGATTTATATTTTATTAGAGAGACTTTAGTCTCACTAGTGGTTCTGCATGGACTTCGATGTTTAGCTTGTTACCTTCGCTACGATCTTGTACCCATGGGAGGGTCTTGTAGATAGTCAGGCCTGATAGCCTTTTTCCTTTTCAGATGTCTGTACCCAGACATGTTTATGCTTCTGTTGCCTATATGCTCTATATGTTGGGTCATGAGACCCACTGCTTGTAATAAATTCTATGATGACTCTTCTGGGCCTTTATCTATATGAGTTGTTCAGTTATGTTGTGATACCATGTTGTACAACACATACTTGCATGTTATGTGTACGTGTAACGTGTATTGCTATGTGTGGGATCTGAAACGTACTTGTTTATTACATGTAGCCTATCGTATGGGGGAAATGCCTCCTAGTGCTTCCACTAAGCCTTGGTAGCTTGCTACTACTCCAGAACAAATGGATTGGCCGGCATGTGTCCATCCTTGCTCCTGTGTCTGTCCCTTCTGGGGAAATGTCACACGGTGTATACCGGAGTCCTATTACCTTGCTATCGCCCGGCAACACTCGCTACTAACCGACACGTGCATTGATGGGTCATGTATGCCTGTCCCTGTAAGTTAGTGCCACCTTGGGTTTACGAGTAGTCATGTCGGCCCGGGTTCTTTGTCATATAGATGCTAGCAATACTATTAGATACGTGAGCCGAAAGGCGCAAACGGTCTGGGCCAGGTAAGATGGCACCTGTGGCGATACCGTGCATGAGGCTGCAAAGTGATATGATGTTTTACTTGCATGATTGGTGTGACTTAGGATCGGATTCCTGACAGCTTTGCTATCAGAGCTTGATTGGCTGTAAGATTACCAAGCCAAACTTCTCGAAGTTGAGTCTAGAAATTCATTATTTATATAAGGGAGTTGATTGTGGAAGTGAACATAAGTCTCTTTTACTCCTTTACCCTATGCCCTTCTGATCTGAGTCGTACTCTTCTCTTCTACGCGGATGAAGAATTAGGCTTCTCATTCTTCTATCAGGATCACGTTAATGGTGGATTCAAGTGTCAGTTCAGCTTCTAGTACTTCTGTGTGTTCACAGTTGGTCTTAGAACCTTGTTATTGTGACGATTGAGTGGTTATGCCACTATTTTGTAGGATGTCTCAAATCTTTTTGAGCATTTACAGATGTTATGTTGTACGAGTCATCCCAGGTTTCGGAATAGCCTAATGCATTTGCAAATCTTTCCTCTTTGATTCCGATGTCTTTCTAGGCTAGATTAATCACGCAAAATCGGTGAGTTAAGGTACCCTATTGCCTCGACTTATATGTTGGAGCTATTTATTTACCCTAGGTATTATAGAGAATCACCTAGTAATCTAGCCATGTTTTGTGTTCCTAGTGTGATAATTCTGGCCGTCATTCTCGAAAGTATCCCGTGATGCGATTTAGTTAGATGATATTCTATTCCTGGGTTCTTGAACCTGAGATTCACCGTACTTATTTCTTGTTGATAGTGTTTGCTCGCTCCTTTAGGATATTATTAGTAACCTTGTAATAGCCCTCGAGGCCCGTGGTATATACTTCTTCCAAATACCATGAATTGCTTATGACATAACTTCTTCCTTGAACTGAAATATCATAACAAGAGTGCTCTTGATGTCTTATCCATTATGGTCGTGACTCTGTCAGTCCTACCATTCTGCATGGGTTATCTGGAAGAAATGTTGAGCTTGTTCGACATGCTAATCTATGCATCCACAAGTCAGAAAATCATATGTTCCTTTGAGTTGTCCCTCTTTAGTTTTTCTTGACCTTTGTCTATCAATTGATAGTCAAGAGTACGTGTGCATACTCATTGATGCCCACTAATTTTGTGGTCCGTCAAGCCATTATATTTTTTAATGAATAGGAGAAACAAACTCCAGTACCTTATCCATTTCTACGATTGGGTTAAGGTAGTTGTATTCCACAGACCGGAATGCTAATCCAGCTTCTAATATATTCTGCCTCGAAGTATTACCATCTTTATGTGAATAATTTCATGAGAATTGCACCACCTCCTATAAACTCTTGATACAATGATACCTCTCGCCATCATCATTCATTCCTCGGTCTCTATGTTTGTAACTGGAGTACCGACAAGTGAATCATGATGTGTGAAATCAATACTCCTAGCAACCATGTTGCTTGGTAGTTAATGGACGATAATCTCATTCCTAGTGTGTTTGTTATTGAATCATCATTCTAAGATAGGTCGCGCTACCCAGTCCTTATTTCTGGTGCACTCTTGGATCAATGAGTTAGGATTGTGTTAATCCCTTGCTCTTTTGATCCTATCGCCTTGCCTTGAAAAGCAAGATTGTTCTCGAGCTTAGTAACATATCGGTGGTTCGTGATTTCCAGAATATCTTCTCGGAAGTATCACCTGGTTGTTCCCTGGCCGTTATTTTGAGCTCGTGATCATGTTGGTTTTCCTCTAAACCACCCATTCTCCAAGATTCTGTGTTATATACCCTGAACTAGTTGGTTGAGCTAAACAACAACTTGGAGAGTTGAAAGATGAAAGCTCATCCCACTTAGTTCATTTCCAAAGGGATATCCTTGTGTTGGTGTGTTTGTTGAAGAAAGATGATATCTTCATCGATTGATCCTCGTGATAAATTGTCTGTGCTATTGCCTTATCCAATCTTTGATTTGAGTATGGGCTATCGTCAAATTAAATCAAAACCAACGATCTTAGTTGTCTTACTCGTGGTTGCTTCCTCGATCATACACCATTATATCTTTTGGGTCTGACCAATGCTATCACCTTGTTCACATACTTGTGGAATTCCATCTATATGGAAGCCTCGATGAATTGTTATCGAGCCCATTGACAACATGTTTATCTTCTCCATGATTCATGTTGAACACTAAAGCTAGCATTGGAAACTTTTGTAAGCATCATCTTTGTGTTAGCTCATGAAGTAGATGTTTTGATGTAAGAAGTGGCTTCCTGTAATTCACATGCATCTGAGGTAAGTTGCCGTTGTGGATTCAAGAAAGATTGTTTTTGCTTCCTCTAGAATCATCCCAAGTTAGTCATGCCTATGTGCGAAGTACTTTATGGTTTGATAGGTTGGCCGCCTCCACTCTATATGTGTATCCTAGCACACAAAGCCACTTATTGATTTGTTCAAGATAAATGAGTCTGTTCTAAGGTCAATATATTAGACTTCTGTGCGGAGACTTTGATGTCGTTAATGATGGTTCCTAACCAGAACTCTGTATTATTTTATTGTAAGACTACTATGTGGTCATGCTTGTCTGGGACAACGTGTTCACATGTGTGTAGCAGAACCACATCATTTTTTGGAGCTTGCTATCATTGTTCGTTTCCCGAGAATCTCGCAACGTCATCTCGTCGATTTGTGTTACAAACTTTCTTTTCCAGACATGACGTATGAAGTATCCTATTACTAACCAGATCTAAATCTTAGGTAGATATTATGGTTGGAACATTCCCAACATTTGCATTTTGTTCCCATCTTGCACCGCCATTGTGCCAATTTCCCATGGGCTGCCCTTCTCAGCAATTGCTGTTCAGGATCATCTTCAGAAGTATTCCTACCATGGGTCACATCCATTTCCCATGATAAGCAAAAATCACTCATTGCGTTGTCTTCAACAAGGTAGTCCACATCACCCACTCTAGTACGAGTATGTCATTCTTTCGAACTCCTTCAAATGATCATTTCTGAATTACCTTAGCCTGGTAGGAAGAGTTTCAATGATCCTTGTATCAAAAGTAATTCTTATTTTCCACTTAAGGGGATAATTTTGCGAGTCACGTTTTCTAAGGTGCCCCGTTGTGGTATGAAAGGTAATTTACTCCTCGCTACTTTGAAACACATACACCATCTTACTTAGGCGTGGAATTGTTGCATACCAAATTGAACCTTCACCATATATTTCCTTCCATCGCTCTCAACGTGTGTTCTATGTCTCAGCTCAAGAGATGTTTCAACGTCTCATTCAAGGAGTAGATCATAATTTGCTTGATCTTCGTGAAGATCGAATCACGTAGAGTTCCCTCTCTTTCCAGTGTCGTGTTGAGTGAAGATCTCGAACACAAAGACGTCAAGATCAATATGAAGCAATGAATCAACATCTCCGAGAAGTGCAATTGAATCGAGAAGATTGCGTTATCTCTGTGTCGCCCTTTCTTCTTACCTCACATCTTGAATCTCGGGACGAGATTCTTGTTTAGTGGGGGTGAGTTGTCACATCTCTATATTTGCCTTGCTTCTCTTTGCATCTCATCATGTCATCATCATAGTTATGTTTATGAAAGTTGAATTGAGGTTAGTTGAAACCCTCAGAAATCATTTCATAGATAATCAACATTAAAATCTCTTCAAAGAAGTCCAAGAAAATGTTCCGCTTAGTCTATGAAAATATTGGCAAGAGGAAAAGTTCAAAACAATATTTTTGGAATCTCAGAGATATTTATTTTGGGCCTTTGGATTAAATCAATAACATATTTGAGTTGGATTTATTTCTGCTATATAAGATATAAAGTGCAAATATTTTTGTAAGTTTGAATGTGACCTTGGACTAGTTTCTTGAGCTCAAATAAAAATTTACAGATTGCGGTGCGGCCCACTGGACCAACTGCCAGTCGTCCTCCTCCTTGCTCCAGAAGGATGCGGGCGCGTGCCCGACGTGCGCGCACGCCCAGCCGCCACCTCCTGCTTGCTTGACTGCCTCCCGCGCCATGTACACGCCACAGATAACCTCAACGTTTCTGTCTCGATCGAGCCGACCGCCTCTGTCCTCCCCCTGCTCTCTCCCTTGCCTCTCCCCGTCATGGCCGAAGATGCCGTTCGCCCGCCACCGTCGCACGCGTAGCCACCGTCTCCCCCTTGCCCCCTCGATGTGTCAACAAGCTCCGCCTAGACGTCCTCGACCTCAGCACCATGCCGCACGTCGTTGGACATGCTCCACTGCCCTCACCGAGCTCGTCCCCGACCGCCCATCGCCGGAGATCCCCCTCACCGCCCTGACTGCCTCAACCCCTCCCTGAGCTTGTTGTTTGCCTTGTCGCAACCGCAGTGAGCTCCTGCACCTTCACCCCTACTCCGTTCGCTTTGTCGCACGTCGTACCTGCCGCACCGCACCACGCTCGCCCGCAAGCGTCGCCACCTGTACTCGCCGCCAACATGACCCCGGCCATGCAATGGCCCGGCCGTCGTGCCCAGCTCGCTCCCCGCAGAAGCCGCCTCGACCTCCGTAGCGTCGACCTCGAGCTCACCGAGCTCCGGCAGCCATCGTGGGCGACGCCAGCAACGACTCCGGCCACCCCAGGCCAAGTCGCCACCACCACTCAATGCGGACAAGCGTCCACATCACGTGGATGCTCTCTGCCGACCATTTGGTCGCCAAAGACGCAAACCCGAGCCCACCGCCTCGTGTGTGGACACCGGCGTGTTAGCCCCGGTTGACCAAGGGTTTAACCTCCCCTGGGTCAATCACAGGTTGGGCCTGCCCTGTTAATTAACCTAGTTTAGGTTTATTTTAAATAGGTTTAGCCCCTGAGTTACTGCCACATTGGACCCACTGGTTAGTTTGACCTGGGACGTCCCGTTGATGCGCTGACTTCATGCTGACGCAGTAATTCCTTTTCCGGAATTAGTTCTTTTTTCTAAATAACCAGAAATTCCAGAAAAAGGGTTAAACTTCTAAAAATCATAGTAAATCAACCATAACACCAAATGAAATAATTTATATATGAAAAATTATTAGAAAAATCCAAAGAATCTGTTTGTGGCTTTTACATGCATGTTTAAACAACTTACAACCACTGTATTTGACAATTTGAATAAATGGCATTTTATTTGTCTTATGTGGAGTTTGAATTTGGACTTTGGGCTCAAATCAACTTCATTTAAATTGTTGCTAGCTGCATTATCTCAAATCACAAAATATTGCCATGTCACATTCATGCATCATATTGTTGCATTGCATTGATTGTGTCCCTTCTCTGTTTGCAGGTATATGTCTCCTCTCAGTGGATGTAGTTCCGACGATGAGTTTGCTGACACTCATGAAGAGTTTTACTATCTTTAGAAGTGCCAGGCAAGCAAACCCCATTGATCATCCCTATAAAACCCCACTCTCGCGCTCTTGTTCTCTTTTACTGCATTAGGACAACAATGTTTCAATCGCTGTTTGCTATGGTAGTTGTACCATATTCCTCTGCATGACCTGTCTTCGCTACAATAAATAGTTGAAACCCACTAGAATGAGTAGGAGTTGATTGAGCCATGATGTGCCTACTCATTTATACTTGCTTGTTATGCCTGCTATGTTTAGAGTTGTCTCACGTCTGATTCATCTAGGATGGATTGAATGGTGGTGAACATGTTCTACGATTGAGAGCTAAGTGTGTGAACATGATTTGGTAAAGGTAGTGATGAGAGGCCATATAGGAGTACATGGTGGTTTGTCTCATTGAAACAGTCCTCAGGAATTGAGTTATGTGTATGTTGTCCTACAAAAGCTACTACCACACGTTGGGCCCTGAAATATGACCCCGCTCGATTTATTGACTGCCCTCTCCTCTGTCCAGGAGTTGCAACTAGTTTATGGTGTTTGTAGGATATGTGTTGGAGGCCGTGCATAGCACTGACCCTAGGGGTGGGCTATGATGCGGTATACACATTGTAGCACGGTGTACCGAGACGCCCGTTTGGTGCCTCTGGAACCCTGCACACATCGATTTGGGGCCGTAGTGGAAACATCGGCCGAACTTCCGTGCGGATGGAACCCGAATAGGCGATAAACCTAGACTAGAGACTTGTGTTGTTGGTTAGGTCGTGGTCTACACCCACGTTGGCTTTCGCTTGAAGTCTGCCAAGCACATGTTGTGTGCATACGCTAAGTGGTGGAAACATGTGTGAAGAAGTAAACCCCTGTAGGGTTATCAAACTATTCCAATAGACGCGTCCACGGATATGAACTACTTGGAAAGCTTATATGGTTTATAGCTAACTGGAAGTGGATACTCTAAAATGCGCAAGATAAGCGTTAGTGCTATGGATGACCTTCTCGTAGGGAGACGGGAGCAGATCCATAGTGGTGTATTGATATGGTGAATATGTGGACTCATGTGCGCCACCTCAAAGAAATTACTGGCAGTCGTAGTTCATGATAGCCACTGAGTCAAAGCTGGCTTGTTATAGTTAAACCCCACTACCCTTTGTTGATAATGATGCATATGTATCTAGTTCTGATGTAAGTCTTGCTGAGTACATTTGTACTCACATTTGCTTAATTTATGTTTTTTAGAGAGACTTGAATCTCACTAGTTGTTCATCGTGGACTTCGACGTTTAGCTTGTTACCTCAGCTACGATCTGGTACCCTTGGGAGTGTCTTGTAGATAGTCAAGCTTGATAGCCTTCTTCCTTTTTCAGATGTCTGTACCCAGTCATGTTTATGCTTCCGTTTCCTGTATGCTTTGTATGTTGGGTCATGAGACACACTTCTTGTAATAAATGCTATGATGGCTCTTCTGGGCCTTTATCTATATGAGTTCTTGAGTTATATTGTGATGCCATGTTGTACATCCTTGCATGTTATGCGTGCGTGTAATGTGTATTGCTATGTGTGGGATCCGACACCTAGTTGTTTATTCTTGGTAGCCTATCTTATGGGGAAATGTGTCGTTGTTTTGTCATGGCAGATGTCCTAGCAAAAGGACTTAGTTGTGGAGCCATCGCCACGGGTTAGCTTAAAAGGGGTTAAAGCGGACAAGGACGCAAGGGTTTTTATACTAGTTTGGCCCCTTCGATGAAGGTAAAAGCCTACGTCTAGTTTGGTGTGGTATTGCTAGGGCTTCGATGACTAGGGAGCGAATCCGCTTTGCCTCTATCTCGAGTTGTTGTTCTCTGTCTGAACCGTCGCCGGGTCATCCCTTTATATACACAGGGTGACGCCCAGGCCAGTTTACGAAATCCCGAGGCCGGCTCATAAACGTGCCCAGCTCGGTCTCTATCTTATGGGCTCTAACACCTCTTGGGCCTTGAATTTCTAGTCTTCTATAATAAAGCGCCATGCTCCATGTCTCGCTGGTCTTCAATAGTAATAAACCTTTATAGGCATAAACCGGCCCCTCCCTGGATGGTTTATACCTAGTAGTTATATCCGTGACATTAGGACCCAAATTGATTTGAACTGGTTCATGTCAATCTTCAACGCCTTTGTAAAAGTTTGGCCCTCCGTGGCTTCAAATATTTCATAAATCTCCATGACGTCATCTTCTTGGATCACACCGAACCGCCGTGACGTCATCTGCTCATTTAATACTTGTACCCGTTTTTATTTTTTACTTATTGAAAGCTCCGAAGATCGAGGCGATAGTATCGTCCCATATCCACCTTTCTGGCTCCTTGATTCCCGTGCCTGCCGTTTCATCTTTCGGCTTATAAATAGGGAAGAGGGGCATCTCCTTCTCCCCCCTTGCTCCTTTGCGTCTTCTTCCTTGCGCTTGCTCGTGCTCAAGCAGAGCCGCCACCGTCGACCCTGGCATCTTCGTCAACTCAGGCCGCTGCATCAACCTGTTCGGATCAGAGACTCGTCAGTGCGCCTCCGCACCCGTTGGCTCCGGTAAGTTCCTTCCTTATACCCTCTATAGATCTCATTAGGGTTTCTCCTGCGAGTTCATGGCTAGGGCGCTTGTTCTTCGATGTTCCTCGTTGCGACTCCAATAGCCAGTGTAGATATGATCCCCCTGCTTTGCGACGGTAGTAATAACTCTGCTTCCTTAGTGTGCTTTATTCTTCCCCAAAGTACTAGCCCAAACTAAGTTTGTTTGAACCATTGTGTATTCGTTGAATATTGATCCTGAATATTTCTGAATTTCTGACATGTCGTAGATCTGTAATCTTGCTGCTGATTTTGCAAAACTTGTTCTTCCAAAACTTTAGATCCGCACCTTTCATATTCTCCTTGGCGGTTTAGCTTTAGAAAAAAATCATAAACCGGTAGATACCATTAGGCCCCTCTTAAACCGCCATCTATAATTACCTTTGAAACACTGCCGGTTTAACATTGCATGAATCATAAATTGGCCCTTCACTATATTTTCAGCTTTTCCCTTCAAAATGGCAAAGCAAGCCAAACAATTTACTTCATGCAATTGGGTCCAGACTCGGGTTAGCGAAGAGGAACTGCAGAACCGGGCTGAGATTGGCGCTTTAGGCAAGAGGGATCTCCTCCGTTGGAGAGTTCCTGGACCGGAATGTCCTCCAGAGCCCAAAGAGGGAGAAGTTATCGTATTTCTTGATCATCTAGCCCGAGGGTTTAGTCCTCCTGGATGAAAATTCTTCCGTGACGTACCGGCTAGTTTTCAACTCCATCCTTAAGATATTGTGTGTCCAACATCTGCAATTTTCAAGTATTTTGTGAAGCTTATCTGCAAGAAGAACCTTCAGTTGAACTGTTTAGGGATTTCTTCCACTTAACCGCCACACATAGTTTACAGACGGTCCTAACATCGAACTTGGCGGAATGTCCATCCAGAAGAGAAAGGATGTCAGCTTTCCTCACGCCCAACATCACAGCCATCCTAAAGATTGGAACCAAACCTGGTTTTACTGTTTAGATACGTCTCCATAAGACGAAAATCCTCTACCGGGTTACCGTTCTCATCGGCTCTCTGAGAACCATCCTTTCCCTCAGTGGCCGAGTGCTCAAGAGCGAGCCCAAGACGCACGACAGCTTTCAAAGCTCCGGGCCTTCACCGCCAATGGTTTTACAGGCATTGACTTCGTTCGTTGTTGGATTTCTTGGAGTATTCTCCCGCTAAGCCGGCGCTCCGGTTTAATGTGTGAGTATACCGGAGACCCCAAAGATCCTCTACGCCACACTAAAGCTGTGCTGTCAGAGAATGAAGTCACTGAAGCTGTTGAAAAGCTATTAAATGAACCAGTGGATGCTTGTAGTCAAACCGGACTGGCCCCGTTCTGCGAGCTTAACAAACCGTCATCGATAAATCTTCTTTACATCGTTGTTTTATTTCAATCTGTCTTTATTTTCTTTTCTGAATGACTTTCGCAATCTTTATCAGGGTAATGATCCATTCTGGAAGAGGAAAGCCCAGGACAAACCGGTGAAGGCAGCTCGCCAGAAGTAAGAAAACAGTTAGGAAGAAAAACACTGAAGCATATAAATCCAATCTTGATGATGATGAACCAGCCTCAGAGGTATCACTAGACTCCTTTGGCTCCCTTTTCTTGCATCTTATTAACAATGATTGTACTCAGGGAAACACTGAGGGCAGCAAGGCTGATGACGTTGAGGTAATTACCCTTTCCTCCTGTTCAGATCCTCCGCCAGCACCAAAAATTCATCTAGCAAGCCGGAAAGTACAATTTTCTCACACTTTCGCTTACTTGGACCCAAACTTTATTTTGAAGAAATAGCAACATGAAGCTCGCCGCACAACGCGGCATAGTGGTCAAGTTATTGAGTCCACCGGTTTACCGCAAACACCAGCACGAATACATCGATCAGAGGTTTTACATACTCCAGATGCTCTTTATCCCAAAGTGGGTTGTATTTGCCAGCCTCTAATCGGTCTGATTGAACTTATCAGGATACTCCTCGTTCGTCATCCGGCGAGTCAACAGCTACGCAGCTTCCTCCTCTCAAAACTGTTCATGGGTAAGTTTTTCATTTTTCTGTTAACTTTTTTCTTTCACTCCACTGTCTATCGTCACCTTTAACTTTCGCAGTAAGCCCAAGCCTAGCAAGAAGGCTAAACTGAATAAACCGGCAGGTGATGATGTGAATCCTGAACCGGAAAAGAATCCTGAGCCAGCCGAAGAAGATGTTATGTCTTGCATGATGATCCTCCTCCAATGGATCATGAAATCCTTCCTGAACAAGAAGCTGCGCGAATGGACCTTGGCGATAATCCGACTAGTCCAGTCCGGGCCAGCAATACTCCTGCTAGCCCTATTAGACCCGCTGCCGCTGCAACAGAGGATGTTCAAATTACTGGCTTTGGTTATACTGCTCCTAGTGAACTCGTTGCCTTATACAAACACACTGCGAAAGATGAGATCTCTGGCAAGGACAAAGGCAAATGGAATGCCGATTTGTCCACCTATGCTCAACTTAGTGCCCAAGATCTTCATTCCGGCTATCTGAACCGGCTGTATACAAGCCATGATCATGAAGCGAGTTTAGTGAATTTGATGAAGGAACGCTATGAGGTAAACTTCTGCTTAACTTCATTTATTTTTATTCTTGCTTAAGTCTTATAGCTTGTCTTTACTCCACTGTAGCCCCCAAGGGCCGGTTTACTCCTTCAGGATGAACCGGGTCTTCAGAATACCCATTATATAATTTTTCATGTGTAGTCCCCAAGGGCCGGTTTATCTCTTCAGGATGAACCGAGACTTTTTATTTTGTAATCCACTTTGAACAATGACGCATTAGCCCCCAAGTGTCAAGTGTATAACCTGTTATGTGCTTGGGACTTTATTGAAAATGCCTGATAACTGCAAATATGCATTAGCCCCCAAGTGCCAAGTGGATAACTTGTTATATGCTTGGGACTTTCAATATGCTTTTACCAATTTATAATGTGTTCTTCTCTTGACAGGCTGATATAAACTGGAAAGACTCTCAAATGTATGAGCTTCAATATAACCTCCAATAATCCACCGCTTCCAAGACCAAGGATGAGCAGACTCTCGCTTTAGTAAGCCTGGAGAAATTGAATAAAGACTTCCAGACGGAACGGGCGGATTGGGATGCAGAAAGAGCCGCTTTGGAGAAAAGGGCAGTTGATGCGGAGATCGCTGTCAATCCAGTGTCAAAAGAACTGACTGGCTTAAAGCAGCAGATAAATGCCATGACTACTACTGTCTTTGGTAAGTATACTTAACACAGTTCTGAGTATGATAGTTCTGCACTCTTTCGGTTTAACTCAAGCTCTATTGATGCAGGAAAACGCACTGCTCATCTTGGCACTGACATGCGGAAGACATTGAAGGCCGCATATACTCTTATAGAATAGTTGTATACCGGCGCTCAAAGGATTGTTTGCACTGCTTCTCATAACAAGCCGGCTCCCAAGTTGATCAAGGGGACTTTGGAGAAGTTATCAGTGCTACCCGCCCGGTTTGGAGAGCTCAAGAAATCAGCTGCCAGGGCGGGCGCTTTAATGGCATTAACTTGGGCGAAGGCTTGGGTGCCTGATCTTGATCCAGCTGAAGTGATGAATGGTTATCCAAGCATGAAGGAGGACGAATCAGAGTTCACAGATGCAGACTTGCGGGCTTTAACCAGAGAAATGCTGCCTTTGGCCAGCAAATTAGCCGATGAAGCTAATCTGTCTCGCTATCAGGTGGGCTATGATGCTGACAATTGCCGGGTTAATACTCCGGTCTATGAAGTGGAAGATCTCATCCCGCCTGTCCGTAAGCACACCTACGCCCCTGATGTTGAACCGTCTGAACTCATAAGCGATGAAGCTATTTTCCAAGCGCTGACAAAGATCAATTGGGCAACCACTAACTTCCAGCTGCTGGATGAGGACGACGAGGAGATGACGCAGGATGGTCCACACCCATCTAACCGGGCTGATGTAAAACCATGAACCGGTGCCGGTTTTTCATTTATCATGTCGCAATACTTTAGCAAAGAACATATATTCTTTTGGGCTGTAAAACGCCTTGTAATAGGGTAGCTAAAACATTTGGTTATGTCCTCATGCGTATTCCCTTTTCATAACATTGCTCCATCTGGCAACTACATAATTTTTCTGCTTATGATGCTATAACAGTTTTATTCCACATGTTTCTGCATAAGAGAAAGTTTAAAGGGTCCTGGCAGTTTATTGTCGGACGGGTCATAATGCCCAAATAAATGATCTAGGTTTATAACCTGAACTGTATTTAAAATATGAAACATATATCATACATGTGATAGAAATTTGTGTCATTGGCTTTAACCAATATTTTGCAGTAAGGGCAATGATCCCAATTTGTGAGTATAGATGACTCCTTGAATATTTTGCCGGTTCATGATGAAACCGTGCCTGGTTGTGATAAACACTGGTTTAGCTGGCGATTTGTAATCAAACTAGACCAGGTTCTATGAACGCTGGTTTATTATGGTGGCAACTTATAGTCAACCACTCCGCCGAATCAATAGATTTCGGATAAATACCAATGATCTCAAAAGATAAGAAACGTGGCAAAAAAACAAAGAAACACTTGTCGAAATAAAATCCTGTAGTCGAGGCTTTTACGAGCTGCCAGGCTCCAAATTCGAGGCTTTTCATGGGCTGCCAGGCCACTGAGTTGAACCATTTCACAAAGCCTGTTAAGATGGTGCTCAATCCTTATCCAATCGTCAATTTAACGTCGACAAGTTCAGGGTCTGTTCTAAGATTGACTTGTCAATCGTTCGACAGGTCATACCATGTTTACCTGGGCGGAGTGACTTACTAGACGCAGGCAGGTTAACCTGGGGTTTTAGGTGTATACACGAGGCTTCCAAGCCGTGGCTTGATAGCCTATTACAAGGGTCTTAAAAACTTGGTGCCGCTGTGCGACAGGAGCCCCCAAGTAACATTGTGAGATGTGCTCGTCGGGTGCCTATGTTTGAGTTGTGCTATGCATCAAACTCTCTTTTGCCCCTTACCATCATGTGGGCTTGATAGCTGGATTTCCAAAGTAACCAGAGTTGTGCTCTTATGATGATATTGGCGTAATAGCCGGTCTAAGAGGGCCATAGGAACTCCTTTGCACATAGAAGCCCCCATGTGACAAACTCATATGAAAAAAAGCAGCAGATACCCCGCTTTATCGGGGATGCCGTTTTATTATATTGATCATAATATATACATTGCGAATTTATGTACATAAAGCGAAGCCTATGGCTCAGGTGTAGTAAGGCCGAAGATGAGCGATGTTCCACGGCCGTCGGGTCTCCTCCTCCGCGGTGCGTGAGTCCTTGTGTTCTCGAATGTTGACGAGGTATTATGATCCATTTTGTAGATTCTTGCTGACCACAAAAGGTCCTTCCCAAGGCGGGGATAGGTTGTGCATGTCTGTCTGGTCTTGGATGAGCCGGAGCACCAGATCACCTTCTTGAAACGTTCTGGTTTTAACCCGGCGACTGTGGTACCGACGTAGATCCTGCTGATAAATCGCCGATCGAGTTGCTGCCATGTCACGCTCCTCATCCAGCCGGTCTAACGTGTCTTGTCCTGCCTTCTTGTTATCAGCTTCAACGTAAGCCGCCACCCGCGGCGAATCAGGACGGATGTCACTAGGGAGGACCGCTTCAGCTCCATATACCATGAAGAAAGGCATGTAACCCGTAGACCTGTTAGGTGTGGTGTTGATGCTCCATAACACAGAGGGTAATTCCTCCACCCAACAACCCGGCGTCCTCTGCAAAGGGATCATAAGCCGGGGCTTGATTCCTCTCAAGATCTCTTGATTGGCTCTCTTAGGCTGACCATTGGATTGGGGGTGAGCCACTGAAGATACGTCAAGCCAGATGTGCTCTCTTTGACAAAATTCCTCCATAGCCTCTTGGATAAATTGGTACCATTATCAGTTATAATACTGTGTGGAAAGCCAAACCAGAAAATCACCTTCTTGATGAATTGAACCGTTGTTGCTGCATCACACTTGCTGACTGGATCCGCCTCGACCCACTTGGCAAACTTATCCACCGCCACCAGAAGGTGGGTCTTCTTATCTGGAGATCTCTTAAAGGGCCCAACCATGTCTAGCCCCCAAGTCTCAAACGTCCAAGTAATTGGAATCATCCTCAATTCTTGAGCCGGTATATGAGCACGCCGTGAGAATTTCTGGTAAGCATCACACTTTTTGACCAAGTCCTCTCCATCAGCATGAGCCGTCAGCCAATAGAACCCATGACGAAAAGCTTTAGCCACCAACAATTTTGAACCGACGTGGTGACCACAATCTCCTTCGTGAATCTCTCGAAGAATATCACGGCCTTCGTCCGGTGACACACACCGTTGAAACGCCCCAGATACGCTGCAATGATGCAGTTCTCCATTAACAATAGTCATTGATTTGGACCGCCGGACTATCTGTCTAGCCAAGACTTCATCCTCTGGCAACTCACCTTGGTTCACGTATGCCAGATATGGGACTGTCCAATCCGGAATAGCATGAAGCACCGCCACTAATTGAGCCTCCGAATCAGGAACAGCCAAATCCTCTTCTGAAGGTAATTTTACCGACGGATTATGCACTACATCCAGGAAGACATTAGGTGGAACCGGTTTACGCTGAGAACCTAGCTAGCTTAATGCATCAGCCACTTCATTCTTTCATCGGTCCACATGGTCCACCTGATAACCCTTGAAGTGTCCAGCGACAGCGTCCACCTCTCGACGATATGCTGCCATAAGTGGGTCCTTGGAGTCCCAAGTACCAGATACTTGTTGTGCCACCAGGTCCGAATCGCCAAAACATTTAACACGGCTTAAATTCATCTCCTTAGCCATTCGCAGACCATGGAGGAGAGCTTCATACTCAGCTGCATTGTTAGTACAAGGGAACGTTAAACAGAGGAAATAACATAACTTATCACCTCGTGGGGAAGTTAACACGATTCCAGCCCCCGAGCCCTCCAATTGCCTGGATCCATCAAAATGAATAGTCCAGTACGTGTGATCCGACTTTTCCTCTGGTGCTTTTAGCTCCGTCCAATCATTGATGAAGTCCACCAGTGCTTGAGATTTGATTGTAGTACGAGGCACATATTTTAGCCCGTGAGGACTAAGTTCAATGGCCCACTTGGCAACCCGACCAGTTGCTTCTCTGTTCTGGATTATATCCCCCAGAGGGGCTGAACTGACCATCGTAATTGGATGGCCCTAAAAATACTGCTTAAGCTTTCGGTTTGCCATGAAGACTCCATATACCAATTTATTCCAATGCGGGTATCTCTATTTCGACTCGATGACCACCTCGCTGATATAATAAACCGACCGTTGAACCGGATATTCCTTTCCTGCCTCCTTGCGCTCCACCACAATGGCAACGCTTACTGCTCGGGCATTAGCAGCCACGTATAACAATAGCGGCTCATTATCAACTGGTGCAACAAGGATGGGCGGCTCTGCTAACTGCTTCTTTAAGTCCTCGAACGCAGCATCAGCAGCATCGCTCCAGACAAAGCGGTATGTCTTTTTCAACATCTAATAAAGCGGGATGGCCTTCTCTCCCAAAGGGCCGATAAACCGGCTTAGTGCCGCAATACGGCCCGCCAAACGTTGGACATCGTTGATGCACGCCGGTTTAGCCAAGGATGTAATAGCCTTAATCTTCTCCAGATTATCTTAAATTCCCCTGTTTGACACCGAGAACCCCAGGAGCTTGCCTGCTGGTACACCAAAAATGCACTTGGCCGGATTAAGCATCATCTTATAAACCCGAAGATAATCAAAGGTTTCCTTCAAGTCTGTTATCAACGTCTCTTCCTTCTTGGATTTTAGCACAATGTCATCCACATATGCATGAACGTTCTGCCCAATCTGTCCATGAAGACAATTCTGCACACAATGCAGATAGGTCGCCTGGGCACTCTTAAGCCCAAAAGGCATGGATACATAGCAGAAGGCTCCAAAGGGAGTTATAAAGGCTATTTTCTCCTGGTCCTTAACCGCCATCTTGACTGATGATAACCGGAATATGCATCCAGAAAACTTAAGCGCTCACAACCCGCCGTAGCATCAATGATTTGATCAATACGGGGGAGGGCAAAAGGATCAGTTGGGCAAGCCTTAGTCAGATCTGTATAATCAACACACATTCGCCACATGCCATTCTTTCTAAGTACCAGCACCAGATTAGCCAACCACTCAGGATGGAACACTTCCACTATAAAACCTTCCGCCAAGAGCCTGGCCACCTCTTCACCAATAGCCTTGCGTCTCTCTTCATTGAAGCGACAGAGAAACTATTTAACTGGTTTATACTTGGGATCAACATTAAGAGTGTGCTCAGCGAGTTGCCTCGATACACCTGCCATGTCAGCAGGTTTCCATGCAAAGATGTCCCGATTCTCACGGATGAACTCGATGAGCGCGCTTTCCTATTTCGGATCCAGGTTAGCACTGATGGTAAACTGCTTGGATGAATCGCCAGGAACAAAGTGAACCTGCTTGGTCTCATCAGCTGATTTGAACTTCAAGGCCGATCATGCTCTATAGTTGGCTTCTTCAACGGAGACATGTCTGCCGGATCAACATTATCCTTGTAAAATTTCAATTCCTCTGTTGCACAAACCGCCTCAGCATAGGCTGCATCACCTTCCTCGCACTCCAAAGAAATCTTACGGCTCCCATGGAACATAATAGTTCCTTTATGACCTGGCATCTTGAGCTGCAGATAAACATAACAAGGCCTTGCCATGAACTTAGCATAAACCTGTCGTCCGAACAAGGCGTGATACGAGCTCTTGATCTTTACCACTTCAATGGTCAAAGTTTCCTACCTCGAACCATGCTCATCTCCAAAAGTGACCTCTAGGTCTATCTTACCGACCGGATACGCCGATTTACCAAGTACAATGCCGTGAAAAACAGTGTTGGACTGTCAGAGCTTCTTGTCCGTCGACCCCATGCAACGAAAAGTCTCATAATACAGGATATTGATGCTGCTTCCTCCGTCCATGAGCACCTTGGTGAACTTATAGCCCCCAACCTGAGGCGCCACCACCAGAGCTAGCTGACCCGGATTATCAACCCGGGGCGGATGATCCTCTCGACTCCACACAATGGGTTGTTCTGACCAGCGCAAATAATGAGGCACCGTCAGTGCAACAGAGTGGACTACCCTCTTATAAACCTTCTGATCGCGCTTACATAGACTTGTGGTGAAGACGTGATATTGGCCACTACTCACCTGCTTCGGGTTGCTCTGATAGCTTGATCGTTGTTGTTGCTGATGATTGCTCTGATTATTATAGCCACCCTAGCTGTTCTGCTGGTTGTGTCCGTTCTGATTGTTGTGGCCGCCCTGGTTACTTTGGAATCCTGGATCGGGACCACCACCTTGATAACCCGGCCCGTGAAAACCAGGGCCTGAACCACCGGACGATCCGTGATCATATTGGAACCAGTTTCTGAACTCCCTCATTATAAAGCAGTCCTTCTAAAGGTGTGTGGGTGGCTTTTATTTCGTGTCGTGCCCGGGACTAGGTACATTCATCTAGCGCTCCAAATTGATATTTTGTCCTCTGCCTCGTGGGGGCAGTCTACCCTTACGGCGCTGACCATCCTCATGTACAGTGGTGTTAGCTACGAAATCTAAACTGTTATCCGCTTTACGCTTACCGCTGTATCCCTGATTCGCTGGATTAGACTGTGGCGCTTTACCATTCTTTTTCCCTTTTCCCGACTTCTCATCGTCAGAGTCTGGATATTTGGCGCTATCCGAATCTGCATACTTCACCAGGGCCCCCATGAGTGTTCCCATGTCATGACAGTGACGCTTGAGCCGTCCCAACTTCAGCTTCAAAGGTTCAAACCAGCAGTTGCCTTCCAACGTCACCACTGCTGTGTCCGGATTGATGCGGTCTGAGGAATGCAGGATCTCTGACACCCTGCGCACCCAATGACTTGTTGATTCGTTTTCCCCTTGAACGCATGCCGCCAAGTCTACAATGGACATGGGCTGCTTGCATGTATCCTTGAAGTTACTGATAAACCGCCATCGTAACTCGGCCCATGATCCAATGGAGTTCTGTGGTAACCCTTTTAGCCAAGTGCGAGCCGTGCCCTCCAACATCATGGTGAAGTACTTCGTGCACGCTGCATCATCCACATCTAGCATCTCCATTGCCACCTCGTAGCTTTCAACCCAGGCTTCGGGGGACAGATCCATGGTATAGTTGGGCACCTTGCACGGTCCTTTGAAGTCCTTAGGCAGTCTTACATTGCGTAAAGTGGGCGTGAGACACGGTACTCCCAAGGAGCTGGAAGTAACTCCTGGCTCGATCATGGTAGATGGACGAACCGGCGTAGGCTGACGGGCTTCATACTGTGCTGCTAATTCGGCCTCTCGATGCTGCCTGCCCTGATCCACCACATCTTGAACGCTTATACCTCCTCCCGCCGAGTTATCCCTCCACGGCGGGTTACAATTCCGCGTGCTACTCGACAGGGCCGGTTCTTCCAAGTGCCTGCTCTAGTTTCGGCTTGGGCGGGGGGTGGAGTGAATCCTCTCGCGGCTGTGAGAATAAGCCTCCTGTTGAGGTAAAGCCGTCTCCAGAAACTCCCTGGCTCGCCGCGCCTCCACTGCTATAGGGGACCCCCCTTCGATGGGAATGGAGGCCAATCGTGAAGCGGCCGCAACTATGTTATCCAAAGGGGTGGAGTAATGACTAGGAGGCGTTAGCGCATGCTGAGATGGGACAACCTGACGGGCTGGATCCGCGGCCTGCGGCTGGACCGGTGCCCCTGTGCCAAGCGCCTCTCCCCGGTTTACCCCCAGTTGGTTGCTGGATCCTGCTCCTGGCGTATTGAAGAGGTTCCTCGCTTCATAAACCGGTGGCAAGCAAGACTGGCGCCTTCTCCTCATTACGTCGTTTGATGCAGTCTGATCCAACAGGAGCCGATAGGCCTGGGCATCTAGCTCGAGCTGCCTTGCGATCATCCTAGTATTCTCAGCAGCCAGGTCCAACTTAGCTTGATCGATCTGACCCCTCACCTTAGCAACTTCTGCGTCGTGCTGTTCCTTGTCGGCCTGGCCGACCTCTGTGGTTAGAAGCATTGTCAAAGTATCAACTAAAGCAGTCAGAACTTGAGCCAGCGGCTGAACCGGGCCTCCTGCCCGAGCTTCTGCCACCGCCGCCGCGTCGGACGTTAACGCCTCCGCAACTGAAAATTGTTGCACAGATTGTGATCCAGCCATGAAGACGGCGACCCATCTTGGCCGATTAAGGGCGTCCGGAATACTGTCGCCAACGGAACAGCCCCCAGATTGGCCATCTTGCAATAGATATAATGACTGGGTTTCTCCAATGGATGATTCATCGCCGGAATAAACGACGGTCTCGCCACCGGATTCCGGTCCATCCTCAGCTTGTGCCTCGTGAACCGCTCCCACGAAGACACGTTTCATGGCGGGGCGGATCCGAGCAGGTCTCGCACGCTGAGCCGACTCAACGATGTTGGGGAAGATGTCCGGCTCAGGGCCCGATTCGCTGATCTTGCCAATGAAGACATGGATGCCACCAAAGGGGACCCGGTACCCGTACTCGATTGAATCGGCCTCGGGACCCCAGCCTGCATCATCGATGTAGATCTTGCCACGACGACTCTTAGTCATCTGGCCCACAGCGTAGCCCTTGAGTCCTTCAAAACTGCCCTTCAAGAACTCGAAACCATCATGCGATAGCCCCACGGTGGGCGCCAACTGTCGTGGTTTTGTCACGGTAGATGTCCTAGCAAAAGGACTTAGTCGTGGAGCCATTGCCACGGGTTATCTTAAAAGGGGTTAAAGAGGACAAGGACGCATGGGTTTTTATACTAGTTTGGCCCCTTCGATGAAGGTAAAAGCCTACCTCTAGTTTGGCGTGGTATTGGTAGGGTTTCGATGACCAGGGAGCGAATCCGCTTTGCCTGTGTCTCGAGTTGTTGTTCTCTGTCTGAACCGTTGGCCGGCTGTCCCTTCATATACATAGGGTGACGCCCAGGCCAGTTTACGGAATCCCGAGGCCGGCTCATAAACGTGCCCGGCTCGGTCTCTATCTTTCCTATCTTACAATGCAAGTTGTACGTCGTATGGCGGTTTACACTTATGGGCCCTAACACCTCTTGGGCCTTGAATTTCTAGTCTTCTATAATAAAGCGCCATGCTCCATGTCTTGCTGGCCTTCAATAGTAATAAACCATTATAGGCATAAACCGGCCCCTCCCTGGGCGGTTTATACCTAGTAGTTATATCCCTAACAAAATGCCTCCTACTGCTTCCAATGAGCCTTGGTAGATTGTTACTGCTCCGGAACACATGGATTGACTGGCATGTGTCCATCCTTGCTCCTGTGTCTGTCCCTTCTGGGGAAATGTCATGCGGTGTATATCGGAGTCCTGTTAGCTTGCTATAGCCCGGCAACACTTGTTGCTGGAAAACACATGCATTGATGGGTCATGTATGCCTGTTCCTGTAAGTTAATGGCACCTTGGGTTTATGATTAGTCATGTCGGCCCAGGCTCTCTATCATATGGATGCTAGCGATACTATCATGTATGTGAGATGAAAGGCGCAAATGGTCCCAGGCCAGGTAAGGTGGCACCCGTGGGGATACCATGCGTGAGGCCACAAAGTGATATGATGTGTTACTTGCTAGATTGGTGTGACTTAGGATCGGGGTCCTGATAACTGGATGCCCTCCATCGCGCACACATTGACCTGGCATGACCATTTCTATTGTGTTGCGTAATCACACAAAGTTCATCCTAGTGAACTGTATGTCGTATATTGCACATGCCCTCATTTGGCTGCCTGTTTCTGTTGTTCTTCCTCATCGCAAATAGTTCTTCTGGATTAACCATTTGCCACGCATCTCACACACGACTCTAATCTGGACCGTGTTGATGTGACCGCCAACACAAAAGTTATGTATCTTTTTTGATGGTTTTATTACACCACCGTTTGTGATTAATGCATCGCAAACAGTTTCGTCAAGGTTGTCTGATTGGACTGTCGCGTTTGGACCAACCTGAAGTAGTGTGCTACACCGTGTACTCGGGAGGACACACTCACAACACTCATCGAGGACATGCTCATAGAGGACATAACCATGGAGGGAATGGGAATTATCATCTAAACAACAAAAACTTCAAGTCTGGCAAGGGTTGTTGTGGAAAAGTAGCGGTTGCCCACTAGAACCCTTAGAAGCCCTCTTCACGTCAGTTCCCCAGGAGGTGAGATGATGGTAGGCTTAGGTTGCCACTCGAACCTCAGCATCTGAAATTATGAGTTTCCCGTAGACCTCATTGTACTGGAGTCCCTGGGATTGGATGTTATCCTAGGCATGGATTGGCTGGCCAAGAAAGAAGGAAACATCGATTGTGCCCGCAAGTCGATTTTGCTCACCAACCCGGAGCAAAAGAGGATCAAGTATGTATCCAGGCACACACCGACGAAGACTGAGGTGAATTCCCTTACAGGAGTTGTTCAAGAGGAAGTGCCGGCAGTACATGACCTTCCCGATGTATTCCTGGAGGAATTACCAGTAATACCATATGACAGAGAAATTGAATTTCTAATTGAGTTATTGCCCGGCATAGCCCCAATATCCAAGAGACCTTATCGGATGTCCCCAAATGATCTATTATAAATCAAGAAGCAGATTAATGAATTATTGGAGAAGGGTTATATTCGGCCAAGCACGTCACCTTGCGGAGCCCCAGTTATTTTGGTAGAGAAGAAGGATGGAACTCTGAAAATGCTTGTGGAATATCGTTCATTGAACGAAGTTACCGTCAAGAACAAGTACCATGTGCCAATGATTAATGATTTATTTGACCACCTAGTTGGAGACAAGATATTCTCCAAGATCGATCTTCGATCAGGGTATCATCAGCTCAAGATTCGTGAACAAAATATACCCAAAACAGATTTCACCACAAGGTATGGCCTTTATGAGTATACCGCCATGTCATTTGGATTGACTAATGCCCCTGTGTAATTTATGAGCACGATGAACAAGGTATTCATGGAATTTTTGGACAAGTTTGTTGCGGTGTTAATCGATGACATATTGGTTTTCTCCAAGAGCGTGGAAGAACACAACGAACACTTGCGTCTAGTTCGGGAGAAACTCCGAGAGCATCAGTTATATGCCAAGTTCAGCTGTCACACCCTGATTTTCATGCCACATTGCTTAAGCTAATAATCATGCTAAAAATGTGGATTGACAAAAACTTTTGAGTGTTTTTGACTTTGCTTGATTGGTTTTCTGTTTGCTGCTTGCTAGTGCTCTAAAAATCAAATAAATCCTCCAACTCTTATACTTCATCTCCTTGATCCAAAACCTTTTCCCAATGATCATGCCATGTGTATAGAACAGTATAGTATTTTCTTATAAAAATATTTTGGCCAAATAGTGTTTTCTAAAATTAGTTTTCCAAAAACCCCTGAATTGAGGTTTGCACTACAAGTACCTTATTTAGGGTGTGAAAAATCTTTCAAAAAGTATATTTGAAATCCTATTAGGTATAGGACTCCCATAAACCACAAAATTATAATTTTAAAAGTTATTTTTATATTTTATTTAAAAGCTTTTCCTTAAGGCCGGAAATGGTCTTTAATAGGGAAACATTATTTAATTATTTCAAAAATATTTGCCAAAATTAATGAAAACTCATAGGACATATATTGTCCATATATAAGAGTTTCAACACATGGTCAAGATCAAAATATTGGACAAATCCCTCATTGACCCTTTTTGGATATTTCAAGCTTTTGAAATACCAAAGGAAATGTTCTCCAAATATTCCAGGGAAATTCCATCATGTCAAATATGACATATGTGATGATCTTACAAGGCCTCATGCCTTGAAGATCAAGGAAACATCATCTAATCCCCTCAAAACCATTTCTGTCCATTTTGAAGTTTGAGCAACTTTACATTACCAAACTTGTCCAAATGCTCTCAAGCTTGGTGCACATGCTAAAGTGATGTAATTATGCATCTATGACAAATGGCACAAGTTTTGGAGAAGGACAACTTGATCTAAGTGCCCCAAAACCCTTTCTAACCAGATCCAAATTTGAACAACTCTACATTGCCAACTTTTTACTTGGGGCCTCAAATTTTGTGGACATGTTCACAACCCCAAATTATGACACTACACCAAGTGGTGCATAAAGGAGAGATGATTTGCTTAACCTAATCTTGAGAAATCCATTTCTGTTGATTTCTAGGGTTCACCAAAGTTACATTGGCAACTTTGCCCAAATGAGCTCAAATTTGGTGAAAGGGCCTAAATGTATGTGCCGTTTGGTCCTGTTAACTCTCATGTCAATTGGAAGTCAATTGCTTGCCCAAAACCACATCAAACACCTTCTGCCATTTTACCAAAACCATTGTTTTAACCCCCTTCACTATTCCACTTTACCTCAAATTCTTACCACAACATCACCTAGTCACCTTCTACCTCCAGTAACTCTCCCATCACCAGAGCTCAATGATTGAGGGGTCAAAACCCTCATTTTACCTCACTGGACAGCCCCTCTCTCCCTCTTCTTCTGCCTCTCTCTTCTCCTACTGGCTCCCCAGGGCATCCCATGCCGTCTGTGCATTGTTTACTAACCCCTAGAGTTGTTGGACACCGGGGGACATGGCCAGGGTGCAAGGGACATGACCATGCCGGCCAAAGACACGCTCTGGAGCGCGCTACAGTGCGCCAAGGCACTGTAGCTCGGCCCTCCCGAGGCATCCAGGCGGCATTGGGCAGAGCGAGCGTGTCCATCGAGGTCGCCTCGACCTCCACGACACGCCTCGCTGCCGGGCCCCTCCTCCCTTGCCCCCCTTATCCCTCCGTGAGCTCGCCCGAGTGCGTCCATGGACATTGCTCACGGTGCACCGTGGCCACGCCTATTTAAGCCACCCCGACCCTCTCTCTCGTCTTGATTAGAACCCACTCTCTCCCGTGAACCTCCCGGACAAGCTCCCTCTCCCCCTGGTGCTCTCTTCCCCTCTCCATGGCCGACGTGTCGCCGACAGCCTCCTCCTAAATTCACTCCATGTGGCCTCCCCTCCCATTTTTGACTCCACTAGGACACCTACAACCTCACCGCAGGTCTCTCTCGTGCTCCATTCGCTCCTCCCGGCGGCCGTAGCACTGAACCCATCATCGGCGTCACCATCTTCCGCCATGGCCGACGCTGCTCGTGACCTCGACCGCCCTAGGGCCTAGGACCCATCTAGGTGGTCGCGCCCCTCTCTCCCGAGCTCGCTGGTACTCAGGGCGCCCGCAGCGGTGCCCCTGCTCGCCGGGACGGGCCTGGCCTCGCTCTTCTGTTCCTGCGGCACGGGGCGGCCGCGCGAGGAAGAAGAAGCCAGCTGCTGGACCGGCGACCCCATCGGTCAGCCTCTACTGACCTGTCCAGCCGGACCCGCTCAGGTTAAGTGGAGGCGGGAATCCACTGGAACCGCCTCCCCTGTAGGAAGGCGCACTCCCATAATGCGCCATCGGCGTGGCCCTCCTTAGCCGCGTTCGGCCGAGCCGCTGGGCCGGCCTAGTGGCGCCCTGCTGCTAAACCTCGACCAGTGCACGCCGCCGCCTCCCACATCCGGCCCATTTCGGCAAATCCTTTGTCTTTTTATTTTTTTGTAAACTACAGAAATCCATAAATAAATCAAATGGATTCCAAATTTGGTGATTCAAATTTCTAGGAGTTTCTATAACCCTGATCTACATGTTGGAGCAACATGCACATTTTTCCATAGACCTTTCTTCACAAATATTATCAAAATGCCATTTTTCTATTTCTGTGGTAAACTTTAGAAAATCACGGAGAGCTCAAATTTGATCCAAATGCAGTGGTTCAAATTCCTAGGTGCTTGTCATATCCAAACTTAGTTTTGGAACTTTTTTATTAATACTTTCTGTACCCCACCAAATAATGAGCTATTTCTTCATATTTATCAACTTTGCAAAATCCTATTTAATTCATTTGAATTCCAAATCCAGTGAAACCAACTCCTAGATGCTTCTAAAATCATGACTTGTCAAATGGGTGCCCTTGCTCATTTTTCAAAAATATATTTCTATACACTTCTTTCAAGTCCATAAACCCCTTGTGTCGGGGAAACTGATCACCCACGAACACCTATGGGACCGGAGCCGCTTTTCGGTACGGCAAGGGGGCGGAGGATGCACTAAGAGCGGATCGAGGCGAGCACACGAGCAGTTTACCCAGGTTCGGGCCGCACGGATGCGTAAAACCCTAGTCCTGCTTTGGTTTGTATTGCGTTCTTGCTCGGGAGCGAGGAGAGCTACAGTATGCTCTAACCGATGGCCGGACCGAGCGTGAGAGTGATCGATGTTCGGAACCCCCATCTATGTTGCGCATGGGCCTCCTTTTATAGGTCAAAGGGGTCACCGACAGGTGGCAACACAGATGAGGGTAAAAACGTAAAAAGGGTGGTAGCTAGAACAGTGTTTGTACAGTGCCCCGTACCTAACCCTGACAGCAGGGGACAAGGGCATTAAATGCCCGTCGCCGTTGCCCCAAACAGTGCAAAAAGTGACCATCAGGGCGCCACCGTCCGCCACGATGGTAGCCTTGTCATCGCCGCTTGCCACCGTGTTCCCCTGGCTGCACAGCCTTCCGCCACGTGTGCCTGGAAGGGCCCCAGGGCGACACGTGGGTGGATGTGCTGGAGCGCGGGTACTGAGTGGAAGCTTGCCGCGGCAAGCGCCTTGCCGCGGTGGCTATCTTGTCGCTGTCGGGAGCTTGTCGCTCACCGGTCCTTGCCGGGACGCGTGGCACGTCGTTGTAAGCTTCTAGATATGCTTTGGATGGCCTTCCCGGCAAGCTCCTCTTGCCGGGGTCTTGTGTCTTGAGTGGTTTTTGTGCCTTGAGTGGCCTTCCCGGCAAGCTCCTCTTGCCGGGACCTTGTCTTCTGGACTTGGATACTTTGTTCTTGAATGGCTCCAAAGGAACCACGAGGGGTCTTGGCGGCCGCTTGGCGAGCCTTGCCGCGGGAAGCTACAACTGCCCGTGCACAAGATCGGGATACTAAGGTACCCCTACTTTAGTACACCGACAGGAGCCCCCGGGCCTGGGCCAGACACGGTGCCGAGCGCTGTTGGGCCAGGCCCAAAACAGTGCACAGGCACGCGCGGCCTGCGGCACGCCGTATCCCACTCCGTATCCACCGGGCCTTCCCTTAACGACACGCGTTTAATGCGGCGTCGTGGGGGAGATCGTGGCCTGATTCTTTAATGGGAAATGAGGAACGTCCCCCCCCTTAAAAGCAGGGGAAACAGGGGCAGTTCCTTCCATTCGCCCGTTGCTTCTTCGTCCCTCAGAAACCCCCGCCGCTCCCCTCCTCCCCGAAGGTCGAAAGAGAGCAGCGCTCCGCCCCCTCCGCCGCCACCAGCATCACCAGCGTCGTCGACCTCCCCCGCCGTCCCCGCCAAGGCTCCGAAAGGCGAGAAGGGGAAGTCCGCGAACTCCGTCGAGGCGTTGCGGCTAGCAGCAATGCGGAAGAAGATGGCGGTCTTTCCGCCAAAGCTTGACGCGGAGGAGCTGGGGGATTCCTTCTACCTTTTCTGGTCGAGGGAGACGAAGGCGCATCCGCGCACCAAGGTACTCCCCGCCGTAGCCTGCGAGATGTTCCCGACCGGCTACGCCTTCTTTGCCCTGTTCTTCTACTGCGGGCTCTGCCCGCCCTATTCCGAGTTCTTCTGCGACATCATGAACACATATGGATTTCATCTCCTTGACTTCACCCCCAATGTTGTCCTGACCATGGCCGTTTTCGCACATCTGTGTGAAAACTTTGTTAGAGTCTACCCCAATGTAGCTCTTTTCCACCATTACTTCACGCCTCGAGTCGAGGCAGGGTCGCCTTTGTCAGGCGGCGTCTCCTGGATCTCGAGGACGCACAAGAAGGAAGCCTATCTGGAGGGGGAGCTCCGCGGCAAGTGGGATGAATGGAGAGCCAACTGGTGTTGGATTGTAGAGGATGACCCGCAGCCATTCACTTCCCGGCGCCAAGCCCCAGTAGTACGCGGCAACGAATGGAGCGATTTGGCCCCGGGGGATAGCAGATTGAAGATTGCCACTACCCGGATTCTTCGCCTTAGGCACGCCAAGCTCACTGTGGGCGCAGTTGGAGCAGACTTTCTCCGCCGCCGAATCACCCCCTTGCAGGAGAGGAAGAGGGCCGCCTGGGAGTTCGAGAACGCGGCAGATATCATGAGGCTGCGCCAGGGCCTTAATTATAACTTCACTGTCCTGGAGCTCAACGCGATGCTCCAGGCGTTGTTTAAGTACGACTCCGCCCATCCTGAGTGGTTTGCGTTGCCGCCGGGCGTAGTTCCGTTGTGCAACAGCTCGTCGCTCAGCGCCATCCGTGCAGTGATGCGTTGTGCAATTCCCACAGGATCGACCCCACTTGGCAAGAACCTTCCGACGAAGCTGTGCAGACATTCTTCGACAACTTGGTGGAACTGCCAGTCGATCCCGACGAGAAGAAAGGCCTCACCCGCGACACCACCGACCAGGAGATGGCATACATTGCCACCAGACTGGAAGAGGCAGCGGCAGCCAGGGCCGCGGGCGAATTTGGGTACACGGTGGAGGAGGCGGAGGCAGCGGAGGCGACAAGCCTTGCCGAGCAGGAAGAGCTTCGCAAGGCGGGGAAGCTTGCCGGGCAAATCGCCGGGACAAGCGAGCCCACCGAGCAGGGCACCGAGTCGAGCGGGCCCGCCGAGCAGGGTGCCAGGTCAAGTGAGCCTGCCGAGGACTCGAGCGGCTCGCTGGACCTCGACTTCTCTTCTTCCTTGTCGGGCAGCTCTCCACCACCAGCAAGTCCTCCTGCTCCACCAAGAAGACGCCTCCGCAAGGCCGCAGACGTGACGGGGCGGCAGGAGGGCCAGCAGCCGCAGCGCCGCGCGGCGCGCGCCACCGCGACAAGCAAGGCCGCCAAGGGAGTGCCTCGTGCTCCAGCGGAAACTGGAGCAGGATCTTCCCGGACTGGTGCCTCTGCTCCCGCCGCCCCTCGCGCTTCGGCGGCAACCGGAACAGGGTCTTCTCAGACAACCGTCCCTGCTCCTGCCAAGGGGCTGAGGGAGCCCACTCCTCCGCCTCCTCGCGCCGGGACGCGCGAGCCAGATTTTGACTTCTTCGCGCTCAGTTCCGACGAGGAGGAAGAAGAGTAAGTCTTCGCAATCCTTGTTTTTCTTCGATTTTCTGTTGTTTCTTGCATCTCTTTTGCCTAACTCTGAACATGTCCTTCTTTCAGAACTCTGGCCCAGAGGGCGGCGAAGAGGGCCAAGGTCGAGGACGAACCCGCCGCAACAGGAGGGGGTGCGCCCGCGAGAAGCTTGCCGGACCCGGCAACTGTTCTTCAGAGCAGCCCCCAGCGTAAGTGTAGTGCATCTTCTGCTGTTCGGCGCGTGTGGGTGCTTCTTCTTTCCTGACGTCGTGTTTGTTGATTCGTGCACGAGCAGAGCAGCTGCATCAGGAGCGCCAGGAGACCGCCTCCGATGTGCCGCACGCCTCGGCCACACCGCCAAGGGGGACCTCCCCGGCAAGGGGAACACTTCGCCAAGGGCGAGCACCCCGCCAAGGGCGAGCACTCCGCCAAGGGCGAGCACCTCGCCAAGGGATGACGCTAGTGGCCCTCCGCTGGCGGGGGCTACCACCACGCCGCCGAGGGAGAGCTCCCCGACAAGGGACCCCATCGAGGAGGAGGCCTGTGCAGGTAAACCCTTGGACTTTTCTTTCTTCAATTCTTCTTTTTGGATATTTGCTTGACTGTGATTCTTTCCTTTTCCTCCGTCAGACCCGTCCGTAGTCGAGCCCATGGAGACGGAGGTCGTCGCCGACAACGCCGTCGTTGCTGAAGAAACGGTTGGCGCGGACGATCTTGCCGGCGCAGAGGCCGCCAAGGCTGCCGCCGCGGCAGCTGGCGAAGAGGCTGGCGATCGCACTGACGGCACTGAGGCCGCAGGAGCGCCAGGCGCTACGCCGACCGCCGAGCCCTCCGCCGCCGCCGCAGCCCCCAGCTCCGACGAGCCCGAGCCAAGCGCCTATCTGAAGGCCGGCGACGACATCTTCATCCAGCTCCCGTGGGCGTCCATGTCCAGGGCGCCAGTCGAGGGAGAGGTCTTCGACGGGGAGGTCCACGCGCCAAGCCACGGCAGCGAGCCCGAGGAGGAGCGGCTGCTGCGCAAGCTCCTGTCTTTGTACCGCGCCCGACAGGCCAAGCTGGAGTCCCGAGAGGCTCTGGCTGCCAAGGCGGATGCTGACTTGGAGAAGCGCGCAGAAGAGCTCCGAGCCATCAACCAAGCAGCTCTCCAATCCTTGGTGGAGGAGCGGGAGCATCTTGCTGAGGCGCATTAGGACTTCATCTTGGAGAAAGCAGAAGCGGAGGAGTAGCAACGGCTTGCCGCCGAGGAGCTCTCCAGGCGAGAAGGTGAGCTGACGCAGCGGAAGGTCGACCTCGACAGCCACGTGGACGAGCTTGCCGCGCGCGAGCGATTGCTTGGCGGAGCTCTGCAGGAGGCAAAGGATGCCGCCGCAGCTGCCGAGACCGCCAAGAGAGAGTTGGAGATGAGGGTGGCGCAGCTGGAGGCCAACTTGAAGACGAGCGGCGAGGAGGTCGCCACACTCAAGCTCGAAAGGGAGAAAGACGCACACAGCCACTCCGAGCTGCAGGTCCGCCTCTCCGAGAAGGGCAAGGAGCTCACCATCGCCAAGGACTCCATCGCCGATCTGGAGCTAAATCTGTCCACTCTTACCGCAACGCTGGACGGCGCCAGGGAGCGGGAGACGGCCCTGAAGGAGGAGCTCAGGGCCGAGAAGGTGTTGCTGGACAGTGCTGCCATTTCCTAGAATAACTTTAGGCGGACCGTCGATCTATGGACGGAAGGCCTTGTCAACGCCGCCGCGGACATCGACACGGAGTTGGCGCAGCTGGGGGCGGAGCACCTCGGGTACTCCACCGACAAGAACCTCCACCCCAGCGCCAAGCTCACTCTGTTTTTCAAGGGCGTGGCGACGGCCCTCCAGCAACTCCGGAAGAAGATCCCGAAGCAGCTGGCAAACGAATCGCGCAGGCTCTGCGAGGGGGCTCTCCAACAGGTGTTGATGAAGGTGGCCTACCGCAACCCAGGGCTCAACTTCACCAACGTCCTCAGGACCCTGCCTCCCGATGCCGACCAGGAGGCGCTCAAGGCCCTTATCGCACCCATTGTGGACAAGGTGGGCGGGATCAAGAGGGTTGAAGGCGACCGCGCGGACTAGGCTTTTTACTTTCTTCTTTCCTTGTCGCTGTCAACCACGTTATGAACAATAGTCTATTAGAATTGCGGCAAGTCATCCTGTAATATAACTCTATCTTAGGCAGTTAATGCAACGTTATTTCCTTTACTTGACTTCCTTGCTTTGTATGTTTTTACCCTACGCTTTTAGGGAACTTGCCGGCGAAGCACCTTTGCCACGAGTGCTGAGTGCAGAACTTCAGCAGCCTGCTGGCGGTGCCGTTGCCGACAAGCAACCTTGTCGCAACTAGTCGCAGCACACTTAAGCTGTTGAGCGAACTTGAAAACGAAGCAAGGGCGCGACACTAGTCGCAGCACACTTAAGTCGTTGAGCGTGCTCGAAACAAAGTAAGGGCGCGACACTAGCCACGAGTTGGTTCCTCTGCGCACAGGTTTTCCATACAAAGCGCGGTCGTTCAAGGAAGATAACTCAAAAATTTAAAATTTTGACTGCTCAAACTTTGTCAACTTAGCTTTTGTGTTGTCTGCTTCCCGGCAAGGCGAGACTTTCTTGAACGGCACCTGGTTCATACCACTATCTTCTCCTCCCCCCCGGCAAACTTGTGCGCGAGGGAACCTTCTTTTCCTTGAGAAAAAAGAAAGAAGAGAAAACACAGATATGGAGCCTTGCGGCTCGTTACAGCTTACCGGGGGTAGGTGCTGCACAATGTGTCAGATAATACATGCAAAAGGAAAAAAAGCATGAAAATGACAAGTTTGTGCGGGGCACATAAACTTTACTGATGCTCGGGGTCTGCGCCCGGCTTTGTACAAAGGATTACATGCAACAGCGGCAAGACTTGTACAAAAGGTGGTTGCCGGAGCGGATCACGGCAACCGCGCCTTATGGGTAAAACTTACGAAGATGCTCGATGTTCCAGGAGTTGCTCACCGGCAAGCTATCTTCGATCTCAAGGCGGACAGCGCCGGGCCTAGTGACTTGTTTCACCCGATAAGGGCCTTCCCACTTCGGCGTCAACTTGTTGGAATTCTTGGCGGACTGAACGCGCCGAAGAACAAGGTCGCCTTCCTCGAGACTTCTGGCGTTAACTTTGCGGCTATGGTAGCGTCGCAAAGCTTACTGATAGCGAGCAGCTCGCACAGCGGCCTGAAGACGGTCTTCCTCAAGGAGCAGCGCGTCATCTTGTCGCAGCTGCTCTTGCTCGAGCTCATCATAAGCGAGCACTCCAGGCGACCCGTATACGAGTTCCATGGGGAGAACTGCCTCTGCTCCATAGACTAGAGCAAAGGGTGTCTGTCCAGTGGCTCGATTTGGCGTCGTCCTGATCGACCAAAGAACCACTGGCAGCTCCTCGATCCAGTTTCTTCCGCACTTGTGTAGCCTGCCGAAAGTTCTGGTCTTGACTCCGCGCAGCACTTCAGCATTTGCCCTCTCCGCTTGACCGTTGCTTCTCGGGTGAGCAACAGAAGCGAAGCAGACCTTGGCGCCAAGATCTTGGACGTATTGCATGAAGGTGCGACTGGTGAATTGTGTACCGTTGTCGGTGATGATCCTGTTAGGGATCCCGAAACGGCAAACAATCGACCTGAAGAACTTGACTGCTGATTGTGCGGTCACCTTTCTCACTGGTTCCACTTCCAGCCACTTTGTGAACTTGTCGATGGCGACGTACAAGAACTCAAAGCCCCCGGCTGCGCGGGGAAAGGGGCCGAGGATGTCGAGCCCCCAGACCGAGAATGGCCAGGACAAAGGGATCGTCTAGAGAGCTTGAGCTGGCTGCTGTATCTGTTTCGAATGGAACTGGCACGCTTCACACTTGGTTACTTGTGCAGTTGCATCCTGGAGTGCTTCTGGCCAAAAGAACCCTTGCCGGAACGCCTTGCCGGCAAGTGCTCTTGCGCCAATGTCGTGTCCGCATATGCCTCCATGTATCTCCACCAACAGCTTCTGTCCATCTTCCCGGGGAATACACTTCAATTTCACACTGTTGAGTCTTCTTCTGTACAGTTCGTTGCCGACAAACTGGTACATACTTGACTGCCGGGCTACTCTATCAGCTTCTTCTTGTTCTTCGGGAAGTTCTCCTGTCTGGAGGAAACGGACGATCTGCTGCGCCCATGCCGGAGCCTGTGGCTCGACGACAAGGACTAAAGGCATATCTGCTGCTGTGGGAACATCCGCTTCTACGGCGAGAACTTGTGTCTCAGCCAGAGCGTGATGCTCCCCGGCAAGCTTGCTGGAGCAAAACTTATCGGGAGCGTCTGCTTCAACTGTACAAACCCTAGGGCCTGCAGGAGCAGACTGCTCCTCAGCATTTTCGGTGTTGATCTTGGGGACTTTAATGGCGGTGGCTTCGAGAAGCTCCGCCGGAAAATAGTCACCGGAAACCAACTTCCTCTTCTTACTTTGCCCAGTCGATGGTGTCATGGACGGTTGAGTCAACTTGAGCACAAAGATCCCTGGTTCCACAGGTAACTTAAGTGCAGCGCACTTTGACAGGCCGTCGGCGATGTCGTTCTGAGCTCTTGGAATATGCTCCATCTGTAGGCCGTCAAAGTGCTCTTCAAGCTTTCTCACTTCGTCAACGTATGCTTCCATCAACGGACTCTGGTAGTTCTTGTTTACTTGGCGGACGACAAGCTACGAGTCACCCCTTACAATAATCTTCTTAATCCCAAGGTCGACCGCGATCCTGAGGCCGGCAAGCAAACCTTCATACTCTGTAGTATTGTTTGTCGCTTGCTCCTTCGGAAAGTGCATCTGGACCACGTACTTGAGGTGCTCTCCGGTGGGCGCGACAAGCAGCACGCCGGCACCGGCGCCTTGTAGCGAGAAGGCACCATCAAAGTACATTATCCATTCTTTGCTTGCTTCCTTGACGGGGAGGCTCGTCTCTGGAATCTCTTCGTCTGGCGTTGGCGTCCACTCTGCTATGAACTCGGCCAATGCTCTGCTCTGGATAGTTGAAGTGCTTTCAAACTTGAGGCCAAAGCTTGACAGTTCCAGTGCCCACTCAACAATCCTGCATGTTGCCTCTGGATTTTGCAATATCCTCTTCAGCGGAAGCGAGTGACAACTGTTATCTCATGTGCTTGGAAGTAATGGCGCAGCTTTCTCGAGGCCATGAGAAGGCCGAAAAGCAGTTTCTGCACTCCAGAGTACCTTGACCTAGCCCCCTGCAGAAGAGAGCTGACAAAGTAGACTGGGCGCTGCACCATCTTCTTCTGTATCTCCTCTTGCATCTGCGCAGATACATCCTTGTCGGGACCAGAGCTTGTCGGGGATGCCCCCTGCTTGTCGCTGGACGTGCTTGCCGCGGCCGCAGGCTCATCATCCGCCTCCCTCTCCGCTACTAACGCAGCACTAACCACTTGATTGGTTGCCGCTAGGTACAGCAACAACTTTTCTTGTGGCTTAGGTGCGACAAGTATTGGAGTGGAGGACAGGTACCTCTTCAAGTCTTGCAGCGCTGCCTCCGCTTCTGGAGTCCATTTCATTGGACCTGCCTTTTTCAAAATATTGAAAAACGGCAGGGCGCATTCTGCAGACTTAGAGATAAACCTGCTGAGAGCAGCCACGCAGCCGGCAAATCTTCGTACATCCTTGACGTGCTTCGGTACTTCGATATGCTCAATGGCCTTGATCTTGTCGGAATTGGCTTCAATCCCCCTTTGGGACACGAAGAACCCGAGAAGCTTGCCGGAAGGGACTCCAAACACGCACTTCTCGGGGTTAAGCTTGAGTTGGATCTTACACAGATTCGCAAAGGTTTCATCTAAATCTTGAACTAGGGTAGCCCTGTCCTTGCTCTTGACCACTATGTCATCCATGTATGCCTCTACATTTCTGTGGATATGTGGCTCAAAAGCTGTATGGACCACCCTTGCAAATGTTGAACCAACATTCTTCAAACCAAAAGGCATGTGTATAAAGCAATAAGTGCCACATGGAGTAATGAATGCTGTCTTCTCCTCATCTTCTTCTGCCATGAAGAATTGATGGTATCCTGAGTATGCATCAAGAAATGAAAGCAACTCACATCCAGCCGTGGAGTCAACAATCTGGTCAATGCACGGCAAGGGAAATGGATCTTTGGGACAAGCTTTATTCACATCAGTGAAGTCAATGCAAAGCCTCCACTTCCCGTTTGCCTTTTGCACGACTACAGGATTGGCCAGCCACGTCGGATGGAGCACCCCTCTGACAAGGCCTGCTGCTTCCAACTTCTTGATTTCTTCTGCTATGAACTCTTGGCGCTCCACTGCTTGCTTCCTAACTTTTTTTTGACGGGCCGCGCGTGAGGACAAACGGCAAGCTTGTGCTCGATTACTTTCCTGGGAACACCGGGGATGTCAGACGGTTGCCATGCAAACACGTCGACGTTCGCCCGCAGGAAAGCAACGAGCGCGCTTTCCTATTTAGGGTCAAGCGTGGCACTGATGGTGAAAGTACCACCAGTGTCGTCCTCCTTGGCGGACACCTTCTTGGTCGCTGGTGGAGCTGCCATCGTCTTCTTACACTTGCCGGTGGAGCTCGACGGAGCGTCCTCGATGGCAGCGCAGCACTCCGAAGAGGTGCGTTTGCCGGATTAGGCCCCAGAGCTCTTTCCGGACTTGGTCTTCTTCCCCTCAGGAGCTTCAGCGGCAAGTGCCTTGTGCTCTAATGCGGCTGCTGCTTCCCGATAAATCTTGTCGGCGCAGATAAGGGCATCTTTCTTGTCGCCGTGGACAGAGATGATGCTTATCGGGCCTGGCATCTTGAGTATGTTGTAGGCATAGTGAGAGGCTGCCATAAACTTGGCGAGTGCTGGACGGCCAAGTATCCCATTGTAAGGCAATGGGATGTCGGCAACGTCAAAGGTAATCCACTCAGTCCTGAAGTTTAGCTCGCCGCCAAATGTCACTGGCAGCGTGACGTTCCCCTTTGGCTTGCTCCTTCCCGAGTTTATCCCTTGGAATGTGTCGGTTTCTTCGAGCTCGTTGTCGGGGATCTGGAGTTTTTGGATCACAGTGGAGGAGATCAAATTCAAGCCGGCCCCGCCGTCAACTAACATCTTGGTGACCTTGAGGTTGCGGATGGTTGGTGAAACCAACATCGGCAAGCACCCGACCGCAGTTGTGCGATCAGGGTGGTCCTCAATATCGAAGATGATAGGCGTGCTGGACCACTTTAGAAGTTTGCGCGACTCGACGGGTGGTTCTGCCGCATTGACTTCACGTACCCATTGCTTGAGTTGGCGGTGTGAAGTATGCAGAGAAGCACCACCGTCAATGCACAAAACTTCTGTAGCTTTTTGAAACTCCTGCTCGTTGTTCTCTCCATCATCCATGTCTTCGTCTTCGTTTTCGTCTTCATCCTTGTCGCGGCCGCGGGGAGGTCTGTCTCCTTGCCGCTGCTTGGCCTTGCCGCGGCGTCCTCCCCGGCCGTTGAATGGCCGCTTCTTGCCGGACTCTCCACCACCTCCCTGGGCCTTCTCCTTGTCGCGTCACTCGTACTCAGCCTTCTGCTGCTCGACGAGCTGTTCGACCCTCTTGCAGTTCTGGAGGTCGTGGCCCTTGGTGCGGTGGATCTTGCAGTATTGCTTTTCGGTGTCGTCCTGCTTGTCGGCGGCTGCCACAGCCTGGCAGTTGGTGCACGCGGCAGTCTCCTTGCCGGAGCTCCCAGCCTGGGCTTTCTTGGCGCCAGCCTCCTTGCCGGACTGCTCAACGACTAGCACTTCCTTGTTCTTCTTCTTCCTGTTGTTCCGCCGCCGTCTTTTCTTTGCCAGGGCGGCATCCTCACTGTCTGACCCCCCTGCTCCTGTATCCTCTCCGGGGAGCTTCCTCCCCTCCTCAGCGCGTGCGCACTTGTCGGCCAGGGCATAAAGCTCGCTGACGGCTCGGATCTTGCACATCGCCATCTCCTCCATCATCCTGCGGTTACGCACGTTCTGGTGGAACGCGCTGATAACCGCGGCAGGGTGGACGTCTAGGATGTTATGTTGCACACGGCTGAACCTCTGGATATACTTACGCAGGGGCTCTCCTTCCTTCTGGGCAAGTATGTGAAGGTCACTCTCCTTGACATGGGGCTTGTGGCCACCGTTGAAGGCGCCGACAAACTGATGGCACAGGTCAGCCCAAGTAGAAATGGAGTTCTCCGGCAAGTGCATGAGCCAAGATCTGACGTTTGGCTTGAGCACAAGCGGGAAGTAGTTGGCGAGTGTCTTCTCGTCTTGTCCCCCAGCAGCCTGCACCGCGATGGTGTAGATGCTGAGGAACTCCGACGGATGTGTTTTGCCGTCGTACTTCTCGGGTATGTCGGGCTTGAAGTTCTTCATGCTGGGCCACTGGACTTGCCGCAGCTCACGAGTGAACGCAGGGCAACCTACCGTGTACGGCAAGTCGCCTGGTTCTCCGGGCGCGTGCATGTCAACAGCGGGCCCAGTGCGCTGGTCTGATTGACGTCGCGCTTCCCTTCGACGCTCGATGCGGGTTCGAGCGTCTTCTTGTTGTCGATCATCGAGAACTTGGCGCTGATCGCGACGAGCTCGTGGATCCGACGACGCGGTGGAGTCGTCGTCGATGTTGATCCGGCGAGTCGGCGATTTTGGCCTTCGGGGCGGGGAGTGCACGGTGGTTGCACCCCCACCAGTCTTGTCGCCATCAGCCCGCGCCTGGCTAACTTGCCGCGGCCGTGACGTGGTCGGCTGCTGCGGAGTGTCGCCGTTGGCGGAGGCGATGAGGCTCTGGATGGTGGCCCTCCAGTCGTCGGCCTTGTCTGCCGCTGGAGGGAAGTCGAGGAGCAGTTGAGCTTGAGCTAGAGCTTCTGCTGGAGTGGCGGGTAGCGGTGGCGAGCGGTGCGAGGAGCGGGATATGCTCGGACTTCTAACTACGTTAGAAGGAGCAGTTTCCCGTCCCGGCGACCGCGCCTTGCTCGTGCCGGCGTGTTGATGTGCATGCTGGCCTTGAGCGTCCCTAGATCCGCCAGCTTGACCTTGGCCCAGCAAGCGTATGGTACCTTGAGTACCACGATGCTGCCGGTCCCGCGCCTCCTGAGATGGGCGCGGTGCGTGTACGAACGCCGAGGCCTTGGAGTGTGCCCGGTCGTCCGTCTTGTCCTTGGACTTGGCGGCACCGTGAGTTTCCTCGCCAACGTTCGTCCTTCCGCCGGCATCTACCCCACCAGCCGTTGGCTCCGGCGGTGGCGGGACCGACACGGATGGGCCTGCTGCCTCGGAAGCCTTCTTCTTCGGCGGCATGCTGACGAAGTCGATGAAGTTGGTGAAGTTGGTGAAGATCTAGCTCGTGTGGACGCTGGATCGGGTTCACACAACCTCGATGCACCCCCTACCTGGCGCGCCAAAGATGTCGGGGAAACTGATCGCCCACGAACACCTATGGGACCGGAGCCCATTTTCGGTACGACAAGGGGGCGGAGGATGCACAAAGAGCGGATCGAGGCAAGCACACGAGCAGTTTACCCAGGTTCGGGCCGCACGGATGCGTAAAACCCTACTCCTGCTTTGGTTTGTATTGCGTTCTTGCTCGGGAGCGAGGAGAGCTACAGTATGCTGTAACCGCTGGCCGGACCGAGCGTGAGATTGATCGATGTTCGGAACCCCCCTCTACGTTGCGCATGGGCCTCCTTTTATAGGTCAAAGGGGTCACCGACAGGTGGCAACACAGATGAGGGTAAAAACGTAAAAAGGGTGGTAGCTAGAACCGTGTTTGTACAGTGCCCCGTACCTAACCCTGACGGCAGGGGACAAGGGCATTAAATGCCCGTCGCCGTCGCCCCAAACAGTGCAAAAAGTGATCGTCAGGGCGCCACCGTCCGCCATGACGGTAGCCTTGTCATCGTCGCTTGCCACCGTGTTCCCTTGGCTGCACAGCCTTCCGCCACGTGTTCCTGGAAGGGCCCCAGGGCGACACGTGGGTGGATGTGCTAGAGCGCGGGTACTGAGTGGAAGCTTGCCGCGGCAAGCGCCTTACCGCAGTGGCTATCTTGTCGCTGCTGGGAGCTTGTCGCTCACCGGTCCTTGCTGGGACGCGTGGCGCGTCGCGGCAAGCTTCTAGATATGCTTTGGATGGCCTTCCCGGCAAGCTCCTCTTGCCGGGGTCTTGTGTCTTGAGTGGTTTTTGTGCCTTGAGTGGCCTTCCCGGCAAGCTCCTCTTGCCGGGACCTTGTCTTTTGGACTTGGATACTTTGTTCTTGAATGGCTCCAAAGGAACCACGAGGGGTCTTGGCGGCCGCTTGGCGAGCCTTGCCGCGGGACGCTACAACTGCCCGTGCACAAGTTCGGGATACTAAGGTACCCCTACTTTAGTACACGGACACCTTGATTCCATCATATTGAAATATGCCAAACCATCCATTGATCATACTCCAATGAAACCACCTTGGTTATTTTTCATATGACCATAGGTATCCTAGAAAATTCCAACTCCTATTTTTAGAGCACTTTTATTTTTGCTTTGTTGTGTTGCCTATTATAATTGTTTCCATCGATTAGTTGATGAAATAAATGGAGTACTCGGAGATGGGCCAGAAGGTTTGAAGACTCGCAAGGATAAGGCAAGCAGCCCTTTGACCATGTTCGAGAAACCTTTTTATGCATGTCTCATAGCACCTTATTATCAATGCATCGGAATCATGTAGAGGTGGTGAACACTTCGGTTGGTACCATTGTTACTTTACTATTGAAACTTGCATCAAACATGATCCTACCTTCCTATGAGGGTTATGTGGGTGGGAGTAGATAGATATATGCTATAGTAGTTGGCTACGCAAAAATGGGTCAGGGTTATGCATGGAAAGAAACAAGTGTGGTCTGACATACTTGCAAATGACCCAGTGGGTGCCACTAATGCCCCTGGGAGACGATGAAGAACTAGGGCACTACTTGGTGAAGAAGTAGTGTACCGAGGCTTGATGAAAGTGTTGTTTACAGAGATGGATTAGATTTATGTGTGACTACCGTCCCAACCAAACATGCGCAACCACTCTACCCTTATATGGGAAAGGGCATTATTGATTACCTAGGTCGATACTAGCATGGTGCCCGCATTACTAGTGACGGGAGTGACATGAGGTCACTCTCGGGACGGGGTCGTGCTTGGATAGGCGGCCATGACTGTTTTCACAGGGCACCGAACACACCGTTGGTACCCCGTGTCAGTGGTATGTGATGAATATGGGAGCAAGGCTCCACAATTTTTAAGATGCGAAATGTTTGGCACGGGGCTGTTACCAATCGAGTGGACTCTGTGTTAATGTCGTCTAGGGAAAGGTAGTGATCGGGTGCTTACCCCGGGTACTTGAGGTACCGCGGGTCGTGAATGACACGGAAGTTCCCCGGATCTTTTGGGTAAAGTGTGCAACCTCTGCAGAGTGTAAAACTATTCAAATAGCCGTGTCCACAGTCAAGGGCAGTTGGGTGGTGCTACTTAGACTATGTCCATAAGTTTCTGGAAAGCAACACGGTTTGGGTGAATCTGTTGATGTGATTGTGAGAAAGTCACGATGAGCGTGAGCAAGAGTTGTTCATGACTCTTTCTCGATATTGATGTATGAAACCTCCTGATACTTGTTGCAGACACAAGCAAGTCCATGTTATATGTTGATCATACTTGCATATGAAAAACTAGCTTTCCGCAAAACTACCAATTTAGCAGTAGAGCCTTGCATAATTATTCTGTCATCACACTTGGGTTGCTTGCGAGTACATTCAAAGTACTCATTGGCTTGCCACTGGTTATTTTATTGGCCAGGAAGGAGAGAACAGGATATGATGAAAATTTCTTGGTGACGAGCATGCGAGCTAGGACGCTCCCCAGTCAGAATGCCTGTAGGGTTAAGGCAGATGGCATGGGTCCAAGTTGTTATTGAAGATTTCCGCAGCGATGATATACTCAAGACCTGACCATAATGGTCCTATTTGTGTAATACGGTATGTATGGATGTAAGACTCTTGTTATTCAGCTTCTGTGTGTTCAGTGAGCATTGATCTCTGGGATAACTGTACACGTGCATTCGGTGATCACGACTTATGAGTCGGGGTCCACACAGAGCTGGTATCAGAGCCATCCTGACTGTAGGAAGCCTTAGTTAGCATGGTCGTTAGTTAGGGTAAAACTATTTCCAAAACTATTACTAGTTTTCAAAACTATCTATACTTCTCTTCCCTTCTCAGTTTTTCAAAAACTAGGCTATACTTGATCTCTTCCCCTTCAAAACTTTGGTCGCTAGAACCCTTATGCCCGAGACCACTGGATTTCCTTGTAATCCTCGTGGATAATCTAGAAGGAGTACACCTTGCCAAACACTCACCCATCCCTTCTAAACACAAGACTGGTGACACCACAACAAAACGATGCCAACAGAAGATACATCCTTGAGGAATGAGGACATGAAGACCTAGAAGATGGTGACACCCTGGACAGTGCCCCAAGATGATGCAACATTGGCCTATGATGACCAGGGTATAGGTTATGCAAGATTATGATATACCTCGCTAATAGAGTAACCTTGTCACTACCGTTGTTGTATCGGCAACCACCGGTGGATGAGAACCTCGCCATTTGGTCCGCCTCACAATAGTGAGCAGGAAAACGGTTCTCTTCATCCCCCGCTCTTGGTGTCGATGTTGTCACCAACGAAACCGGCATGTTGGACCTCTATTATGCCTTGTTATTGTCATTGCATACGGATTGCCTACCTGGTACCCTCGACGCCCCAGAAGGCACAAGGGATCGTCATGATTAAAGAGACAAGAGAAGACCAAGTCAATGGCAGCTACAAGGAGACACCTTCATCACATCACCTCATCATGCGAGAAGTTATTGAAGATTCTTCAGGCTCAACCCGGATCGCTCATCAAGCAACTACAAGGGACATAGCAACACCTGAGGAAAACTCAGAAGACTGCACGAGGCACAAGTCATGACTGCTGAGTCCGAGAACCCCTAGGGTAGGATGAGTCGTGTACCCCCTATGCACAGTCGAGTCCGTGTAATGGTTCGAATAGAACCATGATTGTGTGTTGCTTGCTTTTATTTGTTTGTGCTTTGATATAGTCGCACTTTTGCCCTAGGTAACAAGTGCATGGCTATATCATCTTCCTTGCCTTGTTTCTTTTGTTATGGTCTTTTTCCACCTATTTGTTTGCACCTGCACTATAGAACCCCCTTTAGGCATTCCCCTCCTCTATGCTACCTTTTTCCCTCTCTTCTATCTACTCAATTGAAGACCAGCAAGACAAGATGCACCAAGGATTCTACCTCGGCAACCAACTGGCACTAAATACTTTTGCTACAACCTCCACGACCAAGTGCAACCCCGTAGAATTATGTTTAACCCTCCAGGCTAGTAACCCATTCCTAGACCCTTTGAGACTTCACGAGATACTCCAGCACGAACCCTTGACTATGCGCTTACCCCATAGAATTGCGATAGAACCAGTTAAGCCTCTATAACCTTGCACAACACTGGGTTCGTAATGGAACTAGTGGACACAGTGAGTGAACACATTTTCATCCTAATATAGCACAAGAACTGATGATGCCATAGATAGACCAATTTGAGGATATAAGGCAAATGACTTGGTGGCTTTATATCAGTGACTTCGAGGAATTATCTGAGACCTTGATGGATTGTGAGGTTTCATATTGGTGGGATCATGACTTTGGGGAAGCATGTAGGAATTCTCGTCGGGCATGATATTTGGATGTAAGTAGGTGATTCTGGTTGGGTATAGATGCTAGATATGTCTGCATGGTTCGGAGTAAATTGGATTTAGACCGATGATCCTGATCATGATACCATGCTTCTCGGTGGACAATAAACTAGGAGATTGGATTATTTGTCGGAGTTGATTTAGGGATCTATATAATCATGACCTTGGAGTTTACTTGACCCGGATGTTGGGAATTTGGTGGGCTTACTGTCGTAATGCATAGTCCTTCCAAGTATTTGGATATTATAGGGACTTGAGATCTTGCGGACCACCGTAGACATCGGATTGTAGAATTATTGGATTATGTGGTGATTGATGGAAATTACCGGGCTATTGGAGTTGATCTATAGGAAGGAAACAAGATCTTGGAGTGGCATATGACGTGTTTCCATAGAATAGAGATGCATTATCATGAGCCTTGCAAGAATAGATTGAGTGCTTGGGTTGTGGAGTTTAATTTAAGCTTAGCAGCATGTATGACCTACCCATGGATTTGAGGGGAAGACATACATATGGATTTGGGGATCGTAGACAAGTACAATTTGGTTAGACCGCCTCTTGAGAGCCATGAGGATATGTATGGCATGAGTGGTGATTGAAGTTGGTCTATGCGAGAAGATGCTTTTTCGTTCGGAGTACTAGATAGAGCTATTGGCATCTCAGAAACCATGCTTAAGGATAAGATAATAAACGTTCACTCACTCACTAGAATCCTTGAAACCCTTAAGCCCCACCGAGCCACAACATGGTCAGATCCTGACCACAGCCTTGACTCCAAGTCAAGAAGACCTCTGCCAATAGTCAACGGAGACCACCACCAATACCACAGCCCACCTTGCGTACCCCATAGACTTCATGGAGTACTTGGACAAGTGAGTTGTCATCTTTATTTGGCAACATACTTGACTACCCGAAGACGAAGGGAGAGCTGTGCAGCTGGTTAGAAGACGATTGAAGACCGACATGTCAAGAAAGAAGGACTACATCGACCACCATCATCAAGAAATAAACTTCCGCTTCGAAGATCGGGCGTATCTGCAAACCACTCCTCTCGAAGAAACCAAGCATTTCCATGTCGAAGGAACGCTCACACCAAGATTTATCGACCTTCTTCAAGACCACTGCAAGTCAAATAGTAGACGGCTACCAGCTAGATTTACCACCTGGGATACCCACCGTGCACCAAATATTCCACGAGTCACCACTCTGGAAGTACTTCCTACTTCCTAACTAGCCCGGTCCCCGCAAGGACATCGATCACCGAGCCTTTGACAACTAACTCAACATAACCCATACAAGAGACCCCTCGCAACCTGCATCAAAGAGGGCAACAAGCAAGAAGCCACACCGCCAAGTACTTCAAGATTCCATGGAGCACCACTCGGAAGCAGAACCAACAAGAAGAAGTGAAGACTACCCCGTATCCAAGACTCCGTATTCCTTTCCACGCCTAGTCTGGGAATCTCGGGGACGAGATTCTTGTAAGGGGGTAGGTCTGTCACACCCTGATTTTCATGCCACATTGCTTAAGCTAATAATCATGCTAAAAATGTGGATTGACAAAAAAATTTTGAGTGTTTTTGACTTTGCTTGATTGGTTTTCTGTTTGTTGCTTGCTAGTGCTCTAAAAATCAAATAAATCCTCCAACTCTTATACTTCATCTCCTTGATCCAAAACCTTTTCCCAATGATCATGCCATGTGTATAGAACAGTATAGTATTTTCTTATAAAAATATTTTGGCCAAATAGTATTTTCTAAAATTAGTTTTCCAAAAACCCCTGAATTGAGGTTTGCACTACAAGTACCTTATTTAGGGTGTGAAAAATCTTTCAAAAAGTATATTTGAATCCTATTAGGTATAGGACTCCCATAAACCGCAAAATTATAATTTTAAAAGTTATTTTTATATTTTATTTAAAAGCTTTTCCTTAAGGCCAGAAATGGTCTTTAATAGGGAAACATTATTTAATTATTTCAAAAATATTTTCCAAAATTCACGGAAACTCATAGGACATATATTGTCCATATATAAGAGTTTCAACACATGGTCATGATCAAAATATTGGACAAATCCCTCATTGACCCTTTTTGGATATTTCAAGCTTTTGAAATATTTACAAAGGAAATTTTCTCCAAAAATTCCAGGGAAATTCCATCATGTCCAATATGACATATGTGATAATCTTACAAGGCCTCATGCCATGAAGATCAAGGAAACATCATCTAATCCACTCAAAACCATTTCTATCCATTTTGAAGTTTGAGCAACTTTACATTACCAAAGTTGTCCAAATGCTCTCAAACTTGGTGCACATGCTAAAATGATGTAATTATGCATCTATGCCAAATGGCACAAGTTTTGGAGAAGGACAACTTGATCTAAGTGCCCCAAAACCCTTTCTAACCAGATCCAAATTTGAACAACTCTACATTGCCAACTTTTTACTTGGGGCCTCAAATTTTGTGGACATGTTCACAACCCCAAATGATGAAACTACACCAAGTGGTGCATCAAGGAGAGATGATTTGCTTAACCTAATATTGAGAAATCCATTTCTGTTGATTTCTAGGGTTCACCAAAGTTACATTGGCAACTTTGCCCAAATGAGCTCAAATTTGGTGAAAGGGCCTAAATGTATGTGCCATTTGGTCCCGTTAAGTCTCATGTCAATTGGAAGTCAATTGCTTGCCTAAAACCACATCAAACACCTTCTGCCATTTTACCAAAACCATTGTTTTGACCCCCTTTCACTATTCCCCTTTACCTCAAATTCTTACCACAGCATCACCTAGTCACCTTCTACCTCCAGTAACTCTCCCATGACCAGAGCTCAATGATTGAGGGGTGAAAACCCTCATTTTACCTCACTGGACAGCCCCTCTCTCCCTCTTCTTCTGCCTCTCTCTTCTCCTACTGGCTCCCCAGGGCATCCCAGGCCGTCTGTGCATTGTTTACTAACCACTAGAGTTGTTGGACAGCGGGGGACACGGCCAGGGTGCAAGGGACATGACCATGCCGGCCAAAGACACGCTCTGGAGCGCGCTACAGTGTGCCAAGGCACTGTAGCTCGGCCCTCCCGAGGCATCCAGGCGGCATTGGGCAGAGCGAGCGTGTCCATCGAGGTCGCCTCAACGTCCAAGACACGCCTTGCTGCCGGGCCCCTCCTCCCTTGCCCCCCTTATCCCTCCGTGAGCTCGCTCGAGCGCGTCCATGGACCTTGCTCATGGTGCACCGCGGCCACGCCTATTTAAGCCACCCCCGACCCTCTCTCTCGTCTTGGTTAGAACCCACTCTCTCCCGTGAACCTCCCGGACAAGCCCCCTCTCCCCCTGGTGCTCTCTTCCCCTCTCCATGGCCGACGTGTCGCCGACGGCCTCCTCCTAAATTCACTCCCTGTGGCCTCCCCCTCCCATTTTTGACTCCACTAGGACACCTACAACCTCACCGCTGGTCTCTCCCGAGCTCCATTCGCTCCTCCCGGCGGCCGTAGCACTGAACCCATCTTAGACATCACCATCTTCCGCCATGGCCGACGCCGCTCGTGACCTCGACCGCCCCAGGGCCTAGGACCCATCTAGGTGGTCGCGCCCCTCTCCCCCGAGCTCGCTGGTACTCAGGGCGCCCGCAGCGGTGCCCCTGCTCGCCGGGACGGGCCTGGCCTTGCTCTTCTGTTCGTGCGGCACGGGGAGGCCACGCGAGGAAGAAGAAGCCGGCCGCTGGACCGGCGACCCCATCGGTCAGCCTCTGCTGACCTGTCCAGCCGGACCCGCTCAGGTTAAGTGGAGGCGGGAATCCACTGGAACCGCCTCCCCTGCAGGAAAGCGCACTCCCATAATGCGCCATCGGCGTGGCCCTCCTTAGCTGGGCCGGCCCAGTGGTGCCCTGCTGCTAAACCTCGACCAGTGTGCGCCGCCGCCTCCCAGATCCGGCCCATTTCGGTAAATCCTTTGTCTTTTTATTTCTCTGTAAACTTCAGAAATCCATAAATAAATCAAATGGATTCCAAATTTCATGATTCAAATTTCTAGGAGTTTCTAAAACCCTGATCTACCTGTTGGAGCAACATGCACATTTTTCCATAGACCTTTCTTCACAAATATTATCAAAATGCCATTTTTCTATTTCTGTGATAAACTTTAGAAAATCACAGAGAGCTCAAATTTGATCCAAATGTAGTGGTTCAAATTCCTAGGTGCATGTCATATCCAAACTTAGTTTTGGAACATTTTTATTAATACTTTCCGTACCCCACCAAATAATGAGCCATTTCTTCATATTTATCAACTTTGCGAAATCCTAGGAAATTCATTTGAACTCCAAATCCAGTCAAACCAACTCCTAGATGCTTCTAAAATCATGAATTGTCAAATGGGTGCCCTTGCTCATTTTTCGAAAATATATTTCTGTACACTTCTTTCAAGTCCATAAACCCCTTGATTCCATCATATTGAAATATGCCAAACCATCCATTGATCATACCCCAATGAAACCACCTTGGTTATTTTTCATATGACCAGAGGTATCCTAGAAAAGTCCAACTCCTATTTTTAGAGCACTTTTATTTTTGCTTTGTTGTGTTGCTTATTATAATTGTTTCCATCGATTAGTTGACGAAATAAACGGAGTACTCGGAGATGGGCCAGAAGGTTTGAATACTCGGAAGGATAAGGCAAGCAGCCCTTTGACCATGTTCGAGAAACCTTTTTATGCATGTCTCATAGCACCTTATTATCAATGCATCGGAATCATGTAGAGGTGCCGACCACTTTGGTTGGTACCTTTGTTACTTTACTATTGAAACTTGCATCAAACATGACCCTACCTTCCTATGAGGGTTATGTGGGTGGGAGTAGATAGATATATGCTATAGTAGTTGGCTACGCAAAAATGGGTCAGGGTTATGCATGGAAAGAAACAAGTGTGGTTTGACATACTTGCAAATGACCCAGTAGGTGCCACTAATGCCCCTGGGAGACGATGAGGAACTAGGGCACTACTTGGTGAAGAAGTAGTGTACCGAGGCTTGATGAAAGTGTTGTTTACAGAGATGGATTAGATTTATGTGTGACTACCGTCCCAACCAAACATGCGCAACCACTCTACCCTTATATGGGAAAGGGCATTATTGATTACCTAGGTCGATACTAGCATGGTGACCGCATTACTAGTGACGGGGGTGACACGAGGTCACTCTCGGGACGGGGTCGTGCTTGGATAGGCGGCCATGACTGTTTTCACAGGGCACCGAACACACCGTTGGTACCCCGTGTCAGTGGTATGAGATGAATATGGGAGCAAGGCTCCACAATTTTTAAGATGTGAAATGTTTGGCACGGGGCTGTTACCAATCGAGTGGACTCTGTGTTAGTGTCGTGTAGGGAAAGGTAGTGATCGGGTGCTTACCCCGGGTACTTGAGGTACCGCGGGTCGTGAATGACACGGAAGTTCCCCGGATCTTGTGGGTAAAGTGTGCAACCTCTGCAGAGTGTAAAACTATTCGAATAGCCGTGTCCATGGTCAAGGACAGTTGGGTGGTGCTACTTAGACTATGTCCATAAGTTTTTGGAAAACAACATGGTTTGGGTGAATCTGTTGATGTGATTGTGAGAAAGTCACGATGAGCATGAGCAAGAGTTGTTCATGACTCTTTCTCGATATTGATGTCTGAAACCTCCTGATACTTGTTGCAGACACATGCATGTCCATGTTATATGTTGATCATACTTGCATGTGAAAAACTAGCTTTCCGCAAAACTGCCAATTTAGCAGTAGAGCCTTGCATAATTATTCTGTCATCACACTTGGGTTGTTGGCGAGTACATTCAAAGTACTCACTGGCTTGCCACTGGTTATTTTATTGGCCAGGCAAGAGAGAACAGGATATGATGAAGATTTCTTGGTGACGAGCATGCGAGCTAGGACGCTTCCCAGTCAGAATGCCTGTAGGGTTAAGGCAGATGGCATGGGTCCAAGTTGTTATTGAAGATTTCCACTGCGATGATATACTCAAGACTTGACCATAATGGTCCTATTTGTGTAATATGGTATGTATGGATGTAAGACTCTCGTTATTCAGCTTCTGTGTGTTCAGTGTGCATTGATCTCTGGGATCACTGTACACGTGCATTCGTTGATCACGACTTCTGAGTCGGGATCCCCACATCAGCAAACATGAATTTTGGTTGAAGGAAGTCGGATCCCTCGGACATGTTATTTTAGGAGAAGGAATGTCAGTCGACCCTGCAAAGGTTGAAGCCATCACCAAATGGAATTCACCCACCTCAGTCAAGGACATCCATAGTTTTCTCGGACTTGAAGAATATTATCGAAGGTTTATTGAGAATTTCTCCAAGATTTCTAAACCCATGACGGTTCTGTTGAAGAAGGAAACTAAGTATGTTTGGACAGAGGATTGTGAAGCCAGTTTTCGGGATCTGAAGAAACAATTGGTTATAGCCCCAGTGCTAATCCTGCCAGATGTATGCAAGGATTACCAGGTTTATTGTGACGCTTCTCGTCAAGGACTCAGAGGAGTACTTATGTAGGGAGGAAAAGTTGTAGCTTATACCTCCAGACAGCTACGACCTCACGTGATGAACCATGCCACACACGAGTTCGAGTTAGCCGTCTTTGTGCATGCAATCAAGACCTGGAGACATTTCCTTGTCAGAAACAGTTGTGATGTTTACCCGAGCGTGAAGTACATTTTCACACAGAAGGAGTTGAACCTCAGGTCGAGGAGATGGCGAGTTGATCAAGGACTAGGACATGAGATTGCATTATCACTCAGGAAAGGCTAATGTTGTAGCAGATGCCTTGAGCCGTAAGAGTTATGTAAATACCCTTACAACGAGAGGATTACCCAAGGACTTACCCGCTGATCTCAGTGGTCTTCAACTGGAGATAGTGCTGAGAGGATTTATCGCCTCCCTGGATATTCAGTCCACTCTGACCGAAGGAATTCGTGAAGCCCAGAAAACGGAAAAGGAAATTGTAGAGATAAATGAAATGATGTGTAAAGGAAAAGCTAAAGGTTTTTGCGAGGATGAGCATGGAAATTTATGGTTTGAGGATCATATCTATGTGCCCAATGACCCAGAGGTCAGGAAGTTAATACTTTAGGAGGCCCTTGATTCTCTGTACTCGATACACCCAGGCAACACCAAGATGTTTGGATTTGAAGGAAAGTTTCTGGTGGACAGGTATGAAGAAGGATATTGCCGAGTACGTAATAGTATGCGATGTTTGTCAGCGAGTAAAGAAGGATCATCAGAAGCCGACAGGGTTACTTCAACCTTCGCCGATACCCGAGTGGAAATGGGAAAAACTTGGAATGGTTTTTATCACAGGATTACCCCGGACTCATTTAGGTTATGATTCTATCTAGGTAGTGGTTGATCTCTTAACCAAGGTAGCACACTTCATTCCCATGAATACCACATATACCAGCGCTAAGTTAGCCAAAATACACATGACTAGGATCGTATGTTTGCATGGAGATCCGAGGAGTATCGTGTTAGATAGAGGAACACAATTTACGTCAAAGTTTTGGACTCAGTTGCATGAAACTTTGGGTACGAGGCCGGAGTTTTGTCACACCCTGATTTTCATGCCACAACACTTAAGCTAATAGTCATGCTAAAATGTGGTTTGGCAAAAACTTTTGAGTGTTTTTAACCTTGCTTGATTGGTTTTCTGGTTGCTGTTTGGTAGTGCTCTAAAAATCAAATAAATCACCCAACTCTTATACTTCATATCCTTGATCCAATACCTTTTCCCAATGATCATGCCATGTGTATAGGACAGTATAGTATTTTCTTATAAAATATTTTGGCCAAAAAGGTATTTTCTAAAATTAGTTTTCCAAAAACCCCTGAATTGAGGTTTGTACTGCAAGTACCTTATTTAGGGTGTGAAAAATCGTTCAAAAAGTATATTTAAATCCTATTAGGTATATGAATCCCTTAAACCACAAAATTATAATTTTAAAAGTTATTTTTATATTTTATTTAAATGCTTTTTCTTTAGGCCAGAAATGGACTTTAATAGGTTAAAATTATTTAACTGTTTCAAAAATATTTTTCAAAATTCAGGGGAACTCATAGGACATATATTGTCCATATATAAGAGTTTCAACACATGGTCATGTTCAAAATATTGGACAAATCCTTCCAAAACCCTTTCTGGATATTTCAAGCTTTTGAAATATTTACAAAGGAAATATTCTCTAAAAATTCCAGGGAAATTCTATGATGTCAAATATGACATGTTTGATGATCTTGCAAAGCCTCATGCCTTGAAGATCAAGAAAAGATCATCAAATACCCTCAAAACCATTTCTGTCCATTTTGAAGTTTGAGCAACTTTACTTTGCCAAACTTGTCCAAATGCTCTCAAACTTGGTGCACATGCTAAAATGGTCTAATTATGCATCTGGACCAAATGTCACAAGTATTGGAGAAGCATAACTTGACCTAAGTGCCCCAAAACCCTTTCTGACCAGATCCAGATTTGAACAACTCTACATTGCCAACTTTTTACCTGTGGCCTCAAATTTTATAGACATGATCACAACCCCAAATGATGATACTACACCAAGTGGTGCACCAAGGAGGGATGATTTACATGTCTGAATCTTGGAAAAGTTATTTCTGCTGATTTCTAGGGTTTACCAAAGTTACATTGGCAAGTTTCTTCAAATGAGCTCAAACTTGGTGGAATACCCTAATTCTATATGCCATTTGATCCTGTTAGTCTCATGTCAATTGGAAGTCATTTGCTTGCCCAAAACCACATCAAACACCTTCTGCCATTTGACCAAAACCACTATTTTGCCCCCTTTTACTATTAACCTTTGATTCAACTTTTTACCACAGCATCTCCTAGTCACCTTCTACCTCCAGTAAGTCACTCATGCCCTCAGCTCAATCATTGGTGGGGTAACACCTCACTTCTTCCCTCTGTTTTCACCAGGGTAGCACCTATTTTTCCCCCTACCCCCTTCCTTACAATCTTACCTTAGATATTAAGCTTCAAAGGGCACCTCAGAAATCCCTAGGAGCTAGTGGACAAGCTTGGCCACGCGCGGGACGCCAGTTGCATGCCATGGCATGCAATGGTCGTGCTCTGGAGCGCGCTACAGTGCTCTGGCGCACTGTACCCGCCCCCATCCCGATGCCCCGACCACCTCGGCTGTCCCCCGCACGCCAGCGGGACCACCTTGACGTCCGGGACACGCCTAGCTAATCGACCCCTCCTCCTTCTCCCTCCTGCTGCTGCTCTCGCACGTGCGCCGGCCGCCCGCAAGCTCCAGTGAGTGGCTTCACACGCGCGGCCCCTCTGGCACCTTCCCGCTCCTTCTCTCCCTTCCTCTGGGCGTAGACCACCCCTACAAACGCCCCAGACATGCCCACGCGTGCCCCTGTGGCTTACAGCAATGGCAACAGCCTCGCCGGCGCATGAGCTCGCGGTGCACCTTGCCCCCTCTATTTAAGGTCACCCCCCGAGCCCCTCGCTGCTCCTTTGGCTCTCTCTCTCTCTCTCTCTCTCTCTCTCTCTCTCT
>LR738709.1:224705567-224747014 GCA_902687465.1 Secale cereale | reverse complement strand
CGTACGCCCCCCGGACCGCGTCATTCTTCCTCCCGTGCCCCCATCCACCTCCAAGGCCGAAGCCGAGCCGCCGTCCATCGCCAAAATTCACGCTGTCCCGAGCTCACCTCCCTCCCTTTCCTCCACACAGAGTCTCCCCGTGGTCCGGCGAACCTCCCCACCTCCTCGAACCGTCGCGGGGATGCTCGAACGCCGAGGGCCATGGATGGCCGACGACCTCCCCCGCCACCATCAAAGCTGCGGTCACCTCGGCCCCCTCCGGCGGCAGTGACCTGCACCAGCAGATGCGCCGCTCCGCGCTGAGCTCGCCCATAGGCAGAGTGCCGCGGGAGACGGCCGGAGGCGCTGGCTATCGCCGGACGAGCGCCGGCGTGCGCTCTGCCTCCCTTGCTTTGCCTCGAGCGGGAGGTAAAGGACGACCACCCCGCCAGCTGGCAGGGGGGGCCCGCCCGTCAGCGGCAGAGGCGACCGAGCCGGCCCACCAGTCGGGTTAAGTGGAAACGGCTTCGGGCCGATTCGCTTGCCCCGCTGGGTGGCACCTTCCCGCAGTATGCCTTCGGTGTCACCACCTCTGCCCACGCAGCCGAGCCCCTGGGCCAGCCCACGGTCTATCTGTCGCCATGTGCGCAGTATAAGGGTATAAACCCTTTTCCTTTTCCTTTTCTTTTTCTAGTCAACTTCAAAAATCTTTAAATAATTCAAATAAACTCCAAATTTGATGATTCAAATTTCTAGTAGTTTCTAAAATCATGATCTACCTGTTGGTGCAGCATGCACATTTTTATAGAGACTTTTCCTTCACAAATATTTATCAAATCTCATTTTCTATTTCTATGATAAACTTTAGAAAATCACAGAGAGCTCAAAGTTGATCCAAATGCCATGATTCAAATTCCTAGATGCTTCTATGTTCATAACTTAGTTTATGAACATTATTATTAATACTTTCTGTACCCCACGAAATTATGAGCCATTTCTTCATATTTGTCAACTTTGCAAAATCATAGGAAAATTCTTTTGAACTCCAAATCAAGTGAAACCAACTCCTAGCTGCTTCTAAAATCATTCCTTATTAGATGGGTGCCTCTGACCATTTTTCAAAATAATTCTTCTGTACACTTCTTGCAAATCCACAAATCCCCTGATTACCTCATATTGAAATGTTCAGAGATATCCATTGATCTTATCCCAATGAAACCACCTTGGTCATTTTTCATATGACCAGAGGTATCCTAGAAAAGTCCAACTCCTATTTTTAGAGCACTTTTATTTTTGCCTTGTTGTGTTGCTTATTATGATTGTTTCCATCGTTAGTTGACGAAATAAGCAGAGTACTTGGAGATGGACCAGAAGGTTAGATAACCCCAAGGACTTGGTTAAGACAGGCAAGCAACCCTTTGACCATGTTCGAGAAACATTTTTATGCATGTCTCATAGCACCTTATTATCAATGCATCGGAATCATGTAGAGGTGGTGACCACTTTGGTTGGTACCTTTGTTACTTTACTATTGAAACTTGCATCAAGCATGACCCTACCTTCTTATGAGGGTTATGTGGGTGGAAGTAGATAGATATATGCTATAGTAGTTGGCTACGCAAAATGGGTCAGGGTTATGCATGGAAAGAAACAAGTGTGGTTTCACATACTCACAAATAACCCAGTGGGTGCCACTAATACCCCTGGGAGATGATGAGGAACTAGGGCACTACTTGGTGGAGAAGTAGTGTACCGAGGCTTGATGAAGGTGTTGTTTACAGAGACGGATTAGATTTAAGATTTGTCGACTATCCCAACCAAACATGCGCAACCACTCTACCCTTATATGGGAAAGGGCATTATTGATTACCTAGGTCGATACTAGCATGGTGCCCGCATTACTAGTGACGGGGGTGACATGAGGTCACTCTCGGGACGGGGTCGTGCTTGGATAGGCGGCCATGACTGTCTTTACAAGGCACCGGACACACCGTTGGTACCCCATGTTTATGGTATGAGATGAATATGGGAGCGAGGCTCCATAATTTTTAAGATGTGAAATGTTGGGCATGGGGGTTACTACCAATCGAGTGGAATCTATGTTAGTGTCGTCTAGGGAATGATAGTGATCGGGTGCTTACCCCGGGTACTTGAGGTACCGCGGGTCATGGATGACACGGAAGTTCCCCGGATCTTGTGGGTAAAGTGTGCAACCTCTGCAGAGTGTCAAACTATTCGAATAGCCGTGTCCACGGTCAAGGACAGTTGGGTGGTGCTGCTTAGACTATGTCCTTAAGTTTCTGGAAAACAACACGGTTTGGTAAATCAGTTGACGTGATTGTGAGAAAGTCACGATGAGCTTGAGCAAGAGTTTTTCATAACTCTTTCTCGATGTTGATGTCTGTAACCTCCGGATACTTGTTGCAGCTACATGCATGCCCTTGTTATATGTTGATCATACTTGCATATGAAAAACTAGCTTTCCGCAAAACTTCCAATTTAGCAGTAGAGCCTTGCATAATTATTCTGTCATCACACTTGGGTTTCTTGCGAGTACATTCAAAGTACTCATTGGCTTGCCACTGGTTATTTTATTGGCCAGGCATGAAAGAACGGGATATGATGAAGATTTCTTGGTGATGAACATGCGAGCTAGGACGCTTCCCAGTCAGAGTGCCTGTAGGGTTAAGGAAGATGGCATGGGTCCAAGTTTTATTGAAGAATTCCGCTGCTATGATATATTCAAGACTTGACCATAATGGTCACAATTTGTGTAATACAGTATGTATGGATGTAAGACTCTTGTTATTCAGCTTCTGTGTGTTCAGTGAGCATTGATCTCTGGGATCACTGTACACGTGCATTCGGTGATCACGACTTATGAGTCGGGGTCCCCACAAGTTTAGTACATCATTTCATCCGCACATAGAAGGAGAGACCGAGAGAGTCAACCAGATTCTGGAGGACATGTAGAGAGCCTATGCGCTAGACTATGGAGCTAGTTGGGATGATAATTTACCCTACGCAGAGTTCGCGTACAACAACAGCTACGAGACTAGTCTGAAGATGGCCCCTTTCAAAGCTTTATATGGAAGGAGGTGCATAACAGCATTGTTCTGGGATGGTGTTGGACACCGAAATTTGTTTGGTCCGTATCTTATCAGAGATTCCAAAGAGAAGGTCAAGTAGATTCGTGACAGACTCAAGATAGCTCAGTCGAGACAAAAAAATTTATGCCGACAGTAAATGCAAGGAGGTAATGTACGAATTGGGAGACCGAGCATATCTTTGTGTGTCTCCACTTCAAGGAATAAAGAGGTACGGTGTTAAAGGAAAGTTAGCACCCAGGTTTATAGGCCCATAAAAAATCCTCGAATGCTTGTTTCCTAGATGGAAATGCCGGAAGGATTGTTAGGAGTTCACAATGTCTTTCATGTTTCCCAGCTGAAGAAGTGCCATGCTCAGATGGCCGATATTCTGTTGAGAGATATAGTGCCCCGAGAGGCTATATAGCTTGACAGTGATCTGACTTATGAGGAGATGCCTGTCAGGATTCTCGAGACTGTGAATAGAGTTACCCGTAGCAAGATCATCAAGTTTTGCAAGGTTTCGTGGAGCCACCAGTCCGAGGAGGAAGCCACCTCGGAACGAGAAGAAGATCTCCGTCGAGAACACCTGCACCTATTTGCTAGCCAACCCGAATCTCGAGGGCGAGATTCATCTTAAGGTGGGTAGGTTTGTAACATCCCAAATTTTCAATTTGGAATGTTTTACAATGTTAGCTAAGCATCTATGCATTTTGTTTGAATTGAGTGACATTAGGAAAATTCAGAGGCATTTGAGTTTTATTTGAATTTGGATTCAAATTAGCATTTGAAATTTATTTCACAAATCCCTCACAAATACTTTGTTTAAAAGTATGAGAGGACATAACATGACACTCCAAAAAGTCAGAAGAAATTAATGCCAAAAGTTTTTGAATTCAAATTGGAGTTTGTGTGGAATTTGCAAAAAACATGTTTTTTATAAAGTTTGGATTCTGCCTCTAAAAATTGTCCACTGTTTAGGATTTAATTTTCTGATAATTTTGATATATATATATATGTCATATATAAAATTATTTTTATTTTCGGTGTATTTTTTATGTTAATTAAAAAAAGATTAGAGAGCAATGCCCAGCCAGCCGGCCATCAGCATCGTAGCACACCCAGCTGCCGTGGCCTGCCCCAACCGCACCCGCACCTGATCTCCCTACCACTTGGTCGCCTGACCAACTCTCTTCTCTCTCTCACTGACCCACGGGGCTAGCCCTCATCTCCTTCCCCTCGCGCACGCTACGCCACACCGGAGCACGCCCATCATGCCGCCGCGCTCCGATCTTCCTGGGATCGCGATCCCGAGCCGCCCCCTACCCCAAGTAGATGGCCTATACAACCCCTACCCTCTCCTTGACATAACCCACCCTAAAACCCTAGCCCAACTCCCACCATAGCCCACACACTCGATGTTTCGATCTCGCTACAGCCGCCATCATCCGCCATATATTCCGACTCCCGTGAGCATCCTCAACATCTCCAACTCTGGCCATCGACCTAGCCCAACTACCCACACTCCATTTATATCTTTTCGTTCATCATTGTCGTTTGCAGAGAGCTACTCGAGCTCGTCCGCCTGTCGCCGGAGCACCGAGCTCCACCTCCTCTCCCTCGTCTACCCTGCCGCTCGCGAGCTCCACCAACTCCTCCCTGACGATGCCCTCGAGCCACATCACCTTCCCGAAAACTCCATCCCTACCACCGACCGCCAGAGACCCCGCCCCGCTCGCCGCCGTCATGTGTTCACCATCGACCACCATCGCTTTAAGCCCCGCCTCCCTCAACCATCCCATCTCCACTCGAGGGCCTAGATTAGATAATAGCAAAGGGGTTGGTTTATTTTAATTAAATCGGTTTTCTTTGGTTTAGTTATAATTTAGTCTAGACCGGCTTGATCAATCTTCTGTTTATATTAGTATGTACGCGATTATATTAGTTATTGTTTGAGCGCTATTTAGCTATAGATCACCGACCTGTTTAGCCCAGTAGCGCCTGTTTGTTTTTTAAGTTATTTTCGTCTTCGTTTATAAAAACAGAAAGTTTAAATTTATTAAATACAGTATCTCCTAGGGTATGCAATATTTTAAATTGATTCCTTTCGATCTAGATTGGGAATTTCTTAAAGTTTCTGTAGAAATCAATTTCCACCATGTTTAAAAAAATTAAATTTGATTTACATGAATTTTATTCAGATCACTATTTTTGCAATTTCTTGAGCTAGGATTAATAATTTTTAATGATTAATTTTGTACTCGTTTCTCATGACTTTGTTTATCAGTAGATTTAGTTCGGTGAATTTTAGATTTTATTAAAATTAGTTTATCATGAAAATAGTACTGATTTGGAAATTAGTGACTTTTGCAATATTTCTTTTACTTTAAATAGTTTTAAACTATTTTCTTTCATTGTTTTTGTTTTGTTCAGATTAGTTTCCGTAGAGTTAACAGTCGAACATTTATTTGTAGAAATACTGTTTTAGTATTTTATTTCTTTTTCTTAGTAGAAACTTGTTTTAGGCATAAAAGGAGTTTTATAATAGATTTGTATCCGATTCTTTTTGCTTAAAAATTATTTGTTGTTTTCCCATATGTTGTTTAACAAAACCCTTATTTTTGCGCTGCTAAAGAAATTTTTAGTAGTAGAATACTATTTTTATAGCTTGTTTAGTTGTAGTAAAAACCTTGCATTGAGTTTTATGAATTCTTTGGTTTTATTGGTGGTTTTCTTTGTGTGTGTTGATAATTGCGTGATAATTAGTTTTACTTGTTTTTGTAGTATTAATTGTATGATGATATACTTATTTGTGCATTGTTTGATTTGCTGGAATTACCAGAGTGCGAGGCTTGCTATCACGAGTCATTACCGTTTGAAGATCGTTAGTAAGACAAGTCTTTGATCATGAATTTTACTACCTATGTTTTATTGCGTTAGTTGATATCCTCCCCACCATGCATGCAAAAGGATAATTTATGTTATGATCTTGAGTAGTATCATGTGGTAGGTTGAAATAATCCCCCATGTTACCAATGCCCGAGACATTGGAGTTAATTGCTATGCATTCGTAGACGGGGATGGTTTAGTGATTCACATGGGATATGTGAGAGACAAGATGATGACAACGTCAAGACTTCAAGATGCTCAAGATGGACTTCAATTTCACTACTGGGTGGAGGAAGGATTGATGGGCACCCTGGCACAACCAGCGGATGGTCGGGATGCAGGGAGAAGCGCCATGACATCTTGTGGAATGCTTCACCCAGCCATGAAGAGACAGATGGATACCCCTTGACCGGAAGCTTACTTGTGTGGCCGCAAGACAATATGGGCTCTGGCTGCGTTGACCCTAGTCCTGACTTTGGGCGGACGGTGCCAGTAGATGTAGAAGAATCGTAGGGAATGGATGGGCACCAGCAGTGGCCCAGAGGAACTCTACGGAAGACCATGTTTCGTTCATCCTGTCCTCAAACACCAAGCAATACGAGGAGATAAAGGAGGGAATGATTCTTGTGGGTAAAGTGCACAAGACTCTACAGAGTGAAATCTAATCGATTAGCCGTGTCCCCGATTACGGATAACTATGCCGTCGGAATTGGAGTTATTCGGAAATATCAACATCAAACATAATTAATTAATTATTGGCTTATTAATGATTTTGGGTATGAGACATTGGTTGGCGGAACCATCTCAAAACAACCAATATTTGGTAGTAACTGCAAGCAAGTCCTTTTGTTGGAGGAAAAAAATTGGCTTTTTTGCAAAAAGTAAACTTAGAGCCCCACATCCAAATTGCATATAGTGTTAGTATTTATTTTTGTTCTCTCATCATGACTTGCCGGCATATTCGAAATGCTGACCTACACGGTTGCAACGTCTTATGTTGCAGAGGATTATTTCGACCAGGAGTGAGGCTATGTTCCACGCTCGGTGACTGCCCTTTGGAGTCGGATGGACTCACTTATCGTCTACGCTTCTGCAATAATTTTTCTCATGAGTCAGCCTTCGACCAAAATTATTATGATGTAGTAAAGAATCTATATGAGAATCGTGTAATAAATCAGGCGTGATTGAACTTTGATATTTTCACCAATGTATTGTGTGTGCCAGCATGATTTTGGGATGGTACAGATACACAGAGACTTGAAAAATTTCGGGTCAGATCGCTACACAGATGGTATTCAGAGCACACGCTAACCGTAGGACGTAACACCTAGGTTCGGAAAGGCATAGGAAGAAATTACTTTATTTTATGTTTTTATTTTTTCCTGTATTTTCTCCCCTGTTCATTTCTGACTTCCCTTCGATTAACATTCTAGATGGCCGCCGAGTTCACCCCAGTTCTACTCCCGGAGTTTTTGCTAGCCAGATGAGACGATGCCTTTCGGCAAGAAGCTGGTCCAGATCATCAAGAAGTTGTAGATTACTGTACCCTCCATCACCGAGGAGGCTACCAATGCACTTCCAATGGACACTCGCTATAGGATTGTGGTGCACATTCTAGGGAGGACTTTTAGAAGTTTCCAAGAGCCCATCGACTTCGCGTTTAACGCTCCCACTTGGATTCTCGGGAGAGACATGGCTATTCATCATGCACTTGGACATCTCCGAGAAGAGTACAGGGCTGAGCTCGACACATCAGACCTCGCCATGATTTCCCGCTTGTCATTCACGAGAAAATGGTTGGTAATTGGGATGCCCAGTCCTGCAATCAAAACAAAATGTCATAATGAATAAAACTCCCCCGGATTGTTGTTGGTATGGACGGCACTCGTGTTCAGCTAGTCGTGGAATGTGCTTGTTGGTGGAGTGGGAGAAAAACTTTACCATTCTATTTGGGAACGACCTATAATGTATTTAGTATGGAAGATATTGAGAACTCTTGATCGTTGCATTGACAATGAAAGCATATCTCTCAGAATTATATTCATCTCCATTTTAAAAAGCTTCGGGCTCAGGCACCTCTGCAAATCCCTGCTTAGCTCTGCGAAGGGCCTGTCTATTGAGTTTTATTGTTGAGTCATCATCTTCTCATTAAGGCTGTGTTCGGTTGAGAGGGATTTGAAGGGGGTTTGACAGGGATTGGAGTGGATTTAATCCCCTACAAGTCAAAACCTCCCCAAATCCCCTCCAATCCTCTTGTGGAGAGGTGTAACCGAACAAGGCCTAAAGCACCAGTTGGAGAGCACTATTTTCATTTATATCCTTTGTTTTTAATTGATGTTGAGTATGCGTGTGACTAGATCTCTTTTGCCATGCATTACAATGTCCAGTAAGTCCTTATATTCAGAGGTGCTCTGCATTTATGTTTTGCGGTCTCAGAAAGGGCTAGCGAGATACCATTATACCATATTATATCATGAATATTTTGAAAAAGTGTTGTCATCCGAGATATCTTATTATTGCTCGCTAGTTGATTATGCCATTGATATGAGTAAATGTGAGACCTAAATGTTATTGTGAGTATGGTTAGTTCATAATATTTGCTGAAAACTTGAATGTTGGCTAGACATATATGCAACAACAAGATCAAACAAAGTTTGTAGAAGTTTTTCTTTGTCACTTTCAGTTTGCCTACAGAATTGCATGAGGACAGCAAATGGGTTAAGCTTGGGGGAGTTGATACGTCTCCATCGTATCTACTTTCCAAAACTCTTTTGCCATTGTTTTGGACTCTAATTTGCATTATTTGAATGGACCTAAAGAGACTGACGTTGTTTTCAGCAAAATTGTCATGGTGTTATTTTTGTGCAGAAATCAAAGTTCTCGAATTGACCTAAAAATTTACAAAGAATTTGTGCGGAATATATAAATAATACTGACAGAAAAAGATGCCTGAGGGGGCCACCCAGGAGCCACAAGCCATGGGGGGCGCCTACCCCCCAGGGCGTGCCCCCTGGCTTGTGTGGCCCTTAGAGCTCCGGCAACCCTAACTGTAACTCCATATATACCTATTTGCGGAAAAAAACATCAGAGAGAAGGATTCATCATGTTTTACGATATGGAGCCACCGCCACCTCCTGCTCTTCATTGGGAGGGCTGACCTGGAGTCCGTTTGGGGTTCCGGGGAGTGGAATTTGTCGTCGTTGTAACCATCAACCTTTATCACCAATTTCATGATGCTCACCGCCGGAAGTGAGTAATTTCATCCTAGGCTTGCTGGACGGTGATGGGTTAGATGATATTTATCATGTATCCGAGTTAGTTTTGTTAGGGTTTGTTGCCTAGTATCCACTATGTTCTGAGATTGATGTTGCTATGACTTTGCCATGCTTAATGCTTGTCACTAGTGCCCGAGTGCCATGATTTCATATATGAACCTATTATGTTCTCATGAATATATGTATGTGTTCTTGATCCTATCTTGCAAGTTATATGCACCTATTACGTGTTATGATCCGCATACCCCAAGGTGAAAATAATTCAGATTTTTTTTCGGTGATTGCTGCAGTTTGAGGAGTTCATGTATTCACTAAGTCCTAATGCTTTATTTAGGTTCTCTATTAAAAGGAGGCCTTAGTATCTCATAGTTTACATTAGGACCCCGCTGCCACGGGAGGGTAGGACAAAAGATGTCATGCAAGTTCTTTTCCATAAGCACATATTATTGTATACGGAATACATGCCTACATTACATTGATGAATTGGAGCTAGTTCTTTGTTGCTCTAGGTTGTAACTTCTACATGATGACTATCATCCAACACAATTATCATCACCAATCCAATGCCTACGAGTTTTCCACATATTGATCTTTGCTAAGTTACTTTCAATGTTGTTGCTATTACAATCTCTACAAACTGTTACTAATACTATTGCCACTGTTACCGTTACTATTACACTACTCTGCTACCAAAAACTTTGCTGCAGATATTAAATCTTTCAGGTGTGGTTGAATTGAAAACTCAACTTCTAATACTCATGAATATTCTTTGGCTCCCCTTGTGTCGAATCAATAAATTTGGGTTAAAAAGTCTACCCTCGAAAACTGTTGCGATCCCCTATACTTGTGGGTCATCACATGTCCCATTCTGTCACTTGAATTGAGCACCGCAAGATCGAACCCATTACAAAGCACACTCCCATTGCAAGAAAAATCAATCTAGTTGGCAAAACCAAATCAATAGAATGGAGAGAAATACTAAGCTATAGTAATCATGCATAAAAGAGTTCAGAGAAAACTCAATCATATTCATGGACAATATGATCATAAACTCACAATTCATCGGATCCCAACGAACACACCACAAAAAGTCATTACATCCGATAGATCTCCAAGAACATCAAGGAGAATAATGTATTGAAGTTGAAAGAGAGAGAACACGTCATGTTGCTAATAAGTATGGACCCGTAAGTCTGTGGTAAACTACTTATACATCATCGGAAGGGTAGGAAAGTTGATGTAGAGCTCCTCTGTGATTGATTCCCCCACCGGAAGAGTACCGAAAAGGGCCTCCAGATGAGATCTCTCGACAACAGGAACTTGCGGCGGCGGAAATAGTATTCTCCATGGATCTCTGTTGGTTTCATGTGAATAGTTGGAGGACGAAGTTGAAAATTGAAAATGAAGAAATCTTCTCAAATGATGGCCTTCAGAGAATCGAGAAATTAAAAGAACTCATGAAATTCTTTAGATGGGTAAGAAAAGATTTATTGACGATCGAAACAATTAAGAGGATATCATGAAGCTACCACCACGAAACTTCAAGAGAATGGACAAAATTCAGAGGAAAACTCTTCTTTGGTCTTCAAATGTTGAGAATGACGATGAGAAATACCACCGAAATTGTTGAGATACTCTAGACGAATGAAAAGAGGAAAGGTTGAACCAACGATGAAAATAATTTGAAAGCGATCTTGGAGAAGGCCTATGACTGATGGAATCCATTCTTACATCACACTTTCGAAAGAATGAGAATAACTCCGAAAAATTAGAAGAGTCAGGTAAGATCCTGGGAAAAGACCTATGGGTTATGAGCCCACCGGAGAAAACCACTGTTGGAATGGATTGCTTGAATGAGAAATGATGCACCAGAACGATTGAAAGACTTGAATGAGGTGACAATCTTAAATTAATTGTATGTAAACACGAATCTTCTGAGATGTCTTTGGAACTCCGGAACAATTAAATGGCGAGAGGCGAACGAGCAAGGGGAAACATCTGAGCCGAGGGAAAAGAATATGAACAACACCGAATACCTCAATTGAATACACCGGAGAAGGAAAAGAGATTAAGAATGACAAACTAGACGAGAATTCACTAGTTGAAATAATTGAGGAAAGAAAGCAAAGGCTTCACAAACATAAAATGGATACACGATTCTGGACTCCTGCTCCAAGAAGAAAAGGGTCGGTGGGTGGGAAAAAGAAAGACCACTTCGGAACGGGGAAACAACGTCGGTTGGAAGGAACTCGAAGAGAAGTGCGCCGGATCAAAACGATCGGAAAACTAACTGCGTGATCTTAGAAAAATGTTTAAGGGGAAGAGGAGTAATTCAAAACACCTATGTCAAGATTCCTCACCAGAGCGACGAAGGGACTGAGGAGTAAAAATAATTCCTACTCTCCGATATAACTAGACTCCAAAATAGTTTTTCTGCTAGACTCGACAATGACCAAACTATGATCAATCAAGGAGGCTCCTATGGTCAGTCAAGGCTCTAATACCAACTTGTCATGCCCAAGATGCGATTTTATCCCAATCACGTGATAACTTCATGATTGGGGCGCAACCACATTTCGGGCGCTTAGCAAGATGGATATCATTACATCGTGCCATTAAATAAATCGATGGAGATACATACAAGTCATACAATTGCCACATGAATACAACACATCATACACAAGACATCCAACTACAGATGAACACACATGAAAAGCACAACGACATCCATCCCGCCGACTAGGAACCTATCCCATGATCGACGAAGAAGAAGTAGAAAGAACTCCAACACAAGTAAACATCGCTCTCCCGTCAATTCATCGGAAACCTGTACCTGCAACTGGTGTTGTAGTAACTGTGAGCCACGAGGACTTTGCAATCCCATAACCATGGGTATCAAGACTAGCACGGCTTAATGGGTATGGAAAGGATAAGTGGTGAGGTTGCAGTAGTGGCTAAGCATTGTATGGTGGCTAACTTACAATCTCCAAAGAAAGATGAGAAGCTACGCAAACGGTCACAAACTAGCAATGATCACTAAGTGATCTTGAACTACCTACGAGTCAAACATAACCCCACCGTGTCCTCTTCTCAAATTGAAAAGAGACGGTCACTGTTACTCATGCGGTTGGTGTCGTAGATTTGTCACGACAGATGCCCTAGTGTGAGGACTTGTCGTGAGGCTAACACAACTAGGTAGTAGCTTGAATAGGGATGATCCGAATCGAGAGACGCAAGACAAGACAAGGGTTTAGACAGCTTTGGGGCTAGGGAAACATCATCAGGTAAAATCCCTACATGTTGTTTGTGGCTAGGTCTCATTATGCTCATGAGGGAGTTGTTGTACAAGCCGGCTCCCCTTCGTTGTTTCTAGCCTCAGAGATTATTTCTTATTTCTTTCGAGGTGCCTTGCCCCTCCTTATGTAAGTTGGAGGGGTGGGTTACATATGGAGTCCTAGTAGGATTAGGTTCCTATCTTCTATTACAAGTCGGATATAAGTCCAGGTCTTGATTCCTTGTAAGGGAAATATTCATCATGCCTTTCCTCTTAAGCCGGCCCACCAGAACATAAGCCGGCCTTCCCACGAGTCGCCTTCTGGGCCGTTGAGTCTTGTCGATCGTTTGACCCGCCTGCCGGGTCTCTAATAGGTCGTTGAGGATCGGGCGGGTCTCGAGTGAGTCACCAAGTGTTAGACGGGTCTTTGGTGAGCTGCCAAGTCCGACTAGGTCATATTTCTGGCCGGGTCATACCACGTGGTATATCCCCAACATTAGCCCCCAGTTTAATTTGGATTTATCCATGTTAAACTAATCCGATTTAAGAATTCTTGTAAGCAGGCACCTGATGTCACACCCTGCATTTTGTAACATGGTTATTGCATTAATAAAGCATGAAAATTTGGACCAACAAATTTTTTTGGCATCATTTGGCTTTTATTTGGAATTAAGTTTTTCTCTCTGTAATTTTCAAGTGCTCTTTAAAGTCAACTACTCCATCCTATATACTTCATCTCCTTACCGCAAACTTCTGCCCAATGATCATACCAAGTGCATATAACAGTATAGTATAGTCATATAAAAATATTTTTGGCCAAACAGCATTTTCCAAAAAATTGGTTTTCCAAAAACCCCTGAATTGAGACTTGCACTGCAAGTACTTTATTTAGGGTGATAAAAATATTTGAAAAGGTATGATTGAATCCTATTAGGTATAGGACTCCCAAAAACCACAAAAGTATAATTTTAAAAGTTATTTTCCTATTTTATTTAAAGGCTTTTTATTAAGGCCAAAAATGGTCTTTAATAGGTAAAATTTATTTAACTATTTCAAAAATATTTTCCAAAATTCAGAGAGACTCTTAGGACATATATTGTCCATATATAGGAGTTTCAACACTTGGTCATGTTCGCAATATTGGGCAAATCCCTCAGAAACCCTTTCTGGATATTTCAAGCTTTTGATATATTTACAAAGTAAATATTCCCTAAAAATTCCACGGAAATTCTATCATGTCAGATATGACATATTTGAAGATCTTGCCAAGCCCCATGCATTGGGAAGCAAGAAAACATCATCAAAACCCCTCAAAACCATTCTGTCCATTTTTGAAGTATGAGCAACTTTACATTGCCAAACTTGTCCAAATACTCCCAAACTTGGTGCACATGCTAAAATGGTCTATTTATGCATCTAGACCAAATGGCACAAGTTTTGGAGAAGGGTAACTTGATCAGAGTACCCCAAAACCATTTCTGTTCAGATTCAAATTTGAACAACTTTACATTACCAACTTTTTACTTGTCACCTCAAATTTTGTGGACATGAACAGAACCCCAAATGATGACACTACACCAATTGGTGCATCAAGGAGGGATGATTTGCTTAACTTAAACTTGGAAAATCTATTTCTGTTGATTTCTAGGGTTTACCAAAGTTACATTGGCAAGTTTCTTCAAATGAGCCCAAACTTGGTGGAACACCCTATTTCTATATACCATTTGATCCTGTTAAGTCTCATGTCAATTGGAAATCATTTGCTTGCACAAAAACACATCAAACACCTTCTGGTAATTTTCCAAAACTATCACTTTTACCTCTTTCCTTGTTCTCCTTGAGCTCGGCTTTTTACCACAGCTTCCCCAAGTCCCCTTGCACCTCCAGTAACTCTTCCCTGGCCTCAGTTCAATGATTGAGGGGGGGGGGGGGGTAAAACCCCATTTACATCTCTGGACAGCCCTTTTCACTCTGCTCTCTCAGCACTCTCTCCTTATATAAGCCCTAGAGCCAATGGACAAGGTGGCCGTGTCGAGAGCGCGTGGATCACGGCCATGCCGGTCATATGGGCGCTCTGGAGCGCACTACAGTGTGCTCCCGCACTGTAGCCGCGTCCTGCCCGAGGCACCCGACCACCAAGGGCGTCGGGATGGAGTCTCCCGAGGCTGCCTCGACGTCCACAACACGGTAGCTGGACGGGCCCCTCCTCCTTCTCCCTCCTCTCGCCCCAGCTCGCACGCGCACCGGCCACCCGAGAGCTCCAATGAGCAAGCTCACACGCGCGGTGCCCCTGGCCTCCCCCTGCTCTCTCACTTCTCTCCCCTAGCTCTGGACCGCATCCAGGAACACCCCAGACACGGCGCCAGCTCCTCCCGATCCCTATGGCAATGAGCAGGAGCTTGCCGGCGCACGGGTCCACGGCACCCCGCCATTCGCCTATAAAAGGGACGCCCCGCGCCTTCCTCTCCTCACCACTCACTCTCTCACTACCTAAATCACCCCCGACACCACTCACTCCTCTCCAGACGAGCCCGAGCTCAAGATCGAGCTCGAGCTCCGCCGCCTCGGGTCGCCGTTGACCTTAGGGTACATGCCCTCTCCGCCGCTCCTCTTCCTCGATCTGGAACCGCCGCGGCTCACTGACCATTTCCCCCTTCCTCCCCGCTTCTTTTGTAGCCGGAAACGGCCGGAACCATCGAAGCCTGAAGCCCCTCCGCCGCGTGACCTTGTTGCCAGAGAACCAGGCCATGCCGGTGACTGCAACCACCTCCACCCGAACGGCGACTCGACGCTGAGTCCAGCCGTGCCCTCGCCCGACCTCGCCGTGCCCTGCATCGTTGCCGGTGAGCTCGCCGGCCCTCTACCGCAGGGTTAGGGATGACAGGCGGGCCCCGCCTGTCAGCCTCTCCTCTCCCTCGTCTCTCTCTCTCGTTGACGCCTGGGCCCCGCCCGTCAGGTTTAAAACCTGGCGCGCGCGCGTAGGCACCAATGCGCTGGGCCGCCTCTCTGGCTGGGCCTGCTGCGCTGCGGCTATTCTAGCCCAGCGGGCAGAGAACCCTTTTTCCTTTTTCTTTTTCTGTCAATCTTGCAAAAATTCCTCTGGTCTAAATATTAATCCAAATGAAATAATTCCAACTCCTAAAATCTTGTAATATTCCATCCTATTTAATGATATAACTTTCACACATATTCATGAACCTTTTATGTACTGTTCAAATTTAAATTTAAATTTGAACACTAAAACCTCTGTTCAAAAAATCCATCTACCACATTCTGTCACTCCAAATCCCAAACTAAGAATTTTTGCCATCTTAGTTTTCCCTCTAGTATTTTATAAAAATAAGTTGAAATTTTTCTGAGCACTTTGATTTTTCTGTTTTTATTATTATCTTATTTTCCCGTTATTTTATTGCGACGATTAGATACCGTGTTTGACGAAGTTGCTGAAGAAGAAGGAGGGGAAGGATTTGAAGACTTTGAAGACCAAGCCAATCCAGGCAAGCAGCCCTTTGACCATGATACCCCTCTTGTTCATCGGTACCCTTTTTCCGATTGCATGATGATAAAAAGTGACGGTGGTAAACTTGTTGGGAGCCACCACATGGTGCATACCCCTACTCATAATCTTTACCATGAGCATAGATGCAATGACAAAGGATTAGTTGTTGATACATGATGTTGCATTTGTACCATGGACCCTTCGTGGTTGCATCCTTTCGAAAACCCCATCGGGTGCCCCTAATGCCCGAGGGTGATGTTGAGTTAAGGTCACCACTTGAGGAAGAAGTGGTGTACCACAGAAAGTCCTCGTGTGTGGGTAAAATAATGGATTAGATTTATGTGTGATTACCGTCCCAACCAAACATGTGCAACCACTCTACCCCTTATGGGACGGGGCATTGTTGATTACTTAGGCTGATACTAGCATGGTGCCCACGTCACTAGTGACGGGGGAGACTTGAGGTCACTCCCGGGACGGGGTCGTTCTTGGATAGGCGATCATGACTGTTTTTACAGGGCACCGGACACACCGTTGGTCCCTTCGTGTACGCGTGACAATGTGAAAGGGCAAAGTCCCATGATATTTTATTTGTACAAGAGGGCTGTGCACCAACGAGTGGACCCTATGTTAGTGTCGTCTAGGGAAAGGTAATGACCGGGTGCTTCCCCCGAGTACTTGAGGTACCGCGGGATCGTTGGTGACACGAAAGCTTCCCGGATCTTGTGGGTAAAGTGCGCAACCTTTGCAGAGTGTAAAACTATTCGAATAGCCGTGTCCACAGTCATGGACAGTTGGGAGGTGCTACTTAAACTATGTCCAGAATTTTACAATCTTGGGGAAAGTGTGTGTGCGTGTTAAGTCAAGGTGGTGACTTGACTCGTTGAAAGAACCAGAAATGAAATGAACTCTATTTATGTTGATATCTGTAACCTGTCCTCGAGGTTACCCAAGTACATTGATGCATGTTTCATAAATGGTAGAATATCTTATCTAGCTTGTAGCTAGGTTGCTTATTGTTGTACAACTTGCATTGTTACCTTGAACAAAATCATGGGTTGCTTGCGAGTACATTCAAAGTAATCATTGTCTTGCCACTGGTTATTTAATTGGCCAGGCATGGAGGAGCAGGAATTTGAAGAAGAAATCTATGGAGATGTACATGCGAACTATGATGCTTTCCCAGTCAGAATGCCTGTAGGGTTAAGGCAAATGGCATGGGTTCTACTTATCTACGAAGACTTCCGCTATTCGAGTTTATTTGATATTCAGCCCATGAGGCTTTATCTATGTAAGACTTGGCCATGATGGTCATAATTTGTGTAAGACGGTATGTATGGATGTAAGACTCTTGTTATTCAGCTTCTGTGTGTTCAGTGAGCATTGATCTCTGGGATCACTGTACACGTGCATTCGGTGATCTCGACTCTTAAGTCGGGGTCCCCACAGAGCTGGTATCAGAGCTATCCTGACTGTAGGAAGCCTTAGTTAGCATGGGCGTTAGTTAGGATGAGACCCTTTTCATAAACCTTCTAAACCTCTCTTCTTTTCTAAACCTTACCAAACATGAGATATCATCAGCTTATTAACCTCTCCCATTCAACCTTTGTAGATGGCCGCCGTACCTGAAGAGCTCCTGACCACTGGGTTCCCCTTCCTTCTCCAGGAAAGCCTCCAGGAGTGCCAGTTCCAGCGAGCACCCATCCTCACCTAAAATGAGCATTGGGTTAGCGACACTGAGGTGGAGTACCATGTGGAAGTAATCGCGAAGGCAAACGATCCTCCCACAAGTTGGTTCTTCGAGGGACCCCAGATGGCAACACTACCCCTCGCTGTCGAGGCAGCTGCACTCAAGGCACTAACCCGCCTCCAAGAACTTCTTCCGGAGATGGCAACCAAGATGACAACCCGCTTCTTGCCTTACCGGAAGGAAGGTGAAGATGAAAGCAGCGCGCAAGCCCCTCCACTGAAGGAAGGACTTCCACTTCGATTCCAGACCTACTTCAGCCTATGTGCTGATAGATTGGCACAAGATTTGGCCTCGGAATCGATGAAGCTCCGAGAAGACCTCCACAAGACCAAGGCACTTCTTCGATGAGCACAAGAGAAGACGGATAGGATCAAGAAGGAAGGTGCGCCTCCCGGGCAACCCACTATCACGTATCGAGGCAGAAGGCCCTCAGGAGATGTATCTTCCAAGGATGAAGAACCACCCCAGCGACGTTGTATGACGGCAAGGGAATATCGCAAGCTTTTCCCTGCACCACCGATAAAACACCGCCGTGTCCAACTCCTCCACTCCCCCACACCCTCAAGTGATAGGGGGCCCAGACAGATGAAGACAAGGAGGAAGACCCAGAAGAGCCAGAATACGCGACCGAGCATTCCGCCGCTTAGGCATCATTCACAACCCGGATATGCCAGCTCGTGACCTCTACAGTAGGATAGGTCGTGTAACCCCTATGCGAAGTCGAGTCCTTGTATGGTTCATATGAAGCCATCTAGTGTTTGCTTTTGTTGTGTTTGGATGTACGTCGTATCTTCCCTTCGGGAATGTGTAAACGACTACATCACCCATTTGGAATTTTAATGAATGTGTTTGGCCCTTTTTGGCCCTTGCATGAAAATAAATAGTGTCACACCCACCCCCTTACTAGGCACCCATCTTTATTGCTTTCCCTCTTCATTCCAAATCATGAGACCTTTACCGCTCCAATAGGATGCCTGTTGTAACTCGTACTGGTACCTCTACCCAGCAGCCCGAAGCCGGAGCATCCTCCCAAGCAGAGGCCGGCCAAGACGAAACCCATGACCAAGCTCCACCACCACCTCCCCCGATCATGGACATGGCTCAGCTTCTCGAAGCCTTCCGAGAGGAACACCAAGCCAACACCGCAGCCCTGCAGATGATTGCTCAAGTTGTCACCAACAACCGCCAGCCGGCGGGGAATGGCAATGGACGTTCCACATTGATGGAGTTCAAGAAGCATGCACTGCCAACCTTCATCGAGACTGCTGAACCCCTGGATGCAGATGACTCGGTCCGCACCATTGAGGACTTGCTGGAATTAGTCGGTTGCACCGAAGACCGCGAGAAGGTGCCTTATGCTGCCCACTGCCTCGGGGGGACTGCTAGAGCTTGGTGGGATGGATTCAAGGTCATGCATGCTGGGCAAGATGTCACTTGGAATAACTTCAAGGCAGAATTCCGCAAGGCCCATATTCCTTCCGGAATAATGGCTATCAAGAAGCGTGAGTTTCGAGCCTTGAAGCAAGGAAGTGGCACTGTCAAGGAGTACATGCAGAAGTTCAGTGTTCTGTCAAGGTATGCCCCTGAAGATGTCAGCACGGATGCTGCAAAAAGGGAGCGCTTCATGGAAGGCCTCAACTAGACTCTGCAGTACTCGCTTGTCGTGTGTGACTGCGCAACCTTTCCTGACCTGGTGAACAAAGCACTCATGCTTGAAGACAAGCGGCGTGCTCTAGAAGACACTCGCAAGCGCAAGATGACCAGCAAGGGAAGTTCCAGCAACCAGAAGCCTCGCCCGTGGCAGCCAGCCTCGGTCAAGCCAACCTATCAGCAGCCAAGAGCTCCTGCACCTCGCACCAACTATCAGCCTCAGCAGTATGCCAACCCAAGGCCACCATTCAACCCCAACAACAGTGGTGGCAACAAGATCAACAACCCAAACCAAGTCACTTGCTTTGGATGTGGTCAGTCAGGACACATCTCAAGGGTGTGCCCTAACAAGAAGCCCGATGCCCCGTGCCCCAATGCGCAGAACCCAGGGCAAGGCCGCGGGATGCCGCCAAGGAACCAAGCTCCTCGGAACCCGCCCAACCATCGGAAGGGGCATGTGAATCACGTCACTACTGAAGAAGCCCAGGAAGACCCGGACATTGTGCTGGGTACGTTCCTTGTCAAATCAGCACCTGCAATTGTCTTGTTTGATTCTGGAGCCACGCATTCATTTGTCACTCAAAGATTTGCATTAAAAAGTGGCATGACCCCTACACCCCTGAATAACCCCATGGTGGTACAAACCCCCGGAGCAGAGATGAGAGCCAAGATAGGTTGTAAGGGAGTCAGTATCGTCATTAACGGGGTAGATTTCTTAGCAGACCTTATCATCCAGAGATCACAAGGCTTGGATGTGATCCTAGGCTTCAATTGGCTCAGGAAGCACCAAGGCTTATTAGAACGTGCCAATCGGACTGTCACCGTGACCAATGACCAAGGAGTCGAGGTTAAGTTTGCCTCCAACACCTCTTCTCCTCAAACCATTCAAGTCAACTATCTGTTTGAAGTTGAACTGGAGCAAGTGCCGGTAGTATGCGAGTTCCCCGATGTCTTTCCAGATGAGCTACCGGGAATGCCCCCTGACCGTGACATTGAGTTCATCATCGAGCTCATGCCCGGGGCAGGACCCATCTATAAGAAGCCTTATAGAATGGGGACAGAAGAGTTAACGGAGTTGAAGAAGCAACTGGAAGAGCAGTTGAGGAAGGGATTTATCCGCCCAAGTGCCTCCCCTTGGGGATCACCTGTTCTGTTTGTGGCAAAAAGGGATGGTACCATCCGCTTATGCATTGACTACCGTTCCTCAATGAAGTTACAATCAAGAACAAGTATCCACTTCCCAAGATTGAAGATCTGTTTGATCAACTCAGCGGAGCCAAGGTGTTCTCCAAGATCGACCTCAGATCTGGGTACTACCAGCTGAAGATCAGACCCCAAGATATTCCAAAGATGGCATTTGTAACAAGATATGGCATGTATGAGTGCACGGTCATGTCCTTTGGATTAACCAATGCCCCAACTTACTTCATGTATCTCATGAATAAAGTCTTCATGGAATATTTGGACAAGTTTGTTGTCGTGTTCATTGATGACATTCTTGTCTTCTCGAAGACGGAGGAAAAGCACGAGCAACATTTGAGGATGGTCCTAGACAAGCTTTGAGAGCACCAACTATATGCCAAATTCAGCAAATGTGAGTTTTGGCAGCATAAAGTTGGATTCTTAGGTCATGTCTTGACCGAGGAAGGATTGTCAGTTGATCCCGCGAAGATCGAAGCTGTGACCCAATGGCAATCCCCAACGACCGTCAAGGAAGTCAGAAGCTTCCTCGGACTTGCGGGCTACTACCGCAAATTCGTGGAAGGATTCTCTAGCATTGCCCGGCCAATGACTCAGCTCCTGAAGAAGGACAAGAAGTTCGAATGGACGCAAAAATGCGAAGGAAGCTTCCAAGAGCTCAAGAAGAGATTGACCACCGCCCCAGTTCTGGCAACACCTGATATTCACAAAGAGTTCGTGATATATTGTGATGCCTCTCGAACCGGATTGGGAAGCGTTCTGATGCAAGAAGGATGAGTCATAGCTTACCTCTCAAGGCATCTACAACCTCATGAAGAAAACTACGCTACTCACGATCTTGAGTTAGCAGCAGTGGTTCATGCCTTAAAGACATGGCGGCATTACCTCCTAGGGAAACGGTGTGAGATATACACAGACCACAAAAGTTTGAAGTATATTTTCACCCAGAAGGAATTGAACATGAGGCAACGAAGATGGTTGGAACTAATCAAGGATTATGACCTCAGTGTTCAATATCACCCCGGGAAAGCTAACGTGGTAGCCGATGCCTTAAGCAGAAAGGCTTGCTCCCTGAATGCCATAATTTAAAGAAGGCAGCCAGCCCTGTTTGAAGAGCTGGAACAATTCAGTTTGGAATTGGTCACCCATGGATTTCTAGACCATCTAGAAGCCAAACCAACCCCGATGGACGAAGTCAAGAAAGCACAAGGTGGGCACGCAAGCATTGAAGGCATCAAGAAGAAGATGAAGCTAGGCAAAGCCCCAGGATTCTCCGAGGACGAGCACGGGATTGTTTGGTACAAATGCCGCATCTGCGTACCAAACAAGATGGAGCTGAAGAATTTGATAATTTTATCTTGCAAGAAGCCCATGACACTCCGTATTCCATCCACCCCGGAGGAACCAAGATGTACCAAGACTTGAAGGAAAGATTTTGGTGGCACGGGATGAAAAGAGAGATTGCAACCTATATTGCAAAGTGTGATGTGTGCCAAAGGGTCAAGGCTGAATATCAGCGACCCGCTTGTCTGGGAAGCTGACCCACGAACACCTATGGGACCGGCAGACTGAGTCCCTTTCGGTTCGGCGGGGCGGAGATCGCACGAAGAGCAGATCGAGGCGAAACACATGAGCAGTTTACCTAGGTTCGGGCCGCACGGATGCGTAAAACCCTACTCCTGCTTTTTGGTTTGTATTGAGTTCTTGCTCGGGAGTGCTGAGTGCTACAGTACACGCCAGCTGCTAACGAGACCGATCGTGAGTGTTCTCTTTTTCTCCCCCCTCTATGTTGCGCATGGGCCTCCTTTTATATGCTCAAGGGGTCACCGACAGGTGGCAACGTAGACAAGGGTAAAAATGGAAAGGTGTTGTGGTTGGTACAACTACCTGTACAGTGTATCATACCTAACCCTGACGTCAGGGGACAAAGGCATTGAATGCCCGTCTACGTCGCCCGAATAGTGCAAAAAGGACCGTCATGGACGCCACCGCTCGCCACGACGGCAATCTTGTCAGCACCGCTTGCCACCGCGCACCGCTGGCTGCATAGCCTCCCGCCACGTACGCCTGGAAGGGTCCCAGAGCGACACGTTGGTGGATGTGCTGGAGCGCGGGTACAGAGTGGTAGCTTGCCGCGGCAAGCACCTTGCCGCGGTCGTTGTCTTGTCGCGTCCGGGAGCTTGCCACTCACCGGGCCTTGCCGGGACGCGTGGCGTGTCGCGGCAAGTTCCTTGAGATGCCTTGGTTGGCCTTCCCGGCAAGCTCCTCTTGCCGGGGTCTTGTCTCCTTGGCTTGAATACTTTGTTCTTGAATGGCTCCAAAGGAACCACGGAGGACCTTGGCGGTCACCTGGTAAGCCTTGCCGCGGGATGCTGCGACTGCCCATGCACAAGTTCGGGATACTAGGGTACCCCTACTCTAGTACACCGACAGGAGCCCCCGGGCCTGGGCCATACACGGTGCCGAGCGCTGTTGGGCCAGGCCCAAAACAGGGCACAGGCACGCGCGGCCTGGGTTACGCCGTATCTCACTCCGTATCCCCACCGCGCCCTCCCCAAACGGCACGTGTTGATTGCGGCGTCGTGGGTGGTTTCTTTATTCGGAAAGGCGGAACGTCCGCCCCCTCCCTCCTTATAAGCAGGGGAAGCACGGGTAGTTCGCTCATTCGCCAGTTGCTATCCCAACCTCGAAAACCTCCGCCGCTCCCCTTCTTCCCAAAGCTGAAAGAGAGCAGCGCTCCGCCCCCATCGCCACCAGCACCACCAACGCCGTCGACCTCCCTCACCACTTCCGCCATGGCTCCGAAAGCCGAGAAGGGGAAGGTCGTGAAGTCGGCCGAGGTGCAGCGGCTCGCGGCGCAGCAAAAGGAGCGGGCGCATCCGCGCACGAAGGTACTTCCAGCCGTCGCTTGGAAAATGGCTCCAAACGGATATCCCTTCTTCGCCTTGTTCTTCTACTGCGGGCTCTGCCCGCCTTTCTCTGAGTTTTTCTGCGATATTATGAACACCTACGGGTTCCGCCTCCTTGACTTCACCCCCAATGCTGTTCTGCCATGGCAGTTTTCGCACATCTCTGCGAAAACTTTGTCGGAGTCTATCCAAATGTAGCCCTTTTTCGCCACTTCTTTATGCCCCGAGTTGAGAGAGGAGAGCCTTTATCCGGCGGAATCGCCTGGATCTCAAGGGCCAGCAAGAAGGACGCTTATCTAGAGGGAGAGTTCCGCAGGAACTGGGAGGAATGGAGAGCAGACTGGTGTTGGATTGTCGAGGAGAACCGCAGCCGTTTACCGCCCGGCGCCAAGCCCCAGTAGCGCGCGGCAGCGATTGGAGCAACGTGGCCCCGGAAGATGACAGGCTGAAGATTGCCGTCACCCGGATCCAACGCCTCAGGCTTGCCAGGATCACTGTAGGCGCAGTTGGCGCATATTTTCTTCACCGCCGCAACGCCACACTGCAGGAGAGGAGGAGACCCGCCTCGGAGTTCAAGAACGCGGCGGATATCATGAGGCTGTGTCCGGGCCTCAACTTCAACTTCACTGTTCCGGAACTTAACGCGATGCTCCAGGAGCTGTTCAAGTACGACCCTCAACATTCCGAAGTGTTCAGGTTGCCGAAGGACGTCGTTCCGCTGTGCAACAACTCCTCGCTCGACCGCATCCGTGCAATGATGCCGCTGTGCGACTCACATGGAATTGTCCCAACTTGGCAAGAGCCTGAAGACGTCGTCGTGCAGGAGTTCTTCGACGGCTTGGTAGAAAAGCCGGTCCGCTCCGACGAAAAGAAAAGCCTCACCCGCGACACCACCGACGCGGAGATGAAATGCATCGCCACTAGGTTGGAAGAGGCGTCGGCAGCCGCAGCCACGGGCGAGTTAGGATTCACCGTGGAGGAGGCAGAGGCAGCATAGGCGGCAAGCCTTGCCGAGCGAGAGGGGCTTGCCGGTGAGGAGGTGCTTGCCGGGCATGACGTCGAGTTGAGCGAGCCCGCCGAGGATACGAGCGGTTCGTTGGAGATCGACTCCTCTTCCTCCTCATCTTCGGGCAGCTCGCCGCAAGCAGAGCCCCCGGCTCCACCAAGAAGGCGTCTCCGCAAGGCCGGGGACGTAGCGGAGCGGCAGACGAGTCGACAGCCGCCGCGCCGCGTGACATGCTCCACCGCGGCAAGTACTGTTACCGCGGGAGCACCTCACGCTGCTGCGGCAACTGGAGCAGGGTCTTCCCGGACCACCGCTTCTGCTCCTGCCGCTTCTCACACCGCGGCGGCAGCCGAAGCGGGGTCGTCTCGGACCACCGCCACTGTTCCCGCCAAGCGGCCAAGGGAACCTACTCCTCCGCCTCCTCGCGCCGGACGCGAGCCGGACTTCGACTTCTCCGCACTCAGCTCCGACGAGGAAGAAAAAGAGTAAGACTCCTCGCTGTACTTATAGTTCTTCAATTCTTGCTGTTTTGTCTTGTATCTCATTTGCTTTACTCTGGCCCAGAGAGCAGCGAAGAGAGCCAAGGTCCCGGCGAGGAGAGAGGTGATTATCGTCGAGGACGAACCCACCGCGACAGCAGAGGATGCGCCCGAGATCACCTTGCCAGACCCGGCAACTATTCTCCAGAGCAGCCCCCAGCGCAGCCACCAGCGTAAGTATATGGTTCGGTTTCCGCTGTTAGGCACGCATGGATGCTCTTTCTTTGCTGACATCTGTTTGTTGGTTTGTGTAGGAGCAGAGCAGCCCCACCAGGAGCGTCCGGAGACCGCCCCCGACATGCCATCTGCTTCAACTACGCCGCCAAGGGAGAGTTCTCCGGCAAGGGACTCTCCGGCAAGGGGGAGTTCTCCGCCAAGGGAGAGTTCTCCGGCAACTGAGAGTTCTCTGGCAAGGGAGAGCTCTCCGGCAAGGGAGAAGCCTCCGGCAAGGGACAGCACCAGCGGCCCCCCGGCGGCGGAGACCACGACTGTAGAACCCGGTACAGGTAATCCTCTTGCTTCAAAACTTCCCTTGGGTTCTTCTTCTTTTGATCTTCTTTTTGGATATTCGCTTGACTTTTCTCTCTTTTCCGGTCGTCAGACCCATCTGCTGCAGAGCCGATAGAGACCGAGGTTGTTGACAAGGAGAACACCACCGAGGCCGCCGACGACGCCGCTGCCACCGAAGAAGCAGCTGGCGCTGATGATCCCGCCGGCGAAGAGGCCGCCAAAGTTGCCGCCGCAGCAGCTGGCGAGGGGTCTGGCGATCGCAATGACGGCCCTGCGGCCGCAGGAGCGCCAGGCGCTACGCCGACCGCCGACCCTTCCGCCGCTGCCGCCGCGTCAGGCTCCGAAGAGCCCCAGCCAGGCGTCTACTTGAAGGCCGGCGATGGCGTCTTCATCAACCTCCCCTGGGCGTCAAGCTCCAGGGCGCCGGTCGAAGGAGAGAGCTTTGATGGAGAGGTGCTCGCCTCCGCTGGGCTGACGCTAGTTGATGCGCCGAGCAGCAGCAGCGGCGAGCCTGAGGAGGAGCGGCTGCTGCGGAAGCTGGTGTTGCTCTACCGCGCTCGGCATGCCAAGCTGGAGTCCCGTGAGGCGCTTGTCGCGAAGGTGGGAGCGGACATCGAGAATCGCACGGAGGAGCTCCGGGGTCTTAACCAGGAAGCTCTCCGGTCCCTGGCAGAGGAGCGGGAGCAACTTGCCGAGGAGCAGAAGGCCTTCTTCCTCGAGAAGGCTGAAGTTGAAGAGCAACAGCGGCTTGCCGCTGAGAAGTTGTCTGCGCAGGAGGGTGAGCTGGCGCAGTGGAAGGTCAACCTTGACAGCCACGAGGAGGAGCTTGCCGCGCGCGAGCAATCATTCGGCGGAGCCCTCAAGCAAGCAGAGGATGCTGCCGCAGCTGCCGAGGCCGCCAAGAAGGAGCTGGAGACGAAGGTGGCGCGGCTGGAGGCTGATCTCAAGGCGAGCGGTGAGGAGCTTGCCGCGCTCAAGCGTGAGCGGGAGAAGGACGCCCACAGCAACTCAGAGCTGCAGGTCCGTCTCGCTGAGAAGGGCAAGGAACTTAGCGCCGCCAAGGACTCCAACGCAGATCTTGAGTTAAAGCTGACCACTTTGACCAAGACGTTGGACGGTGCCAGGGAGCGGGATGTGGCCTTGAAGGAGGAGATCAAGGCCGATAAGGCGCTGCTGGCGTGTGCTGCTGCCGCCCAGAACACTTTTAGAGAGAATGTGGAGCACTGGACGGAGGGTCTCGTGAATGCTGCCGCAGACATTGACAGGGAGCTGGTGCAGCTGGGGATGGAGGATCTCGGGTATCCCTCCGATGAGAACCTCCAACCCAGCGCTAAGCTCACCTTGTTTTTCAAAGGCGTGGCGACGGCCCTCCAGCGACTCTGGGAGAAGATCCAAAGCAGCTGGCCGACGAGTCGCGCAAGATCTGCGCGGGAGCTCTTCAAAAGGTGTTGGTGAAGGTGGCCTTCCGCAACCCGGGCCTCAACCTCACCAACGTCCTCAAGACCCTGCCGCTGGATGCTGATCTGGAAGCGCTCAAGGCCCTTGTCGCACCCATTGTGGACAAGGTGAGTGGGATCAAGAGGGTTGAGGGCGATCGCATAGACTAGGCCGCCCGTTTTCTTCTTTTCTTGTCGCTGCTGGTCATGTTATGAAAACAATCTATTAGAGCCGCGACAAGCTACTTTGTAATATAACTCTATTTTGGGTAATGATTGCAATGTTACTTCCTTTACTTGATTCCTTCCTTTGTATGTTTTTGCCCTACGCTTTTAGGGAACTTGCCGGCGCAGGCACCTTAGCCGCGAGCGCTGAGTGCGGGATGTCAGCAGCCTGCTGGCGGTGCCGCTACCGACAAGAAACCTTGTCGCAACTAGTCGCAGCTCACTTAAGTTGTTGAGCGGACTCGAAACAAAGTAAGGGCGCAACTAGCTATGAGTTGGTTCCTTCGCGCACAGGTTTTCCATACAAAGCACGATCGTTCAAGGAAGATAACTTAAATTTTTTTTAAATCTGATTGCTCAAGCTTTGGCAACTTAGCTTTTATGTTGTTTGCTTCCCGGCAAGGCGATACTTTCTTGAACGACGCCTGGTCCATACCATTATCTTCTCCTTTCCCCCCCGGCAAACTTGTGGGCGAGGGAACCTTCCTTTCCTTGAGAAAAAGAAAGAAGAGAAAATAAAAGATATGGAGCCTTACGGCTCGTTATTGCTTACCGGGGGTAGGTGCTGCACAAAGTGTCAGATAACACATGCAAAAAATAAAAAGCATGAAATTGACAAGATGTGCGGAGCACATGACCTTTACTTATGCATAGGGTCTACGCCTGGCTTTGTACGAAGGATTACATGCAACAGCGGCAAGACTTGTACAAAAGGTGGTTGCCGGAACAGGTTCCGGCAACCGCGCCTTACGGGTAAAACTTACGAAGATGCTCAATGTTCCAGGAGTTGCTCACCGGAATGCCATCTTCGGTCTCAAGGCAGATAGCGCCGGGCCTAGTGACTCGTTTCACCTGGTAAGGGCTTTTCCACTTTAGCGTCAACTTGTTGGAATTCTTGGCGGACTGAACACGCCGAAGAACAAGGTCGCTTTCCTCGAGACTTGTGGCGTTAACTTTGCGGCTATGGTAGCGGCGCAAAGCTTGCTGGTAGCGAGCAGCTCGTACAACAGCCTGAAGACGGTCTTCCTCAAGGAGCAGCGCGTCATCTTATCGTAGCTGCTCTTGCTCAAGCTCATCACAAGCGAGCACTCGAGGTGACCCGTATACGAGTTCCGTGGGGAGAACTGCCTCTGCTCCATAGACTAGAGCGAAAGGTGTCTGGCCAGTGGCTCGATTTGGCGTCGTCCTGATCGACCAAAGAACCACCGGCAGCTCCTCAATCCAGTTTATTCCGCACTTGCGCAGCCTGTCGAAAGTCCTGGTCTTGAGCCCACCTAGCACTTCAGCATTTGCTCTCTCCGCTTGACCGTTGCTTCTCGGGTGAGCAACAGAAGTGAAGCAGACCTTGGCGCCAAGATCTTGGACGTACTGCATGAAGGTGCGGCTCGTGAATTGCGTACCATTGTCGGTGATGATCTTCTTAGGGATCTCGAAGCGGCAAACAATCGACCTGAAGAACTTGACTGCTGACTGTGCTGTCACCTTCCTCACTGCTTCCACTTCCGGCCACTTTGTGAACTTGTCGATTGCAACGTACAAGTACTCAAACCCCCGACTGCTCGGGGAAAGGGGCCGAGGATGTCGATCCCACAGACCGAAAATGGCCAGGATAAAGGGATCGTCTGGAGAGCTTGAGCTGGCTAGTGTATCTGCTTGGAATGGAACTGGCACGCTTCACACTTGGTTACTTGTGCAGTTGCATCCTGGAGGGCTGTCGGCCAAAAGAAACCTTGCCGGAATGCTTTGCCGGCAAGTGCTCTTGCGCCAATGTGGTGACCACATATGCCTCCATGTATCTCTGGCAACAGCTTTTATCCGCCTTCCCGGTGAATACACTTCAATTTCACACCGTTGAGTCTTCTTCTGTACAGTGTGTTGTCGACAAACTGGTACATACTTGACTGCCGGGCTACTCTTTCCGCTTCTTCTTGCTCTTCGGGAAGTTCTCATGTCTGAAGGAAACGGACAATCTGATGTGCCCATGCTGGAGCTTGCGGCTCGACAACAAGGACTAAAGGCACATCTGCTGCTGCGGGAACATCCGCTTCTACGGCGAGAACCTGCGGCTCAGCCGGAGCTTGACGTTCCCTAGCAAGCTTGCCGGAGCAAAACTTGTCGGGAGCATCTGCTTCAACGGAACAAACCCTAGGGATTGCCGGAGCAGACTGCTCCTCAGCACTCTTGGTGTTGATCTTGGGGACCTTCTTGGCGGCGGCTTCGGGAAGCTCTGCCGGAAAATAGTCACCAGAAATCAACTTCCTCTTCTTGCTCTGTCCAGTTGATGGTGTTACAGACGGTTGAGTCAGCTTGAGCACAAAGATCCCTGGTTCCACAGGTAACTTAAGTGCGGCGCACTTCGACAGGCCATCGGCGATGTCGTTCTGAGCTCTTGGAACATGCTCCATCTGTAGGCCGTCAAAGTGCTCTTCTATCTTTCTCACTTCATCAACGTAGGCTCCCAACAACGGACTCTGATAACTCTTGTTCACTTGGCGGACGACGAGCTGCGAGTCACCCCTAACAACGAGCTTCTTGATCCCAAGGTCTGCCGCGATCCTGAGACCGGCAAGCAAACCTTCATACTCTGCGCTATTGTTTGTTTCTTGCTCCTTGGGAAAGTGCATCTGGACTACGTACTTGAGGTGCTCTCCGGTGGGTGTAACAAGCAGCATGCCAGCACCGGCGCCTTACAGTGAGAAGGCACCATCAAAGTACATCAGCCACTCTTTGCTTGCTTCCATGACGGGGATGCTCGTTTCTGGAATTTCTTCATCTGGTGTTGGTGTCCACTTTGCTATGAATTCTGCCAATGCTCTGCTTTGGATAGTTGAAGTACTCTCAAACTTGAGGCCAAAGCTTGACAGTTCCAGTGCCCACTCAACAATCCTGCCTGTTGCTTCTAGATTCTGCAGTATCCTCTTCAGCGGAAAACGAGTGACAACTGTGATCTCATGTGCTTGGAAGTAATGGCGCAGCTTTCTCGAGGCCATGAGAAGGCCGAAAAGCAATTTCTGCACACCAGAGTACCTTGACCTAGCCCCCTGCAGAAGGGACCTGACAAAGTAAACTGGGCGCTGCACCATTCTCTTATGTATCTTCTCCCACGCCTGCGCAGATCCATCTTTGTCGGGACCAGAGCTTGTCGGGGAAGCCCCCTGCTTGTCGCTAGATGCGTCTGCCGTGGTTGCTGGCTCATCATCTGCCTCCCTCTCCGCTACTAACGCAGCACTAACCACTTGATTTGTTGCCGCTATATACAGCAGCAACCTCTCTTGTGGCTTAGGTGCGACAAGTATTGGAGTGGAGGACAGGTATCTCTTCAAGTCTTGCAGCGCAGCCTCCGCTTCCGGAGTCCATTTCATTGGACCTGCCTTTTTCAGTATTTTGAAAAACGGCAAGGCGCGCTCAGCAGACTTAGAGATAAACCTGCTGAGAGCAGCCACGCAACCGGCAAGTCTTCGTACATCCTTGACGCGCTTTGGTGCCTCAATCTGCTCAATGGCCTTGATCTTGTCTGGATTGGCTTCAATTCCCCGCTGAGACACGAAGAACCCGAGAAGCTTGCCGGAAGGGACTCCAAACACACACTTCTCGGGGTTGAGCTTGAGGCTGATCTTGCGCAGATTTGCAAAGGTCTCGTGTAAATCTTGAATCAGAGTGCCCTGTCCTTGCTCTTGACCACTATGTCATCCATGTAGGCTTCCACATTTCTGTGTATTTGTGGCTCAAAAGCGACATGGACTACCCTTGCAAATGTGGAACCAGCATTCTTTAAACCGAAAGGCATCCGTATGAAACAGTACGTGCCACATGGAGTGATGAATGCGGTCTTTTCCTCATCCTCTTCTGCCATGAAGATCTGATGGTATCCTGAGTATGCGTCAAGAAATGAAAGCAAGTCACATCCGGCCGTGGAGTCAACAATCTGGTCAATGCGCAGCAAGGGAAATGGGTCTTTGGGACAAGCTTTGTTAACATCGGTAAAGTCGATACAAAGCCTCCATTTCCTGTTTGCCTTGCGCACGACTACAGGATTGGCCAACCACATAGGATGGAGCACTCCTCTGACAAGGCCTGCTGCTTCCAACTTCTTGATCTCTTCTGCGATGAATTCTTGGCGCTCCACTGCTTGTTTCCTGACCTTCTGCTTGACGGGCCGCGCATGAGGACAGACGGCGAGATGGTGCTCAATTACTTTCCTGGGAACACCGGGGATGTCAGACGGTTGCCACGCAAACACGTCGACATTCGCCCGCAGGAAAGCAATGAGCGCGCTTTCCTATTTAGGGTCAAGAGTGGCATTGATAGTGAAGGTACCACCAGTGCCGTCCTCCTTGGAGGACACCTTCTTAGTCTCTGGCGGAGCTGCCATTGTCTTCTTACACTTGCCGGTGGAGCTCGATGGTGCGTCCTCGACGGTAGCACAGCACTCCGAAGAGGTGCGCTTGCCGGAGTGGGCATCAGAACTCTTGCCGGACTTGGTCTTCTTCTTCCCCCCGGGAGCTTCAACGACAGGTGGCTTGTGATCTGTTGCGGCTGCCGCTTCCCGGTAGATCTTGTCGGCACAGATAAGAGCATCCTTCTTGTCACCAGGGACAGAGATGACACTTATCGGGCCTGGCATCTTCAGCATGTTGTATGCGTAGTGAGAGGCTGCCATGAACTTGGCGAGTGCTGGACGACCGAGTATCCCATTATAAGGCAATGGAAAATCGGCAACGTCAAAAGTGACCCTCTCAGTCCTGAAGTTCAACTCGCTGCCAAATGTCACCGGCAACGTGATTTTCCCCTTTGGCTTGCTCCTTCCCGGGTTGATTCCTTGGAATGTGCCGGTCTCTTCGAGCTCGCTGTCAGGGATCTGGAGTTTCTGGAGTACTGCGGAGGAGATCAGGTTCAAGCCGGCCCCGCCGTCAACTAGCATCTTAGTGACCTTGAGGTTGCGGATAGTTGGTGAAACCAACATCGGCAAGCACCCGACCGCAGTTGTGCAATCAGGGTGGTCCTCAATATCAAAGATGATAGGCGTGCTGGACCATTTCAGAAGCTTGCGTGACTCGACAGGTGGTTCTGCCGCATTGACTTCCCGCACCCACTGCTTGAGTTGGCGGTGTGAAGTATGTAGAGAAGCACCGCCGTCAACGCACAAGACCTCTGTGGCTTTCTGGAACTCCTACTCGCTGGTCTCGATATCATCCATGTCTTCATTGTCGTCGTCATCTTCATCCTTGTCGCGGCCGCGGGGAGGTCTATCTCCTTGCCGCTGCTTGGCCTTGCCGCGGCGTCCTCCCCGGCCGGCGCGCTTCGGGCCGGATCCTCCAGCACCTCCTTGGGCCATCTCCTTGTCGCGTCGCTCGTATTCAGCCTTTTGCTGCTCGACAAGCTGCTCGACCTTCTTGCAGCTCTGGAGGTCATGGCCCTTGGTGCGGTGGATCTTGCAGTACTGCTGGTCGGTGCCGTCCTGCTTGTCGGCGGCCGCCAAAGCCTGGCAGTTGGTGCATGCGGCAATCTCCTTGCCGGAGCTACCAGCTTTGGCTTTCTTGGCGCCACCTCCGTTGCCGGACTGCTCAACGACTAGCACATCTTTGCCTTTCCTCTTCCTGTTGTTCCATCGCCGGTTTTTCTTTGCCGGGGCAGCATCCTCACTGTCAGATCCTCCTGCTCCTGTATTCTCTCCGGGGAGTTTCCTCTCTTCCTCAGCACGTGCACACTTGTCGGCCAGGGCATACAACTCACTAACGTCTCTGATCTTGCACATCGCCATCTCCTCCCGCATGCTGCGGTTACGCACGTTCTGATGGAACGCGCTGATGACCGCGGCAGGGTGGACATTTGGGATGTTGTGCTGTACACGGCTGAATCTCAGAATATACTTGCGCAGGGGCTCTCCTTCCTTCTGGGCGAGCAGGTGAAGGTCACTCTCTTGGCCATGAGGTTTGTGGCTGCATGTAAAGGCGCTGACAAACTGATGGCATAGGTCCGCCCAGGAGGATATGGAGTTGTCCGGCAAGTGCATGAGCCAGGACCTGACGTTGGGCTTGAGCACCAGCGGGAAGTAGTTGGCAAGGATCTTGTCGTCCCGCCCCCCGTCAGCTTGCACCGCGATGGTGTAGATGCTGAGGAACTCCGACGGATGCGACTTGCCGTCGTACTTCTCTGGTACGTCTGGCTTGAAATTCTTCGTACTGGGCCACTTGACTTGCCGCAGCTCACGAGTAAACGCAGGGCAACCTACCGCGTACGGCAAGTCGCCTGGTTCCCCTGGCGCATGCATGTCGACAGAGGGCCCAGCGCGCTAGTCCGATTGACGCCACGCTTCTCTTCGGCACTCGATGCGGGTACGAGCGTCTTCTTGCTGTCGTTCGTGAAGAACTTGGCGCTAGTCGCGGCGAGCTCGTGGATCTGATGACGCGGTGGAGTCGCTGTCGAGGTGGATCCGGCGAGTCGGCGATCTTGGCCTTCGGGGCGTAGAGTGCACGGTGGTTGCACCCCCACCGGTCTTGTCGCCACCGGCTTGCGCCTGACTGACTTGCCGCGGCTGCGATGTACTCGGCTGCCGTGGAGTGTCGCCGTTGGCGAAGCCGATGAAAATCTGAATGGTGGCCCTCCATTCGTCGATCTTGTCTGCCGTTGGAGGGTAGTCTAGGAGCAGTTGAGCTCGCGCCAAAACTTCTGCTGAAGTGGTGGGTGGCTGTGGCGAATGTTGCGAGGAGCGGGATATGCTCGGACTTCTAACTATGTTAGAAGGAGCAGTATCCCGTCCAGGCGACCGTGCCTCGCTCGTGCCAGCATGTCGGCGTGCATGCTGGTCTTGAGCACTCCGAGATCCACCAGCTCGATCTTGGCCCAGCAAACATATGGTACCGTGAGTACCATGACGCTGCCGGTCCCGCGCCTCCTGAGATGGGCGCGGTGCATGCACGGACGCCGAGGTCTTGGAGTGCGCCCGGTCATTGTGGGAGCCGGCTACGCCGCCGATGGGCAGCGCAGCCTTGTCCTTGGACCTGGCAGCACCGTGAGCTCCCTCGTCGACGCCCGTTCTTCCGCCGGCGTCTACCCCACCAGCCGTTTGCTCCGGCGGTGGTGGGTTCGGCGCGGACGGAGCAGCCGCCTCCGAAGCCTTCTTCTTCGGCGGCATGTCGTTGAAGACGATGAAGATCTAGCTCGTGTGAACGCCGGATCAGGTTCACACAACCTCGACGCTCCCCTACCTGGCGCGCCAAAGATGTCGGGGAAGCTGATCCACGAGCACCTATGGGACCGGTGGACCGAGTCCCTTTCGGTTCGGCGGGGGCGGAGATCGCACGAAGAGCAGATCGAGGCGAAACACACGAGCAGTTTACCCAGGTTCGGGCCGCACGGATGCGTAAAACCCTACTCCTTCTTTGTGGTTTGTATTGAGTTCTTGCTCGGGAGCGCTGAGTGCTACAGTACACGCCAGCTGCTAACGAGACCGAGCGTGAGTGTTCTCTTTTTCTCCTCCCTCTACATTGCGCATGGGCCTCCTTTTATATGCTCAAGGGGTCACCGACAGGTGGCAGCGTAGACAAGGGTAAAAATGGAAAGGTGTTGTGGTTGGTACAACTACATGTACAGTGTATCATACCTAACCCTGACGGCAGGGGACAAAGGCATTGAATGCCCGTCTGCATCGCCCGAATAGTGCAAAAGGGACCGTCAGGGACGCCACCGCTTGCCACGACGTCAATCTTGTCAGCACCGCTTGCCACCGCGCACCGCTGGCTGCACAGCCTCCCGCCACGTACGCCTGGAAGGGTCCCAGAGCGACACGTTGGTGGATGTGCTGGAGCGCGGGTATAGAGGGGTAGCTTGCCGCGGCAAGCGCCTTGCCGCGGTTGTTGTCTTGTCGCGTCCGGGAGCTTGCCGCTCACCGGGCCTTGCCGGGACGCGTGGCGTGTCGCGGAAAATTCCTTGAGATGCCTTGGTTGGCCTTCCCGGCAAGCTCCTCTTGCCGGGGTCTTGTCTCATTGGCTTGAATACTTTGTTCTTGAATGGCTCCAAAGGAACCACGGAGGACCTTGGCGGTCACCTGGTAAGCCTTGCCGCGGGATGCTGCGACTGCCCGTGCACAAGTTCGGGATACTAGGGTACCCCTACTCTAGTACACCGACACCGCTGGATTGCTCCAACCACTCAAGGTTCCTAAGTGGAAGTGGGATAAAGTCGGAATGGACTTCAGCACTGGATTACCAAGGTCGAATAAAGGACATGACTCCATCTGGGTCATAGTCGAGCATTTGACCAATGTAGCCCATTTCATTCCTGTCAAGACTACCTATGATGGCAACCAGCTCGCAACTGTCTACATCGACAGAATCGTAAGCCTTCATGGTGTTCCTAAGGAGATTGTGTCCGATCGAGGAACCCAGTTTACCTCAAGGTTCTGGAAGAAGTTCCAAGAAGCCTTGGGAACCAAGTTGTCTTTCAGCACGGCTTTCCACCCGCAGACCGGAGGTCAGAAAGAGCGAGAAAATCAAATACTCAAAGACATGCTCCGAGCCTGTGTCTTGGCATATGGAGCCAAGTGGGAAGATTGCCTCCCTTTTGCCGAGTTCTCCTATAACAATAGTTATCAGTCGAGCCTTCAGATGGCACCATTTGAGGTGTTGTACAGACGCAAGTGTCGCACACCCCTCAATTGGTGAGAGACTGGAGAAGGGCTAGTCTTTGGACGAGACATTCTCCGTGAAGTAGAAGAGCAATTCCAACTAGTCAGAGAACGTTTGAAGGCCGCCAAATCGAGACAGAATAGCTATGCTGACACTCGTCGCCGAGATATGAGTTTCCGTGTTGGAGACCATGTGTACCTGCGAGTAACTCCTCTAAAGGGAACCAAGTGTTTCCACGTTAAACGGAAGCTCGCACCAAGATTCATTGGCCCCTTTGAGATCACTGCACGACAAGGAGATGTGGCTTACCAGTTGGAACTACCACCTGAGCTATCCGATGTACACAACGTATTCCACGTGTCACAACTCCGGAAGTGTCTCCAAGTTCCCGACAAGCCTGATCTCTGAAAGGATGTCGATCACCAAGCCATTGATCTTCAGCCTGATTTGACCTACCGTAAGAAGCCCATTCGCATTCGGGATGAAGCAAAGCGACGGACGCGAAGCCGCACCATCAAGTACTTCAAGGTCCAGTGGAGCAACCACACGGAAGCAGAAGCAACCTGGGAAAGTGAAGACTGTCTTAGATCCGAGTATCCCGATCTCTTCTAAGGCCTAGTTTAGGAATCTTGGGGACGAGATTCTTGTAAGGGGGGTAGGTCTGTCACACCCTGCATTTTTTAACATGGTTATTGCATTAATAAAGCATGAAAATTTGGACCAACAAATTTTGTTGGCATCATTTGGCTTTTATTTGGAATTAAGTTTTTCTCTCTATGATTTGCAAGTGCTCTTTAAAGTCAACTACTCCATCCTATATACTTCATCTCCTTACCCCAAACTTCTGCCCAATGATCATACCATGTGCATATATAGTATAGTATATTCATATAATTTTTTTTTTGGCCAAATAGTATTTTCAAAAAAATTGGTTTTCCAAAAAACCCCTGAATTTAGACTTGCACTGCAAGTACTTTATTTAGGGTGATAAAAATCTTTGAAAAGGTATGATTGAATCTTATTAGGTATAGGACTCCTAAAAACCACAAAAGTATAATTTTAAAAGTTATTTTCCTATTTTATTTAAAGGCTTTTTATTAAGGCCGGAAATGTTCTTTAATAGGTCAAAATTATTTAACTATTTCAAAAATATTTGCCAAAATTCAGAGAGACTCTTAGGACATATATTGTCCATATATAAGAGTTTCAACACTTGGTCATGTTCAAAATATTGGGCAAATCCCTCAGAAACCCTTTCTGGATATTTCAAGCTTTTGAAATATTTTCAAAGGAAATATTCTCTAAAAATTCCAGGGAAATTCTATGATGCCAGATATGACATATTTGATGATCTTGCCAAGCCCCATGCCTTGGGAAGCAAGAAAACATCATCAAAACCCCTCAAAACCATTCTGTCCATTTTTGAAGTTTGAGCAACTTTACATTGCCAAACTTGTCCAAATACTCCCAAACTTGGTACACATACTAAAATGGTCTATTTATGCATCTAGACCAAATGGCACTAGTTTTGGACAAGGGTAACTTGATCAGAGTACCCCAAAACTGTCACAACCCTAGTTCTGGTATGCACTAGGCTAGCTTGGTGTTTGCATCATGTTTAAACTTCAAATGAATTTGAATTGGGGACTTGTGAAACCCTCAGAAACCCTTTTGAAAAATGACCCACATAAAAATTGCTCCAAAATGGTCCAAGAAAATGTTCATGTTTCTCTCTGAAAATATTGGTCAGAGGTAAAATTCAAACCAATATTTTTAGGAGCTCATAAATATTTTATTTGGGCATTTGGAATTAATGCAATAATTATTTTGCTTTGGATATATATTTATTATATTTTTTATATATGTCCAAAATTCTGGTTTTTATTGTGAGGGGCTTTGGATTAATTCCTAGGTCCCTACAAAAAAAATGTTAGAAGAAAATGAGTGATTTAGTTTAGAAACTAAATCGAAACAAAATTACATAAATAGAAAACAGAAAAGAAAAAGGAAAGAACTTACCTGGGCCACTTGCTGGCCTGGCATTGTGCGGCCCAGCTGGGCCGGCCCATCTGCCAGTCGTCATCCTCCTGGCGACGACACGAGGCAGGGGCACGCGCCACCGCCGAGCGCATGGCTGCCACTGCCTCCCTGCCTGCCTGCCCTCTCCCCCGCCGCTCTGGACTCACTGGAAGACGCCACACAATGCCCTGGCCGTCTTGCACACCTGTCGTGGCTTCCCCTCCTCTCCCTCGCTCTCTGTCTCGCACCACCGAACATTGCCGTCGCCGCCGCTCGCTGCTGCCGTGGCCACAGACCACCCCACGCCCAGGCAACGTGCCCGAGAGCTCTGCCACTTCGTCCTCGTCCTCTTCGTCAAGCCACGCGTCGCCGGACGCCCTGAGGAGCTATCACCACCGTCGTCTTCATCGCCGGCCACCGGAGATCCCCTTCACCGCCCCGACCGCTCCGGCTCCTCCCCGACGTCATCGTCCGCTCCACTGCATCCGCCGTGAGCTGCTGCTTCTTTTCCCCCTCTCCGTTCTTTCCTTCGCGTGCCGTAGCTGCCGCGTCGTCGGCACCCGAGAACCACCGCCGCCGTGCCTTGTCGCCGTCGTGGCCAGAGCCACCGGAGCTCGCTCCCGAGCACGCCACCACGCTCACCACACCGCCAGGAGGCCGTAGAGCCCCTCGGCTGGCCTCCCCGTGCTTCCTAGCCTCGAACACGAACACGCCCGAACGCGGGCCGCCGCTTCGAGCTCGTTTTTGGCGAGCTCCGGCCGCCTCAGCTGCTACTACTTGCTGAAACGGGCGCGGGTGAGTTCCAGCTCCCCGTAGCTGCCCTCCGCTGCTCTTTTGGTCGCCAGAGCGGCGTTTCCGATGCCCTCCGCCGCATTGCTGCTGTCGGCGGCTTAACGTCGGCGTGGTTTGACCCTGCTAACCGTTTGACCCTGTGGGTCAATGACAGGTGGGTCCCCCCCAGTTAGTTGACCCGTTTAGTTTTAATTAATTAGTTTAGTTAATTAGTACAGTCACTGACATGTGGGCCCCGCCCTGCTGACATTTTGGTTAGGATTAGTTTAGCACTAATTAAACTCAGTTAATTAGTAGAGTCACTAACCAGTGGACCCCACTGTTAGGTTTGACTCTGGTCAGCCTGGTTGACCTGCTGACGTCATGCTTTGGTCATGCTGACGCAGTAATCCATTTCTGGGATTTAAATAAATCTTAAATGATTTATTTATTTCAGAAATTGGTTTAAACTTCAAAAAATCACAGAAATTCGACCGTAGCTCAAATTGAAATAATTTATATATGAAAAATTATCAGAAAAATTCAATCTATCCATCTGTACCATTTTCATTCATGACAAATGAAGTTATACCTATTGAATAAATGAAAACACACAAATGACATTTTTAAATGCTTAATTTGGAGTTGCATTTGAACCCTTGGTTCAAATGGACTTCAACCAAATAAAATCTAGTTGCATTAGCTCAAACAACATCATATCTTCATGCCATATTCATGCATCATATTGTTGCATATGCTTGTGTTTGATTGTTGGCACCGTCCTTCTCGATAGGTCCTGCTCCGGAGACCGTTCCAGAGTACCTGTCAGAGGAGCAATGCCCCCCTTTTGATCTACCAGGCAAGCATAACCCCTTTGTTCATTCCGATACAATCCCACTCTCTGGCTCCTGCTCTATGTTATTGCATTAGGACAACAATGATTCGACTGCTACTTTATGCTGCGGTAGTTGAACCCATTCCTCTGCATGACATGTCATTGCCACAGTAAATAGTTGAAACCCACTAGCATGTGTAGGAGTTGATTGAAGCCATGTTGTGTTCTTACCATGCTTTGCTTGCTATTGCTTAGAGTGTGTCAGTTCTGATTCATTGGGAATGAATTGGAGTGTAGTGATATGTTCTGATGCTGAGAGTTAAGTGTGTGAACACGTTTTGGTAAAGGTAGCCGTGAGAGGCCATGTAGGAGTACATGGTGGGTTGTCTCACTAGAGCCGTCCTTAAGCACTGAGTTCTGTGTATGTTGTCCAATGACTAGCTACTACCACACATTGAGTTCCGGTTACTCGACCCCTCTCGGCTTATTAATAAACTTGATCTCTGTCCAGGAGTCGCAACTAGTTTCTGGTGTTTGTAGGTAGTGTTATTTTTCTACCAAGTGGCATCCGGCAGGGTGGGCTTGGGACAGACTAGGTACACATGGCCCGGTGTACCGAGTGGCACCCGGATGGTGGGCTCGGGAACCCTGTACAAATCGTTTGGGGCCGTGATGGAAACCTCGGCCGGACTCCCTTGCGGATGGAACCTGAATAGGCGATAAACCTGGACTAGAGTCTTGTGTGGTTAGTCAGGTCGTGGCGGACACCCTCGCTAGTCTTCTGCTTGAAGGTTTCCGAGATACACGACGTGTACATGGCGGTAAGTGGCGAGAGCGTGTGTGAAGAAGTACACCCCTGCAGGGTTTTTCATGATCTATTCGTATAGCCGAGTCCACAGTTATGGACTTCTTTGATGCTTACGTGGTACATAGACAACTGGAAGTGGATACTCTAAAATACTCAAGACAAGTGTGAGTGCTATGGATGGCCTTCTCGTAGGGAGACGGGGATGAATCCATAGTGGTGCATTGAGTGGTGATCAGTGGACTCGTGTGTGCCACCTCAAAGAGTTACCAGCAGTCGTAGTACAGGATAGCCACAGAGTCAAAGCTGGCTTGCTACAACTAAGCCCCACTTTGCCTTCTTGATACAAATGCATGTATGATAGGTTCTGATGTAAGTCTTGCTGAGTACCTTTGTACTCATGTTTGCTTAATTTATGCTTTGCAGATGAGACTTCTGTCTCACTAGTAGTTCCGCTTGGAGTTCGACACGTAGCTTGTTACCTCAGCTACGATCTTGTACGAGTGTTGTAGATAGTCAGGCTCTTCAGCCTTTTTCTTCTGTCATATGGATGCTAGTGACACTATCATATACGTGAGCCAAAATGCGCAAATGGTCCCGGGCCAGATAAGGTGGCACCCGTGGGGATACCGTGCGTGAGGCCGCAAAGTGATATGGTGTGTTACATGCTAGACCGATGTGACTTAGGATCGGGGTTCCGACAAAAACCATTTCTGTTCAGATTCAAATTTAAACAACTTTACATTACCAACTTTTTACTTGTGACCTCAAATTTTGTGGACATGATCACAACCCCAAATGATGACACTACACCAAGTGGAGCATCAAAGAGAGATGATGTTCTTAACTTAAACTTCGAAAGTCCATTTCTATTGATTTCTAGGGTTTACCAAAGTTACATTGGCAAGTTTCTTCAAATGAGCCCAAACTTGGTGGAACACCCTATTTCTATATACCATTTGATCCTGTTAAGTCTCGTGTCAATTGGAAATCATTTGCTTGCCCAAAAACACATCAAACACCTTCTGTTAATTTTCCAAAACTATCAATTTTACCTCTTTTCTTGTTCTCCTTGAGCTAGGCTTTTTACCACAGCTTCCCCAAGTCCCCTTGCACCTCCAGTAACTCTTCCCTGGCCTCATCTCAATGATTGAGGGGTGGGG
>LR738709.1:224672520-224705440 GCA_902687465.1 Secale cereale | reverse complement strand
GGGGTTAAACCCCATTTACATCTCTAGACAGCCCTTTTCACTCTAATCTCCCAGCACTCTCTCCTTCTAGAAGCCCTCCATGGCATCCAACGCCCCTCCCACATTCTTTACTCCCCCCTAGAGCCAATGGACAGGGTGGCCGCGTCCAGAGCGCGTGGGACACGGCCATGCCGGACATATGGGCGCTCTGGAGCATGCTACCATGTGCTCCCGCACTATAGCCGCGTCCGGCCCGAGGCACCCGACCACCTAGGGCATCGGGATGGAGTCTCCCGAGGCCGCCTCGACGTCCACAGCATGGCAGCTGGTCGGCCCCCTCCTCCTTCTCCCTCCTCTCGCCCTAGCTCGCACGCGCATCGGCCACCAGAGAGCTCCAATTAGCAAGCTCATACGCGCGGTGCCCATGGCCTCCCCCTGCTCTCTCTCTCTCTCTTCTCTCCCGTAGCTCTGGACCGCATCCAGGAACACCCCAGACACAGCGCCAGCTCCTCCCAAGCACTGTGGCAATGAGCAGGAGCTCGCCGGCGCACGGGTCCATGGCACCCTGCCGTTCGCCTATAAAAGGGACCCCCCGCGCCTTGCTCTCCTCACCACTCGCTCTCTCACTCCCTAAATCACCCCCTACACCACTCACTCCTCTCCAGACGATCCCGAGCTCGAGATCGAGCTCGAGCTCCGCCGCCTCGGGTCGCCGTCGACCTCATGGTACAGGCCCTCTTCGCCGCTCATCTTCCTCGATCTGGAACCGCCGCGACTCACTGACCATTTCCCCCTTCCTCCCCGCTTCTTTTGTAGCCGGAAACGGCCGGAACCATCAAAGACCGAAGCCCCTCCGCCGCGTGACCTCGTCGCCAGCGAAGCAGGCCACCCCGGCGACTGCAACCACCTCCACCCGAACGGCGACTCGACGCTGAGTAGAGCCATGCCCTCGCCCGACCTCGCCGTGCCCTACATCGACGCCAGTGAGCTCGCCGGCCCTCTGCCGCAGGGTTAGGGATGAAAGGCGGGCCCCACCTGTCAGCCTCTCCTCTCCCTCGTCTCTCTCTCTCTCTCGCTGATGCCTGGGCCCTGCCCGTCAGGTTTAAAACCTGGCACGCGTGCACGCACCAGTGCGCTGGGCCGCCTCTCTCGCTGGGCCTTCTGCGCTGCAGCTGTTCTGGCCCAGCAGGCACAGAACCCTTTTTCCTTTTTCTTTTTCTGGCAATCTTGCAAAAATTCCTCTGGTCTAAATATTAATCCAAATGAAATAATTCCAACTCCTAAAATCTTGTAATATTCCAACCTATTTAATGATATAACTTTCACACATATTCATGAACCTTTTCTGAACTGTTCAAATTTAGAACACTAAAACCTCTGTTCAAAAAATCCATCTACCCCATTCTGTCACTCCAAATCCCAAACTAAGAATTTTTGGCATCTTAGTTTTCCCTCTAGTATTTTAAAAAATAAGTTGACATTTTTCTGAGCACTTTGATTTTTCTATTTTTATTATTATCTTATTTTCCCGTTATTTTATTGCGACGATTAGATACCGTGTTTGACAAAGTTGCTGAAGAAGAAGGAGGGGAAGGATTTGAAGACTTTGAAGACCAAGCCAATCCAGGCAAGCAGCCCTTTCACCATGATACCCCTCTTGTTCATCGGCACCCTTTTTCAGATTGCATGATGATAAAAAGTGACGGTGGTAAACTTGTTTGGAGCCACCACATGGTGCATACCACTACTCATAATATTTACCATGAACCTAGATGCAATGACAAAGGATTAGTTGCTGATACATGATGTTGCATATGTACCATGGACCCTTCGTGGTTGCATCCTTTCGAAAACCCCATTGGGTGCCCCTAATGCCCGAGGGTGATGTTGAGTTAAGGTCACCACTTGAGGAAGAAGTGGTGTACCAAAGAAAGTCCTCGTGTGTGGGTAAAATAATGGATTAGATTTATGTGTGATTACCGTCCCAACCAAACATGTGCAACCACTCTACCCCTTATGGGACGGGGCATTGTAGATTACTTAGGCTGATACTAGCATGGTGCCACATCACTAGTGACGGGGGAGACTTGAGGTCACTCCCGGGATGGGGTCGTGCTTGGATAGGCGACCATGACTGTTTTTACAGGGCACCGGACACACCGTTGGTCCCTTCGTGTACGCGTGACAATGTGAAAGGGCAAAGTCCCACAATCTTTTATTTGTACACGAGGGTTGTGCACCAATGAGTGGACCCTATGTTAGTGTCTTCTAGGGAAAGGTAATGACCGGGTGCTTCCCCTGAGTACTTGAGGTACTGCGGGATGGTGGGTGACACGAAAGCTTCCCGGATCTTGTGGGTAAAGTGCGCAACCTCTGCAGAGTGTAAAACTATTCGAATAGTCGTGTCCACGGTCATGGACAGTTGGGAGGTGCTACTTATACTATGTCCAGAATTTTACAATCTTGGGGAAAGTGTGTGTGTGTTAAGTCAAGGTGGTGACTTGACTCGTTGAAAGAACCAGAAATGAATTGAACTCTATTTAATGTGATATCTGTAACCTGTCCTCGAGGTTACCCAAGTGCATTGATGCATGTTTCACAAATGGTAGAATATCTTATCTAGCTTGTAGCTAGGTTGCTTATTGTTGTACAACTTGCATTGTTACCTTGAACCAAATCATGGGTTGCCTGCGAGTACATTCAAAGTACTCGTTGGCTTGCCACTGGTTATTTAATTGGCCAGGCATGGAGGAGCAGGAATTTGAAGAAGAATTCTATGGAGACGAACATGCGAACTAGGACGCTTTCCCAGTCAGAATGCCTGTAGGGTTAAGGCAGATGGCATGGGTTCTACTTATCTACGAAGACTTCCGCTATTCGAGTTTATTTGCTATTCAGCCCATGAGGCTTTATCTATGTAAGACTTGGCCATGATGGTCATAATTTGTGTAAGACGGTATGTATGGATGTAAGACTCTTGTTATTCAGCTTCTGTGTGTTCAGTGAGCATTGATCTCTGGGATCACTGTACACGTGCATTCGGTGATCTCGACTCTTAAGTCGGGGTCCCCACACCTGACCATCCTTAATTCCTTGTCATTTCCTTCTTCTAGAAAATCCGAGTCAATAGGCCAGCTTCATAATCAATTTGCTGATGTTGGTTTCTCAGAGAGAAATATTTTGAAGAATAATTCATTTGACTCAGCTCCCAATGCTTAACAAAAATATTGGTCTTTGAAGTACTCATCTGATCTTCAGTCAGCTTAAAGATGTAAAACTTGCCAGTTTATCATTGCCAAAATTGTCGGCTTGTGAATATTGATGGCCCTGGGTCTTAATTGTTGTTAACATCAAGCTTGAAAATGTACCTCCCTTATATGCATATCACTTGTATCCCCCAAGTCTTAAGAAGGGAGCGTAGTAACAGTTTAAGACTTCCTTCAATAAAATGTCACAACCTTGAAAAAACTCGGGTTATTCATCTCAGTCACTAGTCATAAACTAAATATTCCACATATGTAGCCCCCAAGTGCCGGGTTGTCATGCTTGCACCAACCTGGGACTTGTAACTTTCTTATGCTCATAAAAACTTCAACTAGTGTAGCCCCCAAGGGCCGGGTCATTATAAAATAGTGAGCAGGGACTTTGTAGATATGATCATGTAGCCTTGAGCAGGAATGTGTAGCCTCTAAGGGCCGGCTCAGTAAGATAATACTGAGCTGGGACTTTATATATACTTCATGGAAAATAACATCACATGATGTACCCTCCATTGTAGGGTCGGAACCCATGACCACAAGTTTAAGATCTTTGTGCTCTACCAACTGAGCAACGGACCCTTCAATATAATGGATTAAGGTTTGTATACTTTTTAATATTGACAGGAGCAATCAGTAGGCCCTAAGGGCCGGCTCATCACTATGTGATGGGTCGGGTCTTCAATAAAGCGAGTTAAAAATGACCTCGCATTAGCCCCCAAGTGTCATGGTGCATACTGACAGTGGCATGTGACTTGCATATTTGATGTAATCTCAATCCGAGTAATGTAGCCCCCAAGTGCTGGGTCATAAGCCTGCAGCGACTCGGGACTATTCCTTCCATTGCAGAATAAATCATATACATTGATAAATAAATAATAGCCATTGCACTGAAGCAACTTTGAAAATCTCAATCATAGTACTGGTTATTGAAAACCATAATAAAAATCCAGCCATGTTGGCTATTCAAGATTTGAATACCTTATCGGTTGACAAGTAAATCCGGAGTTTAAATACCTGGCGGCTCTTGGCCGATGGCGACTCAATACGCATCCCTTGTAGTCCTGGATTTTTTTGTAACCCGGCGGATTATAGCCTTTAACAATCAAGAACTGATAACATCAATTTAAAACATCAATTTTGATGATGGGCTTGAACTTAATCATTTATGTAAGCCATAGCTCTGCATGTTCTGCACAAAGTTTAAACAACATATGCCCTGACGACTTAACGACAAAAACCAGGGCGGGTAACAACCCAATATAGTCTTACGTAATCACTGAAAAGACTAACCAAGGCCATTCAAGCCTACACATACTAGCAATTTAAGTTCATAGCTAGGGCTGGTTATCAAACCTTGCATATTCATATAACCAGGAAAACATACCTGTAGGATTGATTTATACTACCAGCTTACATCGCCATATGCAGTGAAGTTAGCAATCCAATGATTTATAAGCGCGTGATTTCAATGGGGCAATCCAAAATATACTGGCGACTTAACTCCAAACCAACAACGGGTTATGAAACCTCGTATATTCATCCAACAATTTAAAAACATACCTGGAAATTGGCTCAAATTGCCCGCTTACATTGCCACATCCAGTGAGGGTGACAACCCAAGTACTCATAAGCACCTAATTTCAATTGCGCAATCCAAGTATAGTGGCGACTTAACGTCCAAAGCCATGGCGGTTTACCAAACCCAAAATATTCATATCATTATTGAAAGACATACCTGTAAATTAATACCATGGTGATGCCTTGATAATTATAATCCAGAGCCAGTATCAACCCGGAGTCATGAAATATCATCATTTTGATTGCTCAAGGCAAAATATCCTGGCGACTTAAAGTCCACTATCAGGGCGGGTTATCAAACCCAAAGATGCTCCATGATGAGGCATATAATCAAGGCTACATGGCCTGTGAAATTGGTTCATACTGCCGGCTTACAGCGCCATATGCAGTAAGGGTAACAACCCAAAGATTTAGAGCACAATGCTCTGTTCAATTTATTCATACTGCCGACTTACAATGCCAGACGCAGCAAAGGGTAATATCCCAAAACCTAGAGTGCAGAACTCCAAGTGCATAATCATCATACACTGGTGACTTAAAGTCCAAAGCCTGGCCGAGTTAACAAACGCCTGATAGATTTAGATACAAACCATAAGGCAACATAGCCCTCATCGGTTCTCAACCATGTATTAACATGTCATAAGAAAGGAATCTAGAAAAAAATGTTCAAATCAAATGTAAATCAAAAAACAAGGCTTTCACAGGTTGTCAAGACTTCAAATCAAGTGATTTTCAAGGGCCGCACGGCCACTGAGTTAAACCTTCGTTCAACCTTATAAGACGGTCTCACATGAAAAATCACCGTTTTAACTTTGACAAGTTCAGGGTGTATATAAGATTGACTGTCAAGAGTACGACGAGTCATTTCAGGATTACCTGGGCGGAGTGGCAGACTTAAAAAGGCAGGATAACCCAGATATTTAGGTGAATACACCCGACTTCCAAACATATTAAGCTCTTGTCCATTTAATAAAGAGCCCCTAAGTAATAATTTATTCCAGGTGTACAAGCCGGATCAATAGGGTAGTCATAGCTATGCTCAATGAGCAGGAAGCCCCCAAGTAATTTGCAATCAAGGCATACAAGCCAGATCAAGAGGGTAGTCATAGCAATGCTCAATGAGCAGGAAGCCCCCAAGTAATTAGCAATCAAGGCATACAAGTCGGATCAAGAGGGTAGTCATAGCTATGCTCAATGAACAGGAAGCCCCCAAGTGACCATAATAAGATAAACCCATAAGGCATGATTCCTCATATGATCATTATCGTGCTAACACATCTGTTTCGTAGGGAAAGAAGGATTATGAATATGTGCATTATTCTTCAAATCATTATGTTCATAAGTCCTCGAAGAATTTCTCTGCTTACTCATATTCATACTCTAACCCCTCTCCTGTGAAATGAAGTGCACTTACTTCAATGCCACCATTCTCAATTGGTGCTACACAAATGATGAACTTTTTACCACCCACCAGATGTGGGTGGTGAAGAAAAAGAACTAATCTCTTATACAGGGTCAGGTCTCCAGACGAACTTAAACGTCTGAAGAATTTGCTGGAGACCTGAAAATTGCTTGAAAGGACGCAAGCTAATCATGAAGAAATGATTCATTCATTTCTCACATCCTCATTCTTCATATATTACTCTTACTGATGAAATTCATACTTATGAAATTGATGTCATATTCTTCACAATGAAGCATATGAGTTGCAAGATTTACTAATTCTTCTATAGGGTGACTCTCTCAAAGCAACTGAGTGGGTCCTCGACAGTGGATGCACAAATCACATCACCGGTGACAAGAACCTACTGATGGACTCTGCATTATCTCCATCTCACCTGAAGCATATCACCTACGCTAACAAAGGAAAAACCAAGGTATTGGGTCTACATAAGGTTGCAATCTCAAAAGATCGACACATGGACAAAGTCATGCTTGTCGAGTCTCTTGAATTCAACCTCATGTCTGTCTCAATGCTTTGTGACCTTGATATAGTGGTTGTCTTTGGCAAATATCAATGTGTTATAGTTTTAGAATATGACAATTCGAAAGTCTTCGAAGGCTTTAGGAGAGGAGACTTGTATATTGTTGATTTTTCTACAGACCACAGCCTACCACATGCCTACATGCAAAAGCTTCAGAAGGATGGCTATGGTGTCGATGACCCGGTCATGCTAGCATGAGGAACTTGCACACGCTTGTGAAGAAGAAGCATATCCTTGGAATTGAGGGTGTCAAATTCCTCAAAGATCATCTTTGTGGGGCTTGCGAAGCTGGGAAGATGACCAAATCCAAGCATCCCTCGAAGACTATCATGACTACCACTCGTCCATTTGAATTGCTTCACATGGATCCCTTCGGCCCTACACATTACTCTGCATTCACAAATGCAGCATCTCTTTATGGCTTTGTCATTGTTGTTGACTATTCTCGTTATACATGGGTGCATATCATCACATTTAAGCATGAAGTGCAGGAAATCTTCAAGCGATTTTCCTCAAGGGCCTTGACGAATTTCGGTGTGAAGATCAGGCATATCCGGAGTGACAATGGGACCGAGTTCAAGAACACTGGTCTTGATGACTATCTTGATGAACTTGGTATTACTCATGAGCTATCAGCCCCATACACTCCTCAGCAGAACGACATTGTGGAGCGCAAGAACAGGACTCTTGTTGAGATGGCTCGCACCATGCTTGATGAATACAAGACGCCTCTCAGGTTCTGGCCTGAGGCTATCAACACTGCGTGCCACATCATTAACAGGGTATATCTTCACAAATTCCTCAAGAAAACCTCATATGAACTACTCACCGACAAGAAACCCAATGTGAGTTATCTTAAAGTCTTCGGGGTTAAATGCTGGGTTAGAGATCCTCATAACAATTCCAAATTTGCACCGAAAGCACAAGAAGGTTTTATGCTTGGTTACGGAAAGGACTCGCACACCTACAGAATCTTCATCAATCATCTTCACAAGATTGTTGAGGTTGTAGATGTGCGGTTCGATGAAACTAATGGCACGCAAAGAGAGCACCTGCCATCTGTGTTAGGTGAAATTCCTCTTGAGGAATCCATAAAGTTCAAAGCTACTGAAGATATCATCCTCACTGAAGAATTAACTGAATAAGTCATTCCTGACAATGAAGAAAATCACTCGGGTGCTCCTGTGTCAGGACCCCGATCCTAAGCCACACCGATCTAGCTGTAACACGTCATATCACTTTGCGGCCTCACGCACGGTAACCCCACGGGTGCCACCTTACCTGGCCCGGGACCGTTTGCGCATTTTGGCACACGTATATGACAGTGTCGCTAGCATCCATATGACAGAGAACCCGGGCCGACATGGCTAGTTATAATCCAAAAGTGGCACTAAATTACAGAGACAGGCATCCATGACCCAGCAACGAACGTGTCGGTCATCAACGTATGAACCCAAGTCGTAGCAAGCTACATGGACTTAAAGGAACAACGCGTGACATTTCCCCTAAGGGACAGACACAGGAACGAAGAAGGACACATGCCGGCCAGCCTACGTGTTCCGAGCAGTAGCAAGCTACCAAGGCTCATTGGAATCACTAGGAGGCATTTCCCTGTAAGATAGGCTACCAAAGGAAAACAACTAGGTGTCGGATCCCACACATACCAAGCATCTCAATCATACACGCAATATGCTCAATATGTGCAAATACAACATTGCATCACAACAGAACTCTATGACTCAAAGTACTTTATTTAAAAGGCTCCAAGAGCCATACATAACATAGTCATACAGGTAGGGGTCACATGACCCAACACTCAAGTCATACAGTCATACAAGCACAAGCGGAAGCTACATGTCTGAGTACAGACAACTTAGAAAATAAAACAGGCTTGGTGTAGCCTGACTATCTACAAGGCCCTTCACAAGCTCCAGATCACCGTCTGGGTGTCAAGCTACTCGTCGACGTCAACGTCTATGTAGAACCCATCAGCGGGGGCAGGGTTCTCCTCTGCAAGAGTTATTAAGCAAACATGAGTACAAAGGTACTCAGCAAGTCTTACCACAGAACCTATCATACATGCAACATTATCAAAGGGGGTAGTGGAGTTTATAGCAGAATGCCAGCTTTGACCTAGGCTAACCTATACTACAACTCCCAACAGATTGCAAGATGTTATTACGAACACGAGTCCTCTAGTCACCACATCAATACACTACCGAGGATCCTCTTCTGTCATCCTACGGAAGGGCCATCCACGGCACTCACGCTTATCTTGAGGCTTTTAGTAGTATCCATCAACTTGTCTATGAAATGTAAGAGTAACCAAGTAGTTCGTACCGCGAACAACGGCTATTCGAATAGTTTGATAACCCCGCAGGGGTGTACTTCTTCACACACGCTTCCACCGCTTATCGCCGTTTACTCGGCGTGTACTCGGCAACCTTCAAACGGAAGCCCAGCGAGGGTGTTGGCCACGACCTGACTAACTACTCAAGTCTCTCGTCCAGGTTTATCGCCTATTTGGGTTCCATCCGTGGGGAGATCCGGCCGGGGTGTCGCTCACGGCCCCAAACGATGTGTACAGGGTTCCCGAGTCACCAAACGGGCAACCGGTACACCGTGCCACGTACCTGTCGCATCACTACCCACCCCGAGGGTCAGCGTTGTGCACGACCTCCAGTAAGCTATAAACACCAGAAACTAGTTGCAACTCCTGGACAGAGATCAAGGGTAATTAATAAGTCGAGAGGGTCCATTGGTTTCGGGCCCAATGCATGGTAGTAACTGCAACTTGAACCACACATACAGATCTCGGGTCCTATGTACGGTTCCAATGAAACAACCCACCACGTACTCCTACATGGCCTTTCATCGATACCTTTACCAAAAGTATTATACACTTCCTTCTCTTTATCGAAAGATTGTTTCACTCTGATTCATCACCCAGATGAATCAGACCAGACACAACTCTAAGCATAGCAGGCAACATAACAAAATAGCATGGTGGATCACACATCACATGGCTCAATCAACTCCTACACATGCTAGTGGGTTTCAACTATTTACTGTGGCAATGACAGGTCATGCAAGGGAATAGGGTTCAACTACCGCATCAAGTAGCAATTCACGCGCTGTTGCCTTAATGTAGTAAAAGAGAGCAGGAGCGAGAAGATTGGGTTGTATCGGAATGATCAATGATTGCTTGCCTGACAAGGTAGTTGTCGGGTACTACTCTTCAACTGGATACGCAGCAGTATCCTCGGGAGCAGGACCTAACACAGGGAATACCGACGATACAATCATTAACAAACAAATGCAACAATATGATGCATGTTTATGACATGGCAAGATGCATGTGTGTTGGCTAATGCAACTAAAACCAGAAGGGTTTGAACCTATTTGAATCAAGGATTCAAATTGAAGTTCAAACTATTATTTAAATAAGTGCATTATCATGTTTTTGATATATACAGCAAGTTAACTTGTTCAAACATGCATGAAACCAGTGCCATTGGATAGATTGGATTTTTCTGATCATTTTTCATATATAAATCTTTTCCATCTGAGCTATGGTTGATTTTATATGATTTTTAGAAGTTTTGGGTATTTTCTGGAATTTCCTGAATTATTATTATATCTAAAAATCCCAGAAAAACCTTTACTGCGTCAGCATGACATCATGCTGACGTCAGCCAGTCAACAGGGCCAGTCCAGGTCAAACCTGACCAGTGGGTCCCTCATGTCAGTGTCACAGCTAATTAACTGAGTTAATTAGAGTTAAACTAAAACTAATTAGCTGTCAGTGGGGCCAGGGCCCACATGTCAGTGACTAAACTAATTAACTAATTAATATTAAATTAACACCTAAACTGAGTTTGACTTGCGGGCAGGGCCCACATGTCATTGACCCAGGGGGTCAAACCCGTGGTCAAAACTGGTCCAACTCGCCGGCGTTTAGCCGCCGGCGAGGCCAAACGCGGCGGCGTGCTTCGGAAAACGGCTGTGGGGCACGGCTCGAGCTGCGGCTGGGTGCGTTGGAGAGCTCTTGCTCTTCCGCATCGGATGGTGGTGGTCGCCGGACCTGGGGTGGCCGGAGACGACGGCAACAAGCTCGACGGCGGCGACCGTCGTCGGGCGTGTGTGGGGATGCGGCTGCAGGGGCCTAGGCGATGCGTGCGTAGCACCGTTCGCATCTACGTGCTGTGGTGAGTGCGTTGGACGGGTGCCGGTGACCAAATGGTCACCGGAGCATCACCGGCGACGAGCACGGCGGCGGTGTGTGCGGTGGAGCTACGTGCAGTGGGTTACAGGGCAAGAGGGAGCCAACGGAGAGGGGGAGGAGGTAGCTAGGCTCACAGTGGTCGCAGCAGGCACCGAAGCGAGCTCGGGGGTGGTCGGAGCTGAGCAGCACGACGCGGGGGATCTCCGCGGCCGGAGTTGGGGAAGAAGAGCTCGGGGGCGTCTCCAGGGCGGGCGAGCGCTCGGGGCTCGGCCTGTCGAAGCAGTCGAGGTCGGCGGAGACGAGGGACAACACGGCGGAGCTCGGGGACGGCGGTGGACGTGGTTTCTACGACGGTGCGATCACGGCGGCGTCGGCCATGGCGCGGGGAGAGCGGAGGAGAGGAGCTGGGGAGAAATGGAGGTGTCTGAGGGGTCGAGGGGGACGTGGACGTTCGATCCACTCCTCCAGGACGGTGAGGGGGCGAAGCAGGGCGGCGGGCAGCTGCGTGGCGCACCGTGCGGTCGCCGTCAAGCACCTGCCTGCCTGCCTGGCCGAGCCAAGCAGCTCGCTGGAGCGGCAGCTGGGCTGGGCCGGCAGGTGGGCCGGGTGGGCGCCAGGTAAGTGTTCTCTCTCTCTCCTTTTTCTATTTTCTTTTCTGTTTCATTTCTTTTGCAACTTTGTTCATTTAATAAAAATGCCTAAACATTTTTATAAATCATAACACTTGTCATACCTGCTGTATATAATATGAACAGTAGGAATCATTATAGTTTATGATTATTTGAGCATTTAAAATATTTTATAGCATTTAAATGCCCAAATTCAAATACCATATGATTTAATCCAAAACCCTAGATTGTCCTAGAAAATTGTGCACCATTTTTGGCAGAGGTTTAAGACCAAGGCAGAAATGATGAACATTTTGAAGGGCATTTTGGGTACATTGGAAAATATTTTAGCAAACCCTAGTTGTTAGGGGAGGGGTGCTGGGGTTTCTGTTAATCCCATTTCAAGTTTCTTTGAAAGTAAACATGATGCACACTCTAGTCAGATCCTAATGCAAGTGCTAGCTAGGGATGTGACAACTCACCCCCACTTAAAAGAATCGCGTCCCGAGATTCGGGTTCCTCCGGAAAGAGGGTGGGGTACTCAAGTCGAAGACGATCCTCCCTTTCCCAAGTAGCTTCACTCTCGGAATGATGTGACAATTGAACCTTGAGAAACTTGATATTGTGGCGTCGAGTGGTGCGCTCAATTTGATCAAGAATACGAACGGGGTATTCTCGATATGTGAGATTGTCTTGGAGATCAAGCGTTTCGTGGTCCACTCCGCGGATAGGATCCGAGAAGCAACGCCTGAGTTGGGAAACGTGGAAAACATCATGAACTCTGGAGAGGTGCGGAGGTAGTTCCAATTGGTAGGCAACTTCTCCTCGTTTGGCAAGAATGCGAAAAGGACCGATGAAACGAGGGGCCAATTTGCCTTTGATACCGAAGCGATGGGTTCCCTTAAGAGGAGTAACCCGAAGGTAAGCCTTATCGCCGACTTCAAAAGTCACAGCCTTATGATGACTATCATATTGGCTCTTTTGGCGAGACTGGGCTGTTTTCAATCTCTCACGAATGATGCGAACTTGTTCCTCTGCTTCCTGAATCATATCCGGGCCAAAGAATTGTCTTTCGCCGGTTTCTGACTAGTTAAGAGGTGTTCGACACCTTCGTCCATATAGAATTTCGAAGGGAGCTTTACCCAAGCTGGCTTGATAACTATTGTTATAAGCGAATTCGGCAAATGGAAGACACTTTTCCCATTCCATACCGAAAGAAATGACAGAGGCTCGAAGCATGTCTTCCAGAATTTTATTGACTCGTTCCACTTGACCACTTGACTGCGGATGGAAGGCAGTACTGAAAGAGAGATGAGTTCCCATAGCATTCTGGAAACTTTCCCAAAATCGGGAAGTGAAGAGACTTCCACGGTCTGAGTTAATCTCCAACGGTACACCATGTAGTGATACTATTCGAGAGATATATAAGTCTGCTAGCTGGCTAGCGGTAATACTCTCCCGAACAGGCAGGAAGTGAGCTACTTTAGAGAGGCGGTCGATGACGACGAAGATAGCATTATTCCCTTTCCTGGATCTGGGAAACCCGGTAATGAAGTCCATACCGACTTTATCCCATTTTCATTCAGGAATAGCTAGAGGTTGAAGGGTGCCAGCAGGCCGTTGATGCTCTGCTTTAACTCGACGACAAACGTCGCAGTTAGCAATGAACTGAGCGATTTCTCTCTTCATCCTAGTCCACCAGAATCTTTGACGTAGGTCTTGATACATTTTGGTACTACCGGGATGAATCGTGAGAGGACATTCATGAGCCTCCTTGAGGATCAAACGTCTTAGGTTTCGTACTTTAGGAACCACTAAACGGTTGCTAAAGAATACGACTCCTTGATCATCAATTGAGAAACATCCTGCAACTCCTTTCTTGATGTTCCTCTTAATACGGGAAATTCCGGGATCAACCTTCTGTGCTTTGATGACTTGATCCAAAAGGGTAGGTTTCGCCACCAAGGTGGAAAGGAATCCTCGAGGAACAATGTGAAGGTTAAGCTTACGAAATTCCTCGTGGAGAAGTGGTTGACTTTGTTGTAACATTAAATTGTTACAATAAGACTTACGACTTAGTGCATCAGCCATGACATTGGCCTTTCCAGGAGTGTAAGTGATTCCTAAGTCGTAGTCGGTGAGTAACTCAACCCACCGTCTTTGCCTGAGATTTAGATCCGGTTGGGTGAAGATATACTTCAAACTTTGGTGATCAGTGAAGATTTCACAGCGATTACCAAGAAGGTAATGTCGCCACGTTTTGAGTGCATGGACTACAGCTGCAAACTCTAAATCATGAGTAGGATAGTTATCCTCATGTGGACGCAACTGTCGGGATGCGTATGCAATCACTTGACGATCTTGCATGAGAATGCAACCTAGTCCTTGTCGCGAGGCGTCGCAATAGATTATAAAATCCTTGGAAAAGTCTGGTGGTACCAGTACAGGTGCAGATGTCAGGCGTCTTTTCAGTTCCTGAAAACTGGACTCGCACTGTGGGGTCCACTCAAACTTTTTATCTTTCTTGAGGAGTTCGGTTAGAGGTTTAGCAACCTTGGAGAAGTTCTCGACGAAACGTCGGCAATAGCTCGCTAAGCCAAGAAAACTCCTAACTTGCTTGACCGATTCAGGAGAAGTCCAATCAAGGACGGCTTGAACTCGCTCGTGATTGACAGCAATACCCTTGCCAGAGATCACATGACCTAGATAGGTTACTTCTGGCAACCAAAATTCACATTTAGAGAATTTGGCATAAAGGCGGTGCCCTCGAAGTTTCGTCAATACCAGCCTTAAATGCTCGGCATGATCTTCCTTGTTCTTGGAGAAAATGAGTATATCATCGAGGTATACCATGACAAATTTATCCAAATACTCCATGAATATAGAATTCATTAACCGAGAAAAGGTAGCTGGGGCATTGGTTAATCCGAAGGACATGACGGTGTACTCATATTGGCCATAACGAGTAACGAAAGCCGTTTTAGGAATGTCCCCGTTCTTGATTTTGATTTGATGGTAGCCCAACCTCAAATCCATCTTAGAGAAGACTGAGGATCCAGCGAGCTGATCATACAGGTCGTTGATCCTGGGAAGCGGATACTTATTCTTTATGGTGACCAGATTGACAGGTCGGTAATCTACAACCATCCGCTCCGTTCCATCCTTCTTCTTGACGAAGAGGACGGGGCAAGCCCAAGGGGAAGAACTAGGACGGATGAAACCCTTTTGCAAGGACTCATCGAGTTGTTTCTTTAGCTCAGCTAATTCTAGTGGTGCCATCTTATAAGGTCTCCTAGAGATTGGGACAGTTCCAGGAATAAGATCTATCACGAACTCGACATCTCTGTCAGGTGGAACTCCTGGCAGTTCTTCTGGAAAAACATCCGGAAAGTCACGGACTACCGGGATATCTTCGAGTTCTGGTAGAGGGCTGGCATTAAGAGAATAGAGCTGACGTTCAGCCATTCGAGTCAAGACATTGACTATCTTGCCGGAAGGGTGTGTAAGTTGAACGGTCCTAGTAAAGCAATCAATCTTGGCATAATGAGTTGCCATCCAATCCATACCCAAGACGATGTTTATGTCCGAGGACTTGAGAGCGATTAGAGATGCAAGGAAAACAAGTCTATCGACAAGGATTTCATTTCCATGGCTTACCCTAGAGGTTTGCCACTTTGAACCAGGAGTTTGAATAACCATGGAAGTAGGCATGTCACAAAAAGTCATGTTGTGCAATCGAGCATAGCTTTCAGATATGAACGAATGGGATGCTCCAGTATCGAAAAGAACAGATGCCGGATGACAGTTTACGAGAAGCGTACCAAGGACGACGTTAGGATCCTCATAGGCTTCTTCAGCAGAAACATAGTTGACATGACCACGTGCAGTGGGGATTGGCTTGACATAGTTCACCTTGCCGGTTGGCTTACCACGGCCAACGGGTTTTCCTGGCTGGTTCTGGGGACAATCACGCATGTAGTGTCCCGGTTCTCCACACTTGAAACATGTCACAGTGGTGGTGCGTGGAGCAAAGTTGGAGGGTGGACCTCCATAGGTCTTAGCAGGTGCAAACTGTTGAGTTGGGCGAGGCGCCTCATAGGATGGCCTCGGTGTATACTTGGGTGGCAGAGCAGTGTTAGGAACCCATACACGGCGCTTGTGAGAACCAGAGCCGGATGAGGAACCAAGGTCTCGAGTATGCTTGCGGGTGGCCTCGAAGTCGGTCTGGCCTGTCTCAGCACTGATAGCCTTGTTAACCAACTTCTGGAAAGAGGTGCACTCGTGCAGACGTAGATCACGACGAAGTTCAGGGCTTAGTCCCTTGCTGAACCTCGCCTGTTTCTTGGCATCGGTGGATACTTCCTCAGGTGCATAGCGTGCCAGATTACCAAACTCATGACTGTAGCCATCCACAGTCAGACGGCCCTGGGTGAAATTGCAGAATTCCTCCCGCTTGCGATCCATGAGACCTTCGGGAATGTGATGTTCACGGAATGCCTCACTGAACTCAACCCAGGTAGTGACTTGGCCAGCAGGACGCATAGCTTCAAAGTTTTCCCACCAAAGACTGGCAGGGCCCTCAAGATGATAGGCGGCGTAGATAACCTTGTCAGCTTCGGCCACGCGGGCAGAGTGTAGCTTGTGGGTGATACTACGCAGCCAGTCATCAGCATCCAGAGGTTCAGTGGAGTGATGGAACTTCGGTGGACACATCTTGATAAAATCGTGGATTGACACCACGTCATTCCTCTGACGGAACCCAGTGTTTTGGTCAATGTGTTCCAGCAGACTGTTGGTCTCTCTCTTGTTCCATTCTGCTTCAAGCATAACTTCCGCCAAAGAGGGTGGCTGGGGCAGATTTCCATCTCTAGCCCCACTAGCCTCACCCTGCTCCTGAGCAGCAGGAGTGTTGCGCGTGTTGACCATCCTAGGAAAACAAAACAACGGTTTAGACAAGGATGGCAAAAATTTGACATAGAAGTGCAGAATGTAATGGATGACATAGAATGCAGAGATGTTCATCCGTACGACATGGTAATATAGGAACTGCTATATATACACCAGTGGTCATACACACCATACAAAGTTTAGTACAAGCCAAGGCTAAAGTACAACTGTGGTGAAAGACGATACATCCCATCAGAGGCATTCCAAGCTCCTATACATTATTTAACTACACCTCCGGAATTCAGTACACACTAAGTCATATTCCACAAGACGCGCATGACTGTGGAAATACAACTACTACAATACTACTACTACCACGGACTAGCTCAGATATTCGTGTAGTAATCCTCGTAAAGGTTACCACCGTAGCCTGGAAGTGGTACAGACTGATCTTGGAACTCGCGGGCACTCGAAGGTTGTGGACCATAAGGGCATGGGTGTGGTCTCGGTCCCGATGCTGGTGGTAACCGACGCCCACGTGGAGGTGTAATACCCCCAACGTCACGCCAATCCATGCGATCAGGTAGACGAGTCCGCACAGGATACAAATCCCGCATGTCCAGATATCCGGCGTGCATAGCAGGTGCAAGCCGTGTCAAAGTAGTCCAGTGAGCGGCTCGGGTGTTATACAACTCCATTCGGAGGGCACGGACCTCACGGTCCCTATCCTCCAACATCTGAACAGTAGTCTGAAGCAGTGGCTCTTCATGAGCAGCATCAGTATACAGACCAGTGTAGTAGCCTTCTTCTCCGGGGAGTGAAGCTGGCATGTAACAGAACTCAGTGTTCAGCAACAGGGTATGCCTAGCACGGAGAATGGTCATCATCGAAAAAGCGGCATCCTGCACTGCCATCTCGATGGTAATCCCAAGTCCATAAGACCAATGGATGGGATCATTAGCTCCGGGATATGAGGGGTATATCCGGACTGTGCAGAAATACTGACTTTGATTAAAATCCCGATACTGTTCCTCCACAGTGTATTCAGGATACCAGCGATAACCGGTCTCATTCATCACACGGACTAGCATGGCCGTGTGACCGGGCACATTAATGCACCGAGTCAAACGAACAACTTGGTGAGGAATGCGGCCAGACATCTGAAACACCAAATAATGCAAAGGCATTAGTGTTTCTGGAAGAAATCGGGCAGCATAACAACTGTAAATGCTCAAACAAGGATTTGAGACATCATACAAATGATAGCATAGCCACTCAACAATTCCATATCAAGGTTCCGGTTCAATAATCATCATACTCAAAAGGATAGAAACTGAACTAAGGCTTGAAACCAATAATCCTAAGAGTCTACGGATTAGTAACACGTGAACCTAGTAAGGATAAGAGGCCTAGTCCTAAATCCCCGTAGAAAGAATAGATAGACTCAGATCAGAAGGGCATAAGGTAAAGGAGTAAAAAGAGCCTTACGTTCCCTTCCACAATCAATTCCCCTACATATAACTAAGAATTTTTCTAGACTCAACATCGACCAGTTTGGCTTGAGAAACCTACAGGCAGTCCAGCTCTGATGCCAACGCTGTCAGGACCCCGATCCTAAGCCACACCAATATAGATGTAACACGTCATATCACTTTGCGGCCTCACGCACGGTAACCCCACGGGTGCCACCTTACCTGGCCCTGGACCGTTTGCGCATTTTGGCACACGTATATGACAGTGTCGCTAGCATCCATATGACAGAGAACCCGGGCCGACATGGCTAGTTATAATCCAAAAGTGGCACTAAATTACAGAGACAGGCATCCATGACCCAGCAACGAACGTGTCGGTCATCAACGTATGAACCCAAGTCGTAGCAAGCTACATGGACTTAAAGGAACAACGCGTGACATTTCCCCTAAGGGACAGACACAGGAACGAAGAAGGACAAATGTCGGCCAGCCTACGTGTTCCGAGTAGTAGCAAGCTACCAAGGCTCATTGGAATCACTAGGAGGCATTTCCCTGTAAGATAGGCTACCAAAGGAAAACAACTAGGTGTCGGATCCCACACATACCAAGCATTTCAATCATACACGCAATATGCTCAATATGTGCAAATACAACATTGCATCACAACAGAACTCTATGACTCAAAGTACTTTATTTAAAAGGCTCCAAGAGCCATACATAACATAGTCATACAGGTAGGGGTCACATGACCCAACACTCAAGTCATACAGTCATACAAGCACAAGCGGAAGCTACATGTCTGAGTACAGACAACTTAGAAAATAAAACAGGCTTGGTGTAGCCTGACTATCTACAAGGCCCTTCACAAGCTCCAGATCACCGTCTGGGTGTCAAGCTACTCGTCGACGTCAACGTCTATGTAGAACCCATCAGCGGGGGCAGGGTTCTCCTCTGCAAGAGTTATTAAGCAAACATGAGTACAAAGGTACTCAGCAAGTCTTACCACAGAACCTATCATACATGCAACATTATCAAAGGGGGTAGTGGAGTTTATAGCAGAATGCCAGCTTTAACCTTGGCTAACCTATACTACAACTCCCAACAGATTGCAAGATGTTATTACGAACACGAGTCCTCTAGTCACCACATCAATACACTACCGAGGATCCTCTTCCGTCATCCTACGGAAGGGCCATCCACGGCACTCATGCTTATCTTGAGGCTTTTAGTAGTATCCATCAACTTGTCTATGAACTGTAAGAGTAACCAAGTAGTTCGTACCGCGAACAACGGCTATTTGAATAGTTTGATAACCCTGCAGGGGTGTACTTCTTCACACACGCTTCCACCGCTTATCGCCGTTTACTCGGCGTGTACTCGGCAACCTTCAAACGGAAGCCCAACGAGGGTGTCGGCCACGACCTGACTAACTACTCAAGTCTCTCGTCCAGGTTTATCGCCTATTTGGGTTCCATCCGTGGGGAGATCCGGCCGGGGTGTCGCTCACGGCCCCAAACGATGTGTACAGGGTTCCCGAGTCACCAAACGGGCAACCGGTACACCGTGCCACATACCTGTCGCATCACAACCCACCCCGAGGGTCAGCGTTGTGCACGACCTCCAGTAAGCTATAAACACCAGAAACTAGTTGCAACTCCTGGACAGAGATCAAGGGTAATTAATAAGTCGAGAGGGTCCATTGGTTTCGGGCCCAATGCATGGTAGTAACTGCAACTTGAACCACACATACAGATCTCGGGTCCTATGTACGGTTCCAATGAAACAACCCACCACGTACTCCTACATGGCCTTTCATCGATACCTTTACCAAAAGTATTCCACACTTCCTTCTCTTTATCGAAAGATTGTTTCACTCTGATTCATCACCCAGATGAATCAGACCAGACACAACTCTAAGCATAGCAGGCAACATAAACAAATAGCATGGTGGATCACACATCACATGGCTCAATCAACTCCTACACATGCTAGTGGGTTTCAACTATTTACTGTGGCAATGACAGGTCATGCAAGGGAATAGGGTTCAACTACCGCAGCAAGTAGCAGTTCACGCGCTGTTGCCTTAATGCAGTAACAGAGAGCAGGAGCGAGAAGATTGGGTTGTATCGGAATGATCAATGATTGCTTGCCTGACAGGGTAGTTGTCGGGTACTGCTCTTCAACTGGATACGCAGCAGTATCCTCGGGAGCAGGACCTAACACAGGAGATACCGACGATACAATCATTAACAAACAAATGCAACAATATGATGCATGTTTATGACATGGCAAAATGCATGTGTGTTGGCTAATGCAACTAAGACCAGAGGGGTTTGAACCTATTTGAATCAAGGATTCAAATTGAAATTCAAACTATTATTTAAATAAGTGCATTATCATGTTTTTGATATAAACAGCAAGTTAACTTGTTCAAACATGCATGAAACCAGTGCCATTAGATAGATTGGATTTTTCTGATCATTTTTCATATATAAATCTTTTCCATCTGAGCTATGGTTGATTTTATATGATTTTTAGAAGTTTTGGGTATTTTCTGGAATTTCCTGAATTATTTTAAATCTAAAAATCCCAGAAAAACCTTTACTGCATCAGCATGACATCATGCTGACGTCAGCCAGTCAACAGGGCCAGTCCAGGTCAAACCTGACCAGTGGGTCCCTCATGTCAGTGTCACAGCTAATTAACTGAGTTAATTAGAGTTAAACTAAAACTAATTAGCTGTCAGTGGGGCCAGGGCCCACATGTCAGTGACTAAACTAATTAACTAATTAATATTAAATTAACACCTAAACTGAGTTTGACTTGCGGGCAGGGCCCACATGTCATTGACCCAGGGGGTCAAACCCGTGGTCAAAACTGGTCCAACTCGCCGGCGTTTAGCCGCCGGCGAGGCCAAACGCGGCGGCGTGCTTCGGAAAACGGCTGTGGGGCACGGCTCGAGCTGCGGCTGGGTGCGTTGGAGAGCTCTTGCTCTTCCGCATCGGATGGTGGTGGTCGCCGGACCTGGGGTGGCCGGAGACGACGGCAACAAGCTCGACGGCGGCGACCGGCGTCGGGCGTGTGTGGGGATGCGGCTGCAGGGGCCTAGGCGATGCGTGCGTAGCACCGTTCGCATCTACGTGCTGTGGTGAGTGCGTTAGACGGGTGCCGGTGACCAAATGGTCACCGGAGCATCACCGGCGACGAGCACGGCGGCGGTGCGTGCGGTGGAGCTACGTGCAGTGGGTTACAGGGCAAGAGGGAGCCAACGGAGAGGGGGAGGAGGTAGCTAGGCTCACAGTGGTCGCAGCAGGCACCGAAGCGAGCTCGGGGGTGGTCGGAGCTGAGCAGCACGACGCGGGGGATCTCCGCGCTCGGGGCTCAGCCTGTCGAAGCAGTCGAGGTCGGCGGAGACGAGGGACAACACGGCGGAGCTCGGGGACGGCGGTGGACGTGGTTTCTACGACGGTGCGATCAAGGCAGCGTCGGCCATGGCGCGGGGAGAGCGGAGGAGAGGAGCTGGGGAGAAACGGAGGTGTCTGAGGGGTCGAGGGGGACGTGGACGTTCGATCCACTCCTCCAGGACGGCGAGGGGGCGAAGCAGGGCGGCGGGCAGCTACGTGGCGCGCCGTGCGGTCGCCGTCGAGCACCTGCCTGCCTGCCTGGCCGAGCCAAGCAGCTCGCTGGAGCGGCAGCTGGGCTGGGCCGGCAGGTGGGCCGGGTGGGCGCCAGGTAAGTGTTCTCTCTCTCTCCTTTTTCTATTTTCTTTTCTGTTTCATTTCTTTTGCAACTTTGTTCATTTAATAAAAATGCCTAAACATTTTTATAAATCATAACACTTGTCATACCTGCTGTATATAATATGAACAGTAGGAAACATTATAGTTTATGATTATTTGAGCATTTAAAATATTTTATAGCATTTAAATGCCCAAATTCAAATACCATATGATTTAATCCAAAACCCTAGATTGTCCTAGAAAATTGTGCACCATTTTTGGCAGAGGTTTAAGACCAAGGCAAAAATGATGAACATTTTGAAGGGAATTTTGGGTACATTGGAAAATATTTTAGCAAACCCTAGTTGTTAGGGGAGGGGTGCTGGGGTTTCTGTTAATCCCATTTCAAGTTTCTTTGAAAGTAAACATGATGCACACTCTAGTCAGATCCTAATGCAAGTGCTAGCTAGGGATGTGACATCCTGAAGAAACTACTGCTGAAGAAAATGCACAGCCAGACCAAAGTCGTCAGCCAGCTCATCCTCGTGTCGCAAAAGAAGTGCAGATCAAGAAAATCATCGACGACATAAATGCACCAGGTCCTCTCACACGCTCAAGACCTTCACACTTATCTAACTTTTGTGGGCACTTTTCTTTTTTGTCTATCACAGAGCCCACCAAAGTTGATGAGGCAGTTCTGGAACCTGAGTGGATTCAAGCTATGCAAGGAATTGTATCAATTCAAGCTCAACCATGTGTGGGAACTCGTCAAGTGACCAGATCCTCGGAAGCACACTATCATCGGCACCAAGTGGATCTATCGAAACAAGCAAGATGAAAATGGCCTTGTGGTGAGGAATAAGGCTCGCCTCGTAGCTCAGGGCTACACACAGGTTGAAGGAATTGACTTCAATGAAACTTTTGCTCCTGTTGCTAGACTTGAAGCTATTCTCATACTACTTGCCTATGCTAACCATCATAATATCATCTTATATCAAATGGATGTGAAAAGTGCATTCATCAATGGTAAGCTTGAGGAAGAAGTATATGTTGCTCAACCCCTAGGTTTTGAAGATCCTAAACATCCTGACAAAGTCTTCAAACTCAACAAGGCCCTCTATGGCCTCAAGCAAGCCCCTCGGGCGTGGTATGATACTTTGAAGGAATTCCTCATGAATAAAGGCTTCAAACCCGGTTCACTTGACCCAACTCTTTTCACTAAGTCATATGATGATGAATTATTTGTGTGTCAAATCTATGTGGACGATATTATCTTTGGCTGTACTGATGAACGTTACAGTGACGAATTTGGCTACATGATGCGTGAAGAATATCAAATGTCCATGATGGGGAGCTGAAATTCTTCCTAGGCCTTCAAATTCGTCAACAACGCAATGTCATCTTCATATCTCGAGAGAAATACCTAAAGGATGTTCTGAGGAAATTCGGCATGCAAGATTGCAAAGGCGTCAAAATCCCAATGCCCACGAATGACCATTTGTGCACTGATGAAAATGATAAAGACTTCGATCAAAAGGTATAACGCTCCATGATTGGCTCTTTATTGTATCTATGTGCATCTAGGCCAGATATTATGCTTAGTGTTTGCATGTGCGCCCGATTTCAAGCTACACCGAAGGAATCACACCATAAGGCTGTGAAGCATATTCTTCGATATCTAGATCACACTCCAACACTGGGATTATGGTATCCCAAGAGCTCTGATTTTGATCTCATTGGATATTCTGACTCTGACTATGCTGGTGATCGAGTGGATCACAAGTCAACATCTGGCACATGCCATTTCCTCGGATGATCCTTAGATTGTTGGTCCTGGAAGAAGCAGAACTGTGTGTCACTCTCCACTTCTGAAGCTAAGTACATAGTTGTTGGGTCTTGCTGTGCTCAATTACTATGGATGAAGCAAACCCTCAAGGACAATGGTGTCATCATGAAGAATGTGACACTCTACTATGACAATGAGAGTGCCATCAAGATTGCTCACAACCCAGTTCAGCATTCAAGGACAAAGCACATCCAGATCCATCATCATTTTCTTCGGGATCATGTCTTCAAGGGCGACATCTCCATCAACCACGTGAAGACTGAAGACCAGCTGGCAGATATCTTCACTAAGCCCTTGGATGAGAAGAGATTTTGCAAGTTGCGGTGTGATCTAAATATCTTAGAATCTTCGAATGTTCTTTGAAAAAGACACACATCCTAACACTTATGCAAAATTGATGACTTTGATGCGCAACACACGAAGTAACGTTTTTCTTCAATCAACGAGGACTAACCCTCTAAGTGTGAAGAAATTAATGAAGAAACTGATTCTCAGAGCCCTACGACAATTATACGAGGTGTCTGAAATCATCATTCTTTTACGGTGGGTTACACCACCAACAAAAGTTGAAAATCTTCATTTTGAGTTTTTCTTCAGTTTTGAAATTCCTCAATTGTTCAATTTCTTCAACTTTGCAATGTCTTCACTCTTTCCGATGTTGTTCTTCATTGACTATATATATATGAGTTTAAGTCCTCTACAACATTCACTTATTGCTATTTCTTCAAGATTGTTCTTCCGCTAAGTGAATGTGATCGGACCCTTCCCCCTCTATGCCATACTCAACCTAATCTCTTCACAATTTCTTCATATGCGTTCTATTTGAAAATTGTTCAAAATCTTCACTGTGTCCTTGACAGCTAAAGAATTTGTGAACACAACGTTAATTTTTTTTCTATCTGAATTTTCGGCTTTGCCGCTCAAACCGTTCCACATTCCACTGAAAGACTTATCTATTCACCCACGATCTCACACGATCTCCACCTCTCTGTACGTGGGTGACACATGTCACATGAATGATACAGGTCAGGGGCACGTTCGTCCATTTTCCTTGGGCGAACGGTTTTTCACCTCGGCTATAAATACCCCCTCATCCTCCTCACTACGATTTTACCCCAGTCGACCTCCAATCTCTCGCTCGAGCTCTCAAGACCTAGCACCGCTGCTACTTCCATCATCACCGGTGAGGAAGAGCTTCACTGCCTCATCGTCGTCGTACTCACGCCGGACACGGACCTGTTCACTCCACCGCCGCCGTAGCTGTCTCCCTCTGCCGAGTTAGGGCGTGGAAGATCTGAACTGACGAGCTTCAAACCCTCTATTCACAGTTCATCATGTTCTTGGTCAAGGGTAATTAAAAGCTACTTTTACTGCCCTTGTAAATTCTAGTTGTCATTGTACAAAAGTAGGGGCACTCTTTTCTACCCCTTACTTGTGCACGGGCAGTCAAAGCCACGCCTATGGCCGAACATAACAGGGCAGAAGGAGGAAGCCAGGAACGATGAGTTACCAGAACAACGCCAAGATAGGCAGCACGAGAAGACCAAACAAGGAGACAGCCCCCCCGGCAAGGACTCTTACCAGGGCGGCCTGCGCACCCCCCGGCAAGGGCTCTTGTTGGGGCGATCCGCTCAGACGCCTTCGTCACAGCCACCCTTGAAGCCTATGGGCTCCAACGATACCGACAAAATTGGAGCCAAGGCTCAGGAAGCGCCCACGTGATGGCATGCAGATCTTTGTGAAGACAAAGATCCATGACTCCCAAGATAAGAACCAGAAGACATGGCGATCACAGGGCTCCTTGCCGAGGACGCCCACGAGGCACCGGCAAGGCTCCTTACCGAAGACACCCTGGAGCCCCGGCAAGCCCTTTGCCGCAGGGTACTCATGGAGGCCCCGGCAAGATCCTTGCCGAGAACAGAAGCAAGTCTGCGGCAAGCCCTTGCCGCCCCGTCGCCGCCCCAGCTCGGCGGTCGACACGCTGGCCCAGGCAGGCACCCACGTGGCGATATGTGGTTCCTGGGCCAGCTAGCCAAGCACCTGTGTGGTGGCATGCAGATCTTCGTGAAGACCCTACCGCGATGCCACCTCAGCTGCCTGCCTCGCTGGCCTGCACGCGCGTGGCGACCAGACAAAGCGGCCACGGACGGGACGGGCCTCTTTCCCATCCCTGATAAAGTAAATAGACACCTAAGCAGCGCATTGAATCAGCCTTGTCCCGTAATAGTGTGGGATAAGCCCATACACTGTACACCTTTCCACCTCCTGTGTGCCACTGTGGCAGCCCCTTTAAACTATAAAAGGAGGCCCGCGGCATACTGGACGAGGATTCGGATCCTAAAAAGTTGGATAGGCACTGTAGCTAGCTCAAGAACTCAAGAACACTCAAATATACATCAAAGCAGGACTAGGGTATTACGCATCCTCGCGGCCCGAACCTAGGTAAACGACCGCTGTGCTGACTCTTAGACCTGCACTTTGCGCAACTCTGCGCCCGCCAACCGTATAAGGGATTCCAGTGATCCCATAGGTGTCGTTTCGTACCGACATATTTGGCGCGCCAGGTAGGGGGTGTTTAGTTGTGAAAATCTGGTCTAGTAGTTATGGTAGCGATTCCTCATCGCCATGGCTCCTAAGAAGAAGACGATTGCGGCGATCGGTTCCTCTACAGCTGAACGGCCCGTGTCGGCGCAGGCTGGCGACGGGGTGGTCGCGGATGGGAGCCGAGGCTCGATCCACGAACACCCGCGCTGTTCCAGCAGCCGAAGCCTGGCAAGCGGCGTCGCTCGTGCGCGAGACGACGAGCCACACGCCACCAAGTCCAAGAGTGGAGCCGGGCCCCCCACAGGCGGTGCGGGGCCCTCCAAGAGTGGCGTCGTACCACGCACGAGCGACGCGGCGATTTCCAAGACGCCCACGACAGCGCCCATGGCACGTTCCTCCCAGGTCGTGCGCGATGAGCAGCATCGCCGCGTGGAGGACCCTGGGCACCGCCGCGGAAAGAGCCCTGCGCATCAGTCACGAGATGCAGAAGATCAGCATGCTCGCCGAGGCGCTGGCGAGGATGGCGTGTAGCTGCGGGACCGTGATAGAGCTCCTTCTAACATGGTTAGAAGTCATAGCGCGTCTCGATCCATGCAGCCCTCCCCGCCACCCACGCCAGCGGAAGCCTTAGCACGCGCGCAGTTGCTCCTCGACTTCCCTCCTGCGGCGGAGACGCTCGATGAGTGGAGAGCAACCGTCTGTAGCCTTGTCGCAGTCGCCAACAAGGACGAACCTCGGCCGACGGGGCCTTCGGGCCGACGCTCTCCCGAGCCACCACACACCAGCGATGGAAGGACAGGAGGCGCCGCGGCCACAGTGCATTCTCCTCCTCCTCGCCAGCTATCACGCGTGCCGGCCCGTCGGGACGACGCTTGCGACGACGTATCCATAGCATCGTCTGAACCATGGACCCACCGTGATCAGCGCCAAGTTCTTCGAGAGCGTTCCCACGAGGACGCTCAAACCACCATCGATCGCCGACACGAGGCGCGCCACCAGTCGGATAGACGGGCGGGGCCTGCTGTGGACAACCGAGCACCGGGAGGATCTGGAGGCTTACCCTACGAGGTAGGCTGCCCAGCCTTTACTCGTGAGCTGCGGCGTTTCCAGTGGCCCACCCACCGCACCTTCAAGCCCGACGTCGGCGAGAAGTACAATGGCAAGACTCACCCATCGGAGTTCCTCGGCATCTACACCATCGCGATGCGGGCTGCTGGGACGCGCGACGACAAGGTGCTCGCCAATTATTTCCCTTTGGCGCTTAAACCCAACATTAAGTCGTGGTTGATGCACTTGCCGGCGAATTCAATTTCTTCCTGGTCGGATTTGTGCCATGAGTTTATTGGCGCTTTTACGGGAGGCCACCAGGCTCATGGGCAAGCAAGCGACTTGCATGTCATACCCCAGAAGGAAGGTGTGACCCTGCGCAAGTACATACAGAGGTTCAGCCGGGTGCAATATAACATCCCAGACATTCACCATGCCGCCATCATCAGCGTGTTCCACTAGAACGTGCGCAACCACAAGATGCGTGAGGAGCTGGCGATGAATAAAGTCAAGGATGTGGCGGAACTATATGTTCTAGCCGACAGATGTGCCTGGGCTGAAGAGGGAAGGAAGTACCCCGGGGAAGTCGCCGGTGTGGAAACCGGTTCCGCTGACGAAGACGCCGTTGCCCCAACGAAAAAGAGTCGACGCCGTAACAGGAAACGCAAGGGCAAAGCTTTGCTTGCCATTGAGGTATCCGACGACGCCGGCGCCGCCACGAAAACCAAGGCAGACGACCTCGACAAGGAAATCGCTGGGTGTGTCGCCTGCCGGGCCTTGGCAGTCGCCGACAAGCCGGGAAGCTTTGACAAGCAATACTGCAAGATCCACCGCACCAAAGGCCATGACCTCCAGAACTATCGACAAGTTGAGGAGCTCGCGGAGAAGCAAAAGGCCAAGTATGAGAGGCGAGACAAGGAGAAGTCCCAAGATGTGCTGAAGGACCTGGCAAGAAATGCGGCGGCCAGCCTGGCCGCCGCGACAAAGATAACCAACAAGAACGACGTGCCCGGGGCCGTGACAAGAAGCGAGAAGATGATGATTGCGACGAGGACGACGAGTCCGGCGAGCAGGAGTTCCAGAAGGCCACGGAGGCCTTGTGCATCGACGGTAGTGCCTCCCTGCATTCCTCCCACCGCCAACTTAAAGAGTGGGCGCGTGAGATCACAGCAGTGGAGCCGTCATTCGATGCCCAGAAGCCGCTGAGGTGGTCCAGCACTCCTATCATCTTTGACGCCGAGGATCACCCTGACCTCACGCCTGCGGTCAGGTGTTTGCCATTGTTGGTCTCACCAACGATACGCAACCTCAAGGTGACAAAGATGCTGGTTGATGGCGGGGCCGGCCTGAACTTGATCTCGCCCATCGTGGTCAAAAGGCTGCAAATCCCTGATGGAGACCTCGAGGAGACGGACTCGTTTCAAGGAGTCAACCCAGGAGGAAGCCAGCCTAAGGGTAATCATGCTGCCCGTGACATTCGAGGGCGAGCTAAACTACAGGACGGAGAGGATTGTTTTTTATGTAGCCAAGATCCCCTTACCTTACAACGGGATCCTCGGCAGCCCAGCATAGGATAAATTCATGGCGGTGTCACACTACGCCTACAACACGCTGAAGATGCCTGGGCCGATGTCCATCATCCCCGTCCCTTCCGAAAAAAAGGATGCACTGATCTGCGTTGATCAGCTTTACCGGGAGGCAGTTGCAGCGACTGCCGCTAAAGCGCTTGCTCCTGCCACTAAAGCCCTGGGAGGAAAGAAGACCGGTAAGACATCTCGCGCCTACTCCGGCAAGCGCTCCTCTTTAGAGAGAGCGTTCCCATCGAGAACACGCCAGAGAGCTCCACCGGCAAGAGCAAGAAATCCAGGGCTGCTCCACCAGAAACCAAGCGGGTGCCCGTCGAGGACGATGACACGGGAGGGGCTTTCACCATAAGCTCCGCCGTCGACAGCAAATAGGAAGACGCGCTTGTCACCTTCCCGCGGGCGAATGTCGACGTGTTTGCATGGCAAGCATCTGACATCCCCGGCGTTCCCATGGAGGTAATTGAGTACCATCTTGCTGTCTGCCCTCATGCGCGACCCGTCAAGCAGAAGGTCGGGAAGCAAGCTCTGGAGCGGCAAGAGTTCATCAGAGAGGAGACCAGGAAGTTGGAGGCAACCGACTTAGTGAGGGCAGTACTCCATCCAACGTAGTTGTCCAATCCAGTGGTAGTGTGTAAGGCAAATGGGAAGTGGAGGCTGTGTATAGACTACACAGACATTAATAAGGCTTGTCCAAAAGACACTTTCCCATTGCCACACATTGACCAGATTGTGGAATCCACAGCAGGGTGTGACTTGTTATCATTCCTCGACGCTTACTCAGGCTACCACCAGATCTTCATGACGAGAGAAGATGAAGAGAAGACAACATTCATCACCCCATGTGGTACGTATTGCTTTATACGGATGCCTTTCGTATTGAAGAGTGCTGGCTCAACATTTGCGAGGGCGGTCCAGATTGGATTTGAGCCTCGGCTACATAGAAATATGGAAGCTTATATGGATGATATAGTGGTCAAAACCAAGGACAAAGCAACGCTCGTGCAAGATTTGGGAGAGACATTCACGAATCTGCGCAAGATCAACCTAAAGCTGAAACCTGAGAAGTGTGTCTTCGGCGTCCCGTCCGGCAAGCTTCTCGGTTTCTTCGTGTCACAGCATGGAATTGAAGCAAATCCAGATAAGATCAAGGCCATTGAGAAAATTGAAGCGCCCAGGCGAATCAAGGATGTGTGTCGACTTGCTGGATGCGTTGCCGCCATGGACAGGTTCATCTCCAAATCTGCCGAGCGCGCCCTCCCCTTTTTCAAAATTTTAAAAAAGGCGGGCCCAATGGAGTGGACCCTAGAAGCCGGAACGGCACTGCAAGATTTGAAGAAATACCTCTCCTCTACACCGGTACTGGTCGAGCCTAAACCACAAGAATCGTTGCTGTTGTATCTAGCGGCAATGAACCAATTGGTTGGTGCCGCGCTAGTGGCCTAGCGGGAGGTCAATACGAAAGCAATGGCAGCGACAGCACCAGATGCCGCTAGGAACGAATGGAGTGATGCAGAAGAAGAAGATGATGCAACACCCGGTTTACTTTGTTAGCTCCCTATTACAGGGGGCTAGGTCAAGGTACTCCGGCGTGCAGAAATTGCTCTTCGGCCTCCTTATGGCCTCGAGGAAGCTGCGTCATTATTTCCAAGCACATGAAATCACCGTCGTCACCCGCCTCCCATTGCAACGAATATTGCATAACCTAGATGCGACAGGGAGGATTGTGGAAAGGGCCCTGGAGCTGTCAAGCTTCGGTTTTAAATTTGAAAGCACTTGGACGATTCAGAGTATAGTCTTGGCATAATTTGTTGCGGAATGGACCTCAACGCCCGACGAGGAAATCCTGGAGACTACTCTCCCCGACAAGGGTGAGAGTCGCGACTGGATTATGTACTTTGACAGGGCTTTCTCGCTGCAAGGCGCCGGTGCTGGTGTGCTACTCATTGCACCCACCGGAGAGCACCTCAAGTACGTGGTCTAGATGCACTTCCCCAGGGAGGTATCAACAAACAACACTGCTGAGTACGAGGGACTGCTTGCCGGTCTCAGGATCGCAGTGGACCTCGGGATCAAGAAGCTCATCGTCAGAGGAGATTCGTAGCTTGTCGTCAGGCAAGTAAACAAAGATTACCAAAGCCCGTTGATCGAAGCCTATGTGGACGAAGTAAGGAAACTGGAGGAGCGTTTCGATGGTATACAAGCTGAACACGTTCCCCGAGCGGAGAACGACATCGCCGACTACTTGTCGAAACGAGGCGCCCTCAAACTACCTATCGAACCAGGTACCTTTGTGCTCCGATTATTTCTCCCATCTGTTGAACCATCAACCGAGCCGAGCAAGCGAAGGAAATTAGGCCCCGGCAAGTACTTTCTTGCCGAACCCACAGGGGTGGCCGGCAAGAGTGTTGCCGAAGACGCTGAGCCTGTCGTGAGGCAACAAACTCTGGCGGGGCATCGATCCCTAGCCGTAGAGGCGATCGCTCTCATGGCAGAGGAAATGCCTTTGGTCCTTGCCGTCGAGCCCCAGTCTCCGACATGGGCGCAGCATACCGTCCAATTCCTCCAGACTGGGGAACTTCCTGAAGAGCAGGAAGAAGCGGAGAAAGTAGCCCGTCGGTCCGCCATGTACTAGTTCGTCGATGACGTCCTGTATAGGAAAAGACCGAATGGCGTGAAATTGAAGTGTATCACCCGGGAGGAAGGACTGGAGCTGTTGGCAGAGATACATGGAGGCATATGTGGCTCCCACATAGGGTCAAGAGCCCTTGTCCGCAAGGCATTCCGGCAGGGTTTCTTCTTGCCCACTGCCCTCCAGGATGCAACGACGCTAGTAACCAAGTGTGAAGCATGTCAGTTCCATTTGAAGAAACTTCATCAACCAGCTCAAGCTCTCCAAAAAATCCCTCTCTCCTGGCCCTTCTCAGTCTGGGGGCTCGATATATTGGGCCCTTTTCCCGGTGCTGTCGGGGGCTTTGAGTACTTGTACGTAGCAATCGACAAGTTCACAAAGTGGCCGGAGGTGGAAGCAGTGAGAAAGGTGTCAACACAGTCGGCCGTCAAGTTCTTCAAGGGCCTGGTCTGTCGTTTTGGTTTACCAAATAGGATTATCACTGACAATGGTATGTAGTTCACAAGCAACACCTTCATGCAATATATGCAAGACCTGAGTGGCAAAGTTTGTTTCGCTTCTATTGCACAGCCATGAAGCAATGGCCAGCTAGAAAGGGCAAATGATGAAGTACTGCAGGGCCTCCAGACAAGGAATTTTGATAGGCTACACAAGTGCGGAAGGCGCTGGATCGATGAATTGCCGGCGGTTCTTTGGTCGATCAGAACGATGGCAAATCGAGCCACCGGCCAGACACCCTTCTCCCTCGTTTACGGGGCGGAGGCAGTTCTCCCCACAGAACTCACATATGGGTAACCCCAAGTGCTCTCTTATGATGAGCTTGAGCAAGAGCGATTGCGGCAAGATGACACAACACTCCTCGAGGAAGATCGTCTTCGGGTGGTTGTACAAGCAGAGCGCTACCAGCATGCCTTGCGCTGCTATCATAGCTGCAAGGCTCATGCCCGAAGCTTTGAGGAAGGTGACCTTGTTCTTCGGCACGTTCAGTCAGCCAAGAATTCCAACAAGTTGACGCCGAAGTGGGAAGGCCCTTATCGGGTAATACGAGTCACCAGGCCTGGCGCAGTCCGCTTGGAGACCGAAGATGGGATCCCAGTGAGTAACTCCTGGAACATCGGACATCTTCGCAAGTTTTACCTGTAAGGCACGGTTACCAGGCCTCCCGGCAAGCTAGCCTTTTGTACAAGCCTTGCCGGCAAGGCATGTAACCCTTTGTACAAAGCTAGGCGCAGAACCTGAGCATAAATAAATGAAGCGTTGGCGCCCTAAGTTTTAGCATGCATGCTAGGTTGAGTCTTTTTCTCTATTAGGGTTGATAGAGCTTAGCAGCGGCTAACCCCTAGCATAGAGGTCGAGTTTGCGTCTCTCTATCTCCTTTCTGTCCTCTTGATTCACAAGATCCATGGACGTCCTTGCTAAGCTGTTTGAAAGAAAGGGGGCGGGAAAACGCTCTGACCCCGGCAAGGCCAAGGTTGCCGGGGGCTGCACAACCAAGGGTAAAACCACGGAAAGACAAGGTTGCTAGGTGCTACAGGACCTAGATAAGTCTTTCGCC